>CM067310.1:20162257-20764757 GCA_034231615.1 Meghimatium bilineatum
ACCGACTCCGCAGTCACATGTATACAAAATTCAAGATTGGCAACACGGCCATGTGTACATGTGGACAGGCAGCACAGAGTGCCAAACATATACTTCAAGAGTGTTCTGAGCATGAAACGCTGAGGCAGACATATTGACCAGAGGAAACAACACTGGAATCAAAGCTCTATGGGACACTTTATAAACTACAAAAGACAGTGAGTTTTATTCAGGAGACAGAATTACAGATATAGACATGTTTCAAGTGAACGAAAGAAGAAGAAGAAGAATTACTATGTCTGATGTTGTAACATACATCATTACTCTGTCTGATGTTGTAACACACATCATTACTCGGTCTGATGTTGTAACACACATCATTACTCTGTCTGATGTTGTAACACACATCATTACTCTGTCTGATGTTGTAACACAGACATCATTACTCTGTCTGATGTTGTAACACACAACATTACTCTGTCTGATGTTGTAATATATATCCTTAATGTGTTAGTGAGATCTGGCGTGGGGGTGGGAAGATCACCCTTTATCAACAGTCTTTATTCATATATATATATATAATATACCTGACTTTGTAACTCTTACTATGTCTGAGGTAACATATGCCATTACTATACCTGTATATATATATGTATATGTATATACCATTACCATGATTAATCATATCTATCTATATATATATAATGATCTATAATATCTCACGGAGAGAAATCTATAATGAGTTTCTATATCACTCCTGCCCAGTCCCCTCACTTCATCACTCTATCCCAGCAGACCAGCTCTCGATGAGAGATCTTGTGACGTCGCGGGGTAGGAAACTGGTTATTATGGAAATTCATGCAATGGGAATTAGCAAGGGAAAGTGGGAAATTAGCAGCTGGTCTGGGACAATTAAATCGTAAGTGGAGATTAGAAGAACAAAAGTGGCTTTTAGGGAGAAGGAAAGAGAATTTAGTCAGTCAGATGATAATATAATTTTTTTGGTGATCGTTTAAGAGTGAGTGATGATGTTGGTGTTAGAGGGGTGAGTACTCAAAGGAAAGAGGGAAAGACAGATAGAAAGAAGGGAGATAGAAATGGTGATATTGCAGAATGAAGGAGCTAAAGCGAGAATGTGGCAAGTGATAGAATGAGAGAATAGAAGGTGAGAGAGAGAGACAAAGGATTAACTGATTTATGAGAAAAGAGGGAGGCTTTTTAGAGAGGGTCTACAGCGAATTAGAGTGAGTTGGAAAGAGTGGGATAGTCAGGGGGCAGTAGGGAAGGGTATGATAGTTGGGGAGCGAGTAGGGAAGAGAGAATTGTAGATGGAAAAATGGGATTGGAAAGAAATTGATGCACATAAGGAGTGTTGTAAGTTAAGAAATGGATGCAAGTAAGACATGGATGTTATTAATAAATGGATGCAAGCAAGACATGGATGTTATTAATAAATGGTTGCAAGTAAGAAATGGTTGCAAGTAAGAAATGGTTGCAATTAAGAAATGGTTGCAATTAAGAAATGGTTGCAATTAAGAAATGGTTGCAATTAAGAAATGGTTGCAATTAAGAAATGGTTGCAAGTAAGAAATGGTTGTAAGTTAAGAAATGGTTGCAATTAAGAAATGGTTGCAATTAAGAAATGGTTGCAAGTAAGAAATGGTTGCAATTAAGAAATGGTTGTAAGTTAAGAAATGGTTGCAATCAAGAAATGGTTGCAATTAAGAAATGGATGCAAGTAAGAAATGGTTGTATTTTGAAAATAAAATATACGAATAGTTTGAACGTATAATGCGATATCCAAAAAATATTCAAACGACGTAGAGGACTGACCTTATTGTACTCCGTTTTTTATTCTTATTCTGTGCATTATTTCTCAAATTCCCACGTGATCTATCTTGTAGCAGGACAATAGTCCTAGATTTCCTGCAGGTTGTAGTCCAGAAAACAGGAACGTCTTGTTTCGCATTGTTTGCGTAAATAGCCCGACAAATGCGATTTCGGCATAATAATAATAATAAAAATAATAATAATAATAGCGAAAGTGTATCACTTCAAAGACACTTCACCGTACGTTCATAGCATTGCCAATGCGGAGTGAAAAATATGCTTTCCAAGTGAACCCTCCTTACTTGCATCTTCAGACATGCATAGCTAGTCAAAATATATCCTCAACTTTTGAGCACCGGCAATACATTCAAGGCCGTAAATACGTATTCAGTAGGAGGGAGGGGGTTTAAATACAAAAAAATAACATTTGCACGTTTTCGCGTACAATGCCTTCTTTCTGATAATAAATTCAAAGATGTTTTTGTGAAAAATTGTTCCAACTTTTATCTGAATTCCTAATAATAAAGCCAAATTCTGATTTGCTAAGGGATGGGGGTTGAACACACCTTGATGAACATCCCGCCTTATCTACAGGCTGGAATATATGTAGATGTCGCTTCTATTAAACACATTTTGAATGTATACCGTATCCCCATACGTCCGAATGGCGTGGAAAAGATAAAACCTGACTTGACTAGCAAGGCCTCCTGGCATCTTGTCGTTGCGGCACAATGAACTATAGAAGATAATTAGAGAGATTCTTGAAAGGCAAGTACTGATCAATAGAACGGCTGATGGAAGCATGTTGTGAGCGTTGCATTGTTAAAAATCTGCGGGGCATAGAAAGGTTAAGAGTCACTTGAACTGATGTTTCTGCATTCAGGACGGACTCATCGACCCGTTCTGCATGAAGTCTTTTTTAAGAAAGTCTTTCCAGGGAGAAAATACGTTGTCTCTTATTTCAATGATTGTTTTAGATTTTCTTTCCAGGACGCTAAAAGTAACTTACTTATTTGTAGATGGTCAGTGTTTATCGGATCCTTTTAGTGGGTATAGAGACATGTATGCTTAGTGGATTGTCAGAATCCAGGAAACAGAAACACATATATCCAGTGGATATTTATCTTCTAGAAGAATTAGAGACACATGTTCTGTAGATATTTATCTTCTAAGAGAATTAGAGACACATGTTCTGTAGATATTCGCCATCTAAGAGAATTAGACACATAGGACCCATACTCTGTAGATATTCGCCATCTAAGAGAATTATACACATAGGCCCCATGTTTTGTAGATATTCGCCATCTAAGAGAATTAGACACATAGGCCCTATGTTTTGTAGATATTCGCCATCTAAGAGAATTAGACACATAGGCCCCATGTTTTGTAGATATTCGCCATCTAAGAGAATTAGACACATAAATATCAAATATTCCACATCTAGGAGAAGACACATATATCCACTGGATACTTATAGAAGACACATATATCCAGTGGATACTTATGATGCAAGAGTTAGGAACTATGGCACCTAGATATTTTACTTGACAAGACAACCGTGAACGACGTGGTCATACCGAACGGTCGCATTCGGTCATAAATGAAACTAAATCCATTATTCTTGTACAGTGATATTCCGCATACGGCAAAAACCCAGCGCAGGATGTGTATTTACTAGGGAGAGTTCAGTCAGCAAATGTGGTATTTACTAGGGAGAGTTCAGTCAGCAAATGTGGTATTTACTAGGGAGATCTCAGTCAGCAAATGTGGTATTTACTAGGGAGAGTTCAGTCAACAAATGTGGTATTTACTAGGGAGATCTCAGTCAGCAAATGTGGTATTTACTAGGGAGAGTTCAGTCAGCAAATGTGGTATTTACTAGGGAGAGTTCAGTCAGCAAATGTGGTATTTACTAGGGAGAGTTGAGTCAGCAAATGTGGTAGTACTAATATGGGAGTCGACTTGGATGGCTGGGAATACATTGTTGGTTCCTTCACTCATCCCAGCGACCATTGCTCAGAGTTGGGTTTCTATAGAAACCTCTGACAGGAAATGATACTTGGCAGGGGAGTTGATGGTTATGTTTTTGTTTGTTTGTTTGTTCGTTTCTTTGTTTACTGGTACATTTGTCTCATATGACCGAGGCACACCTTTTTTAACCTTGG
Source organism: Meghimatium bilineatum (assembly GCA_034231615.1). Classification (NCBI taxonomy): domain Eukaryota; kingdom Metazoa; phylum Mollusca; class Gastropoda; order Stylommatophora; family Philomycidae; genus Meghimatium; species Meghimatium bilineatum. The sequence continues at coordinate 20,166,232 of CM067310.1, forward strand.
AATAATTTTCTTTTTGATTATATTAGAGCGTCTTGAAGGCCTTTTTGTGTGGCGTGATTGCCTATATATATATATATATATATATATATATATATACATATATATATATATATATATATATATATAATATAGGCATGCAGGCAGGCAGACATACGTAGACAGACATATAGATAGATAGACAGACAATAGATAGATAGATTGATAGATAGACAGACAGACACATAGATAGATAGACAGACAGATAGACAGACAGATAGATAGATAGATTGATAGACAGACAGACAGAAAGACAGAAAGACAGACAGACAGTTAGACGGACAGACAGACGGACGGTAGGCAGGCAGGCAGGCAGACCTGGCAGACAGGTAGACAGACAGACAGACAGACAGACAGACAGACAGACAGACAGACAGACAGACAGACAGACAGACAGACAGACAGACAGACAGACAGACAGACAGACAGACAGACAGACAGACAGACAGACAGACAGACAGACAGACAGACAGACAGACAGACAGACAGACAGACAGACAGACAGACAGACAGACAGACAGACAGACAGACAGACAGACAGACAGACAGACAGACAGACAGACAGACAGACAGACAGACAGACAGACAGACAGACAGACAGACAGACAGACAGACAGACAGACAGACAGACAGACAGACAGACAGACAGACAGACAGACAGACAGACAGACAGACAGACAGACAGACAGACAGACAGACAGACAGACAGACAGACAGACAGACAGACAGACAGACAGACAGACAGACAGACAGACAGACAGACAGACAGACAGACAGACAGACAGACAGACAGACAGACAGACAGACAGACAGACAGACAGACAGACAGACAGACAGACAGACAGACAGACAGACAGACAGACAGACAGACAGACAGACAGACAGACAGACAGACAGACAGACAGACAGACAGACAGACAGACAGACAGACAGACAGACAGACAGACAGACAGACAGACAGACAGACAGACAGACAGACAGACAGACAGACAGACAGACAGACAGACAGACAGACAGACAGACAGACAGACAGACAGACAGACAGACAGACAGACAGACAGACAGACAGACAGACAGACAGACAGACAGACAGACAGACAGACAGACAGACAGACAGACAGACAGACAGACAGACAGACAGACAGACAGACAGACAGACAGACAGACAGACAGACAGACAGACAGACAGACAGACAGACAGACAGACAGACAGACAGACAGACAGACAGACAGACAGACAGACAGACAGACAGACAGACAGACAGACAGACAGACAGACAGACAGACAGACAGACAGACAGACAGACAGACAGACAGACAGACAGACAGACAGACAGACAGACAGACAGACAGACAGACAGACAGACAGACAGACAGACAGACAGACAGACAGACAGACAGACAGACAGACAGACAGACAGACAGACAGACAGACAGACAGACAGACAGACAGACAGACAGACAGACAGACAGACAGACAGACAGACAGACAGACAGACAGACAGACAGACAGACAGACAGACAGACAGACAGACAGACAGACAGACAGACAGACAGACAGACAGACAGACAGACAGACAGACAGACAGATAGATAGACAGATAGACAGATAGACAGATAGATAGATAGATAGATAGATAGATAGATAGATAGATAGATAGATACATAGATAGATAGATAGATATAGTGTAATAACTAAGATTTAACTGGAAGTGACATAATGGAAAATTAAAAAAAAGGAAATGACACGCGAAATAAACATTGAAATAGAATTAGAAATACGAACAAGATGAGGTGGTAGGTTTGATGAAGAAATGCAAGAGAAGGAGATGGCAAAAAAGGGACTGTGTCAGCAGAACCTTGACCTTTTCTTGATGTCTTGTGGCAGACTATACAGAAATACAGATGAGAGAGAGAGGAGGCAGTGAGAGGGAGAGGAGAGGCAGTGAGAGGGAGAGGAGGCAGTGAGAGGGAGAAATACGAGTTCGATTTTGTGGACAAGATGTGTGCAAAATGAGAAAAAGCGGATAGAGAGAAAGTCAATGGAGAGAAAGTGAAAGGCGAGATACGGGGGTAGGGGGATGGAGAGAAAGTGAAGAGATAGAAAGGGGGAAGGGAGGAAGTGAAGGGAGAGAACTTGAAGAGATAGCAAAGGGAGCAAAGAGACACCGGACGAAAGAGGATGGAGATACAGTGGATTGTGTGCACATGAAAGGAGATTAAGGGGGATGGAGATACAGTGGATTGTGTGCACATGAAAGGAGATTAAGGGGGATGGAGATACAGTGGATTGTGTGCACATGAAAGGAGATTAAGGGGGATGGAGATACAGTGGATTGTGTGCACATGAAAGGAGATTAAGGGGGATGGAGATACAGTGGATTGTGTGCACATGAAAGGAGATTAAGGGGGATGGAGATACAGTGGATTGTGTGCACATGAAAGGAGATTAAGGGGGATGGAGATACAGTGGATTGTGTGCACATGAAAGGAGATTAAGGGGGATGGAGATACAGTGGATTGTGTGCACATGAAAGGAGATTAAGGGGGATGGAGATACAGTGGATTGTGTGCACATGAAAGGAGATTAAGGGGGATGGAGATACAGTGGATTGTGTGCACATGAAAGGAGATTAAGGGGGATGGAGATACAGTGGATTGTGTGCACATGAAAGGAGATTAAGGGGGATGGAGATACAGTGGATTGTGTGCACATGAAAGGAGATTAAGGGGGATGGAGATACAGTGGATTGTGTGCACATGAAAGGAGATTAAGGGGGATGGAGATACAGTGGATTGTGTGCACATGAAAGGAGATTAAGGGGGATGGAGATACAGTGGATTGTGTGCACATGAAAGGAGATTAAGGGGGATGGAGATACAGTGGATTGTGTGCACATGAAAGGAGATTAAGGGGGATGGAGATACAGTGGATTGTGTGCACATGAAAGGAGATTAAGGGGGATGGAGATACAGTGGATTGTGTGCACATGAAAGGAGATTAAGGGGGATGGAGATACAGTGGATTGTGTGCACATGAAAGGAGATTAAGGGGGATGGAGATACAGTGGATTGTGTGCACATGAAAGGAGATTAAGGGGGATGGAGATACAGTGGATTGTGTGCACATGAAAGGAGATTAAGGGGGATGGAGATACAGTGGATTGTGTGCACATGAAAGGAGATTAAGGGGGATGGAGATACAGTGGATTGTGTGCACATGAAAGGAGATTAAGGGGGATGGAGAGAACGTGAACAGGGAGACAAGGGATGGAGAGAAAATAAAGAGAGGAGAAAGGGATGGAAAAGTGAACGGAGAGACAAGAATATGCAAGTCAGAAAGTGAGAAATAGGGGAGAGAAAAATGAAAGGGAGAGAAATGGGATGGAGAGAACTTGTAGAGATAGAAAGGGGATGGAGAGAAAGTGAATGGGTAGAGAGAGTATGGAGAGAAAGAGAAAGAAGAGAAAGGAGACGGAGGGAAAGTGAAAGGAGAGAAATGGGAATAGAGTGTACGTGAAAAGTCATAAATTGGATGTAGAGAAAGTGAAGAGAAGAAAGTGGATGGAGAGAAAGGGAATGGAGAGAAAGGGGATGCACATGTTACTACGTTAGAGATAGGGAAAGGCAGTGGGAAGGAGAGATAATGGATGGAAAAAAGTGGAAAAAGAGAAAGGGGATGGGGAGGAAGTGAAGAGAAAAAAGGGATTTAGAGATAGTAAAGGGAGGGAATATAGATGGAAAGAAGGTTAAACAGGAAAAAGAAAAAAAACATCATAATCAGCAAAGAAAAGAGGGGATTGACACAGTTAGAGAAGGAGGGAGTTTGCAGTAAGAGAAGGAGGGAGTTGACAGTAAGAGAAAGAGGGAGTTGGCAGTTAGAGAAGGAGGGAGTTGGCAGTAAGAGAAGGAGTGAGTTGACAGTAAGAGAAGGAGGGAGTTGACAGTAAGAGAAAGAGGGAGTTGACAGTAAGAGAAAGAGGTAGCTGACAGTAAGAGAAGGAGGGAGTTGGCAGTAAGAGAATGAAGGAAGTTGACAGTAAGAGAAGGAGGGAGTTGACAGTAAGAGAAGGAGGGAGTTGACAGTAAGAGAAGGAGGGAGTTGACAGTAAGAGGGAGGGAGGTGACAGTAAGAGAAAGAGAGAGTTGACAGTAAGAGAAGGAGGGAGTTGACAGTAAGAGAAAGAGGGAGTTGGCAGTAAGAGAAGGAGGGAGTTGACAGTAAGAGAAGGAGGGAGTTGACAGTAAAAGAAGGAGGGAGTTGACAGTAAGAGAAGGAGGGCGTTGACAGTAAGAGAGAAGGAGGGCATTAACACAATGAGAGAGGGAGATAGTGGATTGACATTGTGAGAGAAGGAGATCATTGCCACAATGAAAGAGGGTATTGCCACAGTGGGAGAAGACGGTATTGCCACAGTGGGAGAAGGAGGGATGTCCGAAATCGGTACACACTTGAGAACTGATACTTCAGACAATCTGGGTACACTACGCTTAAGCTCTAAACACCTTACTTACTCCTACATATAAATATTGTTGTTGCTTTTATTTTGCTTCGTTTCGTTTCCTTTAGTTTTTGTACAACCATGTACCATGTACAACCATGTACCATGTACAACCATGTACCATGTACAACCATATACCATGTACAACCATGTCCCATGTACAACCATGTACAACCATGCATAATTCTTCTGTTTATATTGTCGCCATAATCTTACCCCAGTCAATTTCTACTCGTTACGTTTTATGGTTTGGTCTAGCTAAAGATCTTTTGGTCGAAACGTCGATTGCGTATGTGTGTGCTTTTATTGTTTCGTAAAACTCAATTACAATGTGTTTTCATTTTTTTGTAAAAGATCGTAAAAGACCTATATTAATTTCGCGAACTTACAGACCTTTTTAGGAATTCATTCTCAAACTCTTTTCTGGTTAGCAGAATCTAGTCCATAAAATTGAACATTTCTTTAGTCATGGTTTACAGATTGGCTGTGATGTCTGGCCCTCTCGACCACACACATTTAATTTCAGCATGATATTTAATGTCATATTGATGGGGAAAGTCAACTTCATCCCATATCTTCTTGGTATCATTTTGCGACATACGTGAAATATCACGTCGTTGTTATTCTTTGGACCCCATTTGGGCTACGGCAATACCAGTGCAGAACAAAGAGTTATTATAAAAATAGAGCACATTACATGAAGATAGACAGCGGGAAGTAATGTACTTTAATACAGTCCACAGCGTTTCGACAAAAAGGCCTATATCAATATTAAGGAAAATAGCTGTCTATAAGTTAACTGTTAAATATAATACTAATAAATTGCACCCCACCCCCCTAAATAGAAGGTTCCTGAAATAGGCATTGCACCAAGCCAAAAGGTGAAGTCTCCTGGGTATGAAATAATGCTCAGAAACACCCCTATTGCACATAGGAAGTAAGAGCTTATCGCTCGTAATTCCTGGGGTTCTCAAACAAACAAAACTAATAAATTAGGAATGTTAAATATAATATATATATATAGTTTTATTTTTAAAAAACACACACACGAATACGAAGAACAAATGAAAAGTAATCAGGCGGAAATTAGTTCCCCATAAGCCCTATATGAAAATTGTGAGAACCCCTGGACGTGGAAGTAAGTCAAAACAAAACAGCCGAGAATGGAAAGAAAGAATTCAAACAGAACACACGCGCACACACACACAGCGCTACCCCTGGATCAATAGGGCTCTTTTATTGAAATGTGGAAAGTTCCGATAATAAAGAAATACGAACGCACGTACATACACAATAGAAGTTGGAGGATAGTTTTTGCGAAGATGTCAAAGTGCTAGTTTTAGAACAAGTGATAGAGATGTATGAGTGGAGGCTGAACGAGGTTAACAATGTGATTAAAGACTTTTAGTTGAGAGTCAGGCCGGGGACTTTTCAGGATAAATTCTGCTCATCATCATCATCATCAAGTGCCGTCTCCGCAATGAAGGTTGGCTGCAACGTATCTCCAACATCTCCTGTCTCTTGTCTTGGTGGTGCACTCTGCTAGACTGTAACCTGTCCATCGTGTGATGTTACTCTCCCACTTGTATCTCTGCCTACCTCTTGCTCGCTTCCCTTTGACTTTACCCTCAAGTAAGGTCTTCAATAGGGTGTCATGTCTTTTAATGTGTCCAAAGTATTTTATTTGCCTGATCTTTATTTTTCTTAGTAGTTCTTTCTTCATATTAAGTGTTTTTAGCACCTCTTTATTTGTTTTCTTCTTCTTCCATGATGTTCTCCCTATTCTTCTATATACCCACATCTCAAAGGCATCAATTTTGTATTCTAATTGTTTATTTAGTGTCCATGTTTCTGAGCCATACATTAATATAGAATAGATGTAGCATTTTACAATTCTCATTTTTAACTTGTTTTTAATTTGTTTAGATATTAATAATTTCCTCACGCCATTGAAGGTACTATTAGCCATTCCTATTCTCCTTTTAACTTCTGTTTCACATCTGCCATCATTTGTGACTATGTGTCCAAGATATTGATACTGTTTTACTTGTTGTAGTTTCTCTCCCTGTATGTTTATGTTTACCTCCTGTTCTTCTGTGTCTTTGCTGATTATCATGGTTTTTTTGTTGAATGTTTATATCGTCCATATTCATTACTTGATTTATTGATTTGATCTATTAGTCTTTGTAGTTCATGTTCACTTTCTGCTAAAAGAACAGTGTCATCTGCATATCTCAGATTGTTTATTTATTATTTTCCCATTGATCTTGAGTCCTGGTATTTCTTCTATATTTTTAAAGATATTTTCTGTGTAGATATTAAATAGGCTTGGTGATAAAATGCATCCTTGTCTTACCCCTCTTCTTATTTCTATGTACGGAGAGTAGCTGTTTTCACACCTTATTGATGCAGTTTGTTCCCAATATATATTTATAATCAGCCTGATGTCTTTACCATCTATGCCTATTTCTTGAAGACATTTGATTAATTTTTCATGTTGGACTCAATTTTTCAAATTCTGCTCATTTCTGCAATATTTTATCCAAGGTGTTAGAATTATCAATGAAGGTGTTATTGTCGTCGTTACCGTTTTCGTTTGCCTACAGCTCTCCTTATTGAAATGATAATCAATTATCATCTTTACCGTCGTCATTGTCATCATTAACATCCACACTATTATCAACACATCATCGTCATCATCATAACCATCATTGTCATCTTTATCATAAACATCATCCTCCTCATTATCGTCATTATTTATTTTATTATTATTATCATAATTATTATCTTCACAATCATTATCAGTATCACCCCCCATCACTATATAATCTACATACCACCCCTGTATAATCTATACAAGACACCTGTACAATTTAAACACGACGCCTGTATAATATACACAAGACGCCTGTACAATTAAACACGAAGCCTGTATAATCTATACAAGAAGCCTGTACAATTTAAACACGACGCCTGTATAATCTACACAAGACGCCTGTATACTCTGCACAAAACCCCTGTTTAATCTACATAAGGTTCCTGTAAAAAAAGTAAAGTAACCCATAGTATTTATTAATGCCGTAGGGGTGTGAGATGTTAGCGATCTCACATTTCAGAGGCTCTGCAAATGAGGGTGGTAGCCATCTCCTCTCCCTCGCAGTCTTTACTTCCCGGATTAATCCAGTACCCATTTAAGGCTGGGTCGACCTGGGAGCCGTTGCGATCTGAAAAACATTTCCGCCTATTGGGGAATGAACCCAGGACCACTCGTATGCGAAGCCAGTGCGCTAACCACGCTAAACTGTAGAGCTAGAGGTGGATAGGACGTACGCTAAACTGTAGAGCTAGAGGTGAATAGGACCTACGCTAAAAGACACCGTAGAGAGAGAGAGAGAGAGAGAGAGAGAGAGAGAGGCATATTCTAAAAATTGCAGATAACATAGAAATAGAAAATATGAAGACAAAAAAAAATAAACATATAAAAGAAACAAGGACAACTAACATAGCTACAGAACGAGTCCTTTCTCAATTATACAGCCCTGTGGGATCATCGATGATTATCCTTGAAAAGTTACGCAATTTACTTTTCCCTGTGATTTTCATTTGCTGTCACAGTGACCAACGAAAATAACGGAAATAATATTCAAATAGAATAAAGTTTGAAGGATTATTCCAGATGATTCAACAGGACTGTATGATTGACAAGGAACTCGATATTCTGCTATGCTATTATATAGTACTGTATATTTTATGAAGGACCCGTACAAATAGAGCAAAATGGTAAAAGTTTGTTGTGGCAAGTACTCCGCAGGGAACTGAATGGTGATTAGGTAAACAATACATAGTTGGGACAAAACTGACTACTGGACAAGCAGGAAGACATATATTCTGACAAATGACACAGAAACACATTTCATATTTTCTCTCGACATTTAGAAAAAAAAAATATTTCTGCAGAAATATCCTAGAAAGACAGTTGCCAGGTTGTTAGAATTCCAGCCATTTATCGAGCTGGGGCAATTAGCAAGAGAATCTGGAGAACTGGGTAGAACAGGAAGGAAACAATAGAGTTTGCTACAAAAAATATAGAATGTTCCTACAGGAAAATATGCTTACTGGAATTTAAGTAAAAATATTTGAATATATTTCAACATCTACGTGTTCAGAAAATTGTTAGATGAAATGTCAGAACTGGATAATAAATGTTAGAACTGGATCATAAATGTCAGAATTTGATAATAAATGTCACAACTGGATAATAAATATCGGAACTGGATAATAAACATCAGAACTGGGTAATGAATGTCATAACTGGATAAAAAAATATCGGAACTGGATAATAAACGTCAGAACTGGGTAATGAATGTCATAACTGGATAAAAAAATATCGGAACTGGATAATAAACGTCAGAACTGGGTAATGAATGTCATAACTGGATAATAAATATCAGAACTGGATAATAAATATCAGAACTGGATAATACATATTGGAACGGGATAATAAATGTCAGAACTGGATAATACATATCGGAACGGGATAATAAATGTCAAACTGGACAATAACTGTCAGCATTGGATAGTGTAGCTGATCATGCAATCAACACATGAGTCTGGCTGGGATGCCTGCTGGACACAAATGCCTGCTGGACACTGATGGCTGCTGGACACTAATGGCTGCTGGACACTGATGGCTGCTGGATACTGATGGCTGCTGGACACTGATGGCTGCTGGAATGGAGATTTGGTAGTTAGTATTTGGTTTCACAGGATTGGTGGTATTTGGTAGTTAGTATTTGGTTTCATAGGATTGGTGGTATTTGGTAGTTAGTATTTGGTTTCATAGGATTGGTGGTATTTGGTATTTGGTAGTTAGTATTTGGTTTCATAGGATTGGTGATATTTGGGGGCTATGGTATGCTGTACTTCTGCCCCATGGCTGGAACATGGATCCACTGCGAGGGTGCTACTTTTGCCGATAAAGTAGCTTGTAGAATACAATAATAACTACAAGCATTGAACACTCTTCATTTTCTTTCCAGTACCCCCAGGTCCGCTTGGACACCTCAGTACATTACTGCACATCAGTGAAAATTTTCATTTTGGACACCCCAGTCCACTACTGCCCGTCAGCGATAGAAGTCACTTGGACACGCCAGTCTACTACTGACCATGAGACGCATGCGGTTGTGTCTGTCGGTCTCATGAATGACCCACTAGACAAACCACACATGCAACAGAAAACCTTAGTAGATGACATGCCGTTATATTGGGCTCGCATATGGAAGCTTTGTAAAATGTCATCTATTCAATTATAGACTATCCCCTCCACTGAGTAGAAAGCTCCTTCAATAGGCATTGCACTAAGCCGAAGTCTCCTGGGTATGAAAGCTCAGAAAAACCACACTACTGCACATAGGAAGTAAAAGCTAATCGCTCGCAATTCTTGCGGTTCTCAAACAGACAAAGAAATAAACTGACCATGAGCGATCAGAGCCGCTGGGACACGCTAAACTACTAATGCCCATCAGCGATCAGAGCCGCTTAGAAACGCTAAATTATACTACTGTCCGTCAGCGATAAGAACCACTTGGAAACGCTAAACTATACTACTGCCCGTCAGCGATCAGAGCCGCTTGGACACGCTAAACTACTACTGCTCATCAGCGATCAGAGCCGCTTAGAAACGCTAAACTATACTATTGCCCGTCAACGATAAGAACCGCTTGGATACGCTAAACTATACTACTGCCCGTCAGCGATAAGAACCGCTTGAACTTGGACACTCCAGCCCAGCCTGCTCATGTTCCGTGAGTGATTATGCATTGCTAAAACTTATGTTTTTCTACGACCATAAGGGCATATGAGCTCCGTCACAAAGCGTCACAACACATCTTTTTTTTACATTATCATCAGTCAGAAACAATCAAGTACAATCAGAATCAATCGAGTACAATAAGAAACTATCAGAAACAATCAAGTACAAAAAGAAACTATCAGAAACAATCAATTACAATCAGAAACAACCAAGTACAATCAGAAACAATCAAGTACAATCAGAAACAATCAAGTATACAATCAGAAACAATAAAGTACAATCAGAAACAATCAAGTGCAATCAGAAACAACCAAGTACAATCAGCAACAATCCAGTGCAATCAGAAACAATCAAGTACAATCAGAAACAATCAAGTACAATCAGAAACAATCAAGTACAACCGACGTAGTCAACTATAAACAACACTGCCTTCTAATATTCATCTTGACATAATCTAAGTATGCGCATACAATGGCACTGAAACCTTCATCAGTAAAACACTTATTCCCAATTGTTCCGCTCCTTAGAAGTCCGGGTAACCAATTTCCAGTCTAGGAGATGAATCGACTGCAGCGGGAATAGAACACAGTATTCATATGAGCAAATGTATTTCACAAACAGCGCATTATATTAACTCTATAATGTGTGCTAAGTACCACTACATTCTAATTGTCTTCATTAGTTCGCCGTTGTGTTTTTTTTCCTCCCAACTCTTCTATGAAGCCATCTTCCTGCATACTTTAGTCTGTTTGAGAACTATGAATAATTATGTTCTTGTTTTGTTTTATCCTGACCTTTGATTTTCTCGTTTTATTGCTATTATTAATGATGAGAAATATGTTGTAGTGGCAAAGATGTTTTGCAAAGTCTTAAGATGGAGGAAATTGGACATCAAACGTGGCTTGAGATGATAGGAACACAGCTAGAATGGATGTTTACGTAGCCAGGGTTACTGAGGTTGTCAGCATGAACAATCCTTGTTGTATGCTGAATGAGAGTACAACCAACGCACTAGAGGATTGACGTTGGTTATGTTTAGTACTAGCCAATCAGCTAACAAGCCAATCATCTAATGAACTAGAAATAAACCAATTATCTAATGAACTAGAAATAAACCAATTATCTAATGAACTAGAAATAAACCAATTCTCTAATGAACTAGAAATAAACCAATTCTCTAATGAACTAGAAATAAACCAATTATCTAATGAACTAGAAATAAACCAATTATCTAATGAACTAGAAATAAACCAATTATCTAATGAACTAGAAATAAACCAATTATCTAATGAACTAGTAATAAACCAATTATCTAATGAACTAGCAATAAACCAATTATCTAATGAACTAGCAATAAACCAATTATCTAATGAACTAGAAATAAATCAATTATCTAATGAACTAACAGTAAACCAATTATCTAATGAACTAGAAATAAACCAATTATCTAATGAACTAGAAATAAACCAATTATCTAATGAACTAGCAATAAACCAATTATCTAATGAACTAGCAATAAACCAATTATCTAATGAACTAGCAATAAACCAATTATCTAATGAACTAGAAATAAACCAATTATCTAATGAACTACAAATAAACCAATTATCAAAGGAACTAGAAATAAACCAATTATCTAATGAACAGGCTATAAACCAATTATCTCTCTTGTAGCAGGACCATGATTCACTCTAGATTCCCAGCAGGATATAGTCCAGAGAATGGAAATGCGTTGTATCTCCGTTTTATTTGCGCTAATGCCCGACACATCCGTCATCGGCCGAAATTTAAAATAAAACAGCAAACTGGTCAACCTATCAATCTTACTATCCAGCCTATTAGTCAGTCAATAAACCAAAACAGCACTGGCTTCGCAAATGAGTGGTCATGGGTTCATTCCCAGTTGAGGCGGAAATGTTTTTCAGATCGCAACGACCCCCGGGTCGACCCAGCCTTAAATGGGTACCGGATTAATCCGGGAAGTAAAGACTGAGAGGGAGAGGAGATGGCTATCGCCCTCATTGGCAGAGCCTCTGAAATGTGAGATCGCTAACATCTCACACCCCAACGGCAGTAATAAATGCTATGGGTTACTTTACTTTACTTTAAACCATAACAACTCAACCAACTAAGTAATTAATAATCAAATCAACTAACTACCTAAGCAAATATTTCATTAATTAGCTGATTAACTATGCTTGCTGCATGGCAGGATGTCATAAGACACTGCCGTCAGAAGTTAATCTAAGTTGTATTGTTCCTGCATGGCAGGATGTCATATCAATCGTGGCCGCCGATGGTATAGAATACCTGTATGCAGAATAATCATGCTTTGATGAATCGTTACATATTGATTATTCTTGTGTTTCTATTGGTCACTATTTATATACTTAGAGTCGCCTTGGCTATTCTTTTGTATTGGATTCCAAGTATATAAAAAGTGACCAACGGAACACAAGAGAATAATAAAAAAGTAACGAATGAAGGCCTAATTAATTCTGTGTAAAGGTCCTCTATTGCGGACTGTCATGTCTGAACCGAGTCCAGTCTGAATGAACACATATCAGTCATTCACTTCAGAAACACTCTTCTCTAACTGTAAATACTTGAAGGTGTTATTTGGGGTTAAAAGGGGAGCAAAGAAGACATAACTGATAAGAGTCGTGCTTGCTGGAATATATGATTACTGTCTTCCGTCTATTGGAGGATACTACGTACGACTACAGAAACAAGGATTTACGCCCGTAATAGAACGACTGATTTCAATGCTAAGGATGCTACGAATCGCGTTTTTTGTAAGCGATCTAGAGCGATCAACTACGTACGCATGCAATAGATGGTGTTTCCATAGCCCCCTATTCATGTGGAACAGTAGCGCGATTACGGACGTACATACTTGCTGATGTAGTCGCTTCTATTGTACCTATAAAGAACAAACGCAGAAGAAGTGTGGTCTAGCTACCTGTTTATCTACCTGCCTATCTATATATCTTTCTGCATGTCTATCTATATGTCTGTCTACCTCTCTTTCTATCCTGTCTGTTCACATGCCTGTCTATATATCTGCCTCCTCTATGTCTACCTGTCTATATGCCTGTCTACCTCTCTATCTACCTGTCTGTCTATATGGCTGCCTTCCTCTCTGTCTACTTGTCTGTCTATATGCTTGTTTACCTTTCTGTCTACCTATCTGTCTATATGGCTGTCTACCTGTCTGTCTATATGTCTGTCTACCTCTCTGTCGACCTGTCTGTCTATATGTTTGTCTACATGTCTGTCTATATGTCTGTCTACCTCTCTGTTTTCTGTCTGTCTATATGTCTGTCTGTCTATATGCCTGTCTACCTCTCTGTCGACCTATCTATCTATATGTCTGTCTATCTCTCTGTCGACCTGTCTGTCTATATGCCTGTCTACCTCTCTGTCGAACCTGTCTGTCTATATGCATGTCTACCTCTCTGTCTACCTGTCTGTCTATATATTTGTCTACCTGTCTGTCTATATGTATGTCTACCTGTCTGTATATATGTCTGTCTACCTCTCTGTCTACTGTCTGTCTATATGTCTGTCTACCTCTCTGCCTACCTGTCTGTCTATGTGCCTGTCTACCTCTCTGTCTACCTGTCTGTCTATGTGCCTGTCTACCTCTCTGTCTACCTGTCTGTCTATATGTCTGTCTACCAGACTCTATATGTCTTCTACCTGCCTGTCTATATATGTGTAGCTATCTGTCTAGCTGTCTGTCCATATATCTGTTCAGCTCTCTGTCTGTGTCTGTCTACCTGTCTGTTAACATGCCTGCCTACCTCTCTGTCTACCTGTCTGTTAACATGCCTGCCTACCTCTCTGTCTACCTGTCTGTCTACCTGTCTGTCTACCTGTCTGTCCATCTTCTTGCAGCTTCATGTAACATGCCAACAGGTGATACGTGCTCTGCCGCTCGATCGATACATCTCTGTTCTTTGTAGTTCTTGTACGTTGTTCATACCGGTAGTTTTAAGCTCTTTGATGATCATCCTTTCAGTAGGCTCCTTTCTTTTTTTGGTCTACTTCTTCTTGATTCTTAAATTACCTGTAATAGAAATCTTCTATAGTTCTTTCTATTCTCTCTCTTCTTCTCGTTTGTTCATCTTTTCATCTAGAACAACTACTAAAATATATTCTTTATGCAGGGTCTTTTACACCAGGGCTGCTATATTTACATCTTGCGGCAGAGTAAATTGGATTTTGAGGCTTCGCTGTGTAAATCAGTGTTTTATTATTTCTTCTATTTGTCGTAGAAAGGAATTGTTTGAAGTTCTGTCATTCCTCTATTTTCTAACTTTGATTGTTCTATCGTCTATCTTCTAGCTTCGATTGTTCTATCTATTCTCTGTATTCTAACTTCCATTGTTCTAACTATTCTCTGTATTATAACTTCCATTGTTCTATCTATTCTCTGTATTCTAACTTCCATTGTTCTAACTATTCTCTGTATTCTAGCTTCCATTATTCTATCTATTCTCTGTATTCTAACTTCAATTGTTCTATCTATTCTCTGTATTCTAACTTTCATTGTTCTATCTATTCTCTGTATTCTAGCTTCCATTGTTCTATCTATTCCCTGTATTCTAACTTCCATTGTTCTAACTATTCTCCGTATTCTAGCTTCCATTGTTCTATCTATTCTCTGTATTCTAACTTCAATTGTTCTATCTATTCTCTGTATTCTAACTTCCATTGTTCTATCTATTCTCTGTATTCTAACTTCAATTGTTCTGTCTATTCTCTGTATTCTAACTTCTATTGTTCTAACTATTCTCTGAATTCTAACTTCCATTGTTCTAACTATTCTCTGTATTATAACTTCCATTGTTCTATCTATTCTCTGTATTCTAACTTCCATTGTTCTTACTATTCTCTGTATTCTAGCTTCCATTGTTCTATCTATTCTCTGTATTCTAACTTCAATTGTTCTATCTATTCTCTGTATTCTAACTTTCATTGTTCTATCTATTCTCTGTATTCTAGCTTCCATTGTTCTATCTATTCTCTGTATTCTAGCTTCCATTGTTCTATCTATTCTCTGTATTCTAACTTCCATTGTTTTATCTATTCTCTGTATTCTAGCTTCCATTGTTCTATCTATTCTCTGTATTCTAACTTCCATTGTTTTATCTATTCTCTGTATTCTAGCTTCCATTGTTCTATCTATTCTCTGTATTCTAACTTCCATTGTTCTATCTATTCTCTGTATTCTAACTTTCATTGTTCTATCTATTCTCTGTATTCTAACTTCCATTGTTCTATCTATTCTCTGTATTCTAACTTCTACTATTCTGAGTTTGCTTTATTAGGGAGACAAATTGGGACAAAAGGATTTTAAAAAAAGATATACCCGACCGCATGAATTGGTCAATTGCGAGATGGACGATAAAGAAATGGACTCAGAGTACGTTGGAGACGCTGTGTGTAAATCCTCTAAGCACCTAAGACGTTAAATATAGACTCGGAGCACGTAAGACGTTAAATATAGACTCGGAGCACGTAAGACGTTAAATATAGACTTGGAGCACATAAGACGTTAAATAAATACGCTGAGCACGTAAGACGTTAAATATAGACTCGGAGCACGTAAGACGTTAAATATAGACTCTGAGCACGTAAGACGTTAAATATAGACTCGGAGCACGTAAGACGTTAAATAAATACTCTGAGCAAGTAAGCCGTTAAATAAATACTCTGAGCACGTAAGACGTTAAATATAGACTCGGAGCACGTAAGACGTTAAATATAGACTCGGAGCACGTAAGACGTTAAATATAGACTCGGAGCACGTAAGACGTTAAATATAGACTCGGAGCACGTAAGACGTTAAATATAGACTCGGAGCACGAAAAACGCTAAATATAGACTCGGAGCACGTAAGACGTTAAATATAAACTCGGAGCACGTTAACGTTAAATATAGACTCGGAGCACGTAAGATATTAAACATAGATTTTGAGCAAGTAAAATACGTTCAAAATAGACTCCATTCTTCTGAGAAAAGGAAGCAGATAATAATGATACTGTGACCTGCCATTATGGTCGCAAGAGGCGATTAAGTAAGTTTTGTGGTAGAATTGGCTATTCTATCTTGTAGTGTGTCAAAGTGACCCAGGAGCCATGCTGAAGACGAATGTGTCAGTCCGAAAAGCGCAATATTGCAGGTGAGCCGTACACTATAGTTAAAGCACATTCCTTTCTCCGGCCTACAGCCTGCTCATTTGCAGGAGTTTGAGAAGGAACGCGTCATATGGACCTTTTATCAAAGTGCACTAGAAATAATCTTAAATACTTGGATGGATCAGAATGTTGTGAACTTTTATCGCTATTTACAAAAAAAAGAAAACAAGAAAAGCAAATAATGTTCTCTCCACAAGGCTGAAGCGAGGAACAACAACGGACTGTCTGATGCTTGTGTTAGTGAATCTATTAAAACACGTTAAATTTACATAAAATTTACGTACACTAAATTTAATAAATATATTTACCTGCCAGGTAGCTCAGCACATTCACATAACGATGTCCATCACGATATTCCATAAATGAAATCCAGTTTTTCTGGGAATTTAATATCCATTCCAGAACGACAAATAAAACCACACAAGTCTCCAATAATCCGAATGATTTGGGGAAAACAATTCTCAATAATCCGGACAATTTTGGGAAAACAATCTATCCATAACAGAAATATTTGATTGAGTACTCTTTCTGCAAATGTAAATAAAATTTAAAAAATATTGTGAACGAATTGTGAAGATTAGAATTCCGATGCGTTGACAGACGTGAAAGTTGGAAATCTGATCGACTTTGTTCATATTCTGTCAACGCTGTCGTGTAATGGAAGTGTGGTTGACAGGAAATGTATTGATTTCAACCACTAGCGCCAGTATCGCCGTTGACTGTATCGTTTGTGACAGTAATTCCTTTGGACGGTATCGATATGATTTTAACTGTGGTGATAAAGTAGTCGGCGTAATAACGATTTCATTATTACAAATGGCTACAGTAGAGGGCGTATTAAGGAGTTCATTATTACAAATGGCTACAGTAGAGGGCGTATTAAGGAGTTCATTATTACAAATGGCTACAGTAGAGGGCGTATTAAGGAGTTCATTATTACAAATGGCTACAGTAGTCGGCGTAATAAGGAGTTCATTATTACAAATGGCTACAGTAGAGGGCGTATTAAGGAGTTCATTATTACAAATGGCTACAGTAGAGGGCGTATTAAGGAGTTCATTATTACAAATGGCTACATTAGAGGGCGTATTAAGGAGTTCATTATTACAAATGGCTACAGTCGAGGGCGTATTAAGGAGTTCATTATTACAAATGGCTACAGTAGAGGGCGTATTAAGGAGTTTATTATTACAAATGGCTACAGTAGAGGGCGTATTAAGGAGTTCATTATTACAAATGGCTACATTAGAGGGCGTATTAAGGAGTTCATTATTACAAATGGCTACATTAGAGGGCGTATTAAGGAGTTCATTATTACAAATGGCTACAGTAGAGGGCGTATTAAGGAGTTCATTATTACAAATGGCTACAGTAGAGGGCGTATTAAGGAGTTCATTATTACAAATGGCTACAGTAGAGGGCGTATTAAGGAGTTCATTATTACAAATGGCTACAGTAGAGGGCGTATTAAGGAGTTCATTATTACAAATGGCTACAGTAGAGGGCGTATTAAGGAGTTTATTATTACAAATGGCTACATTAGAGGGCGTATTAAGGAGTTCATTATTACAAATGGCTACAGTAGAGGGCGTATTAAGGAGTTCATTATTACAAATGGCTACAGTAGAGGGCGTATTAAGGAGTTCATTATTACAAATGGCTACAGTAGTCGGCGTAATAAGGAGTTCATTATTACAAATGGCTACAGTAGAGGGCGTATTAAGGAGTTCATTATTACAAATGGCTACAGTAGAGGGCGTATTAAGGAGTTTATTATTACAAATGGCTACAGTAGAGGGCGTATTAAGGAGTTCATTATTACAAATGGCTACATTAGAGGGCGTATTAAGGAGTTCATTATTACAAATGGCTACATTAGAGGGCGTATTAAGGAGTTCATTATTACAAATGGCTACAGTAGAGGGCGTATTAAGGAGTTCATTATTACAAATGGCTACAGTAGAGGGCGTATTAAGGAGTTCATTATTACAAATGGCTACAGTAGAGGGCGTATTAAGGAGTTCATTATTACAAATGGCTACAGTAGAGGGCGTATTAAGGAGTTCATTATTACAAATGGCTACAGTAGTCGGCGTAATAAGGAGTTCATTATTACAAATGGCTACAGTAGAGGGCGTATTAAGGAGTTCATTATTACAAATGGCTACAGTAGAGGGCGTATTAAGGAGTTCATTATTACAAATGGCTACAGTAGAGGGCGTATTAAGGAGTTCATTATTACAAATGGCTACAGTAGAGGGCGTATTAAGGAGTTCATTATTACAAATGGCTACAGTAGAGGGCGTATTAAGGAGTTCATTATTACAAATGGCTACAGTAGTCGGCGTAATAAGGAGTTCATTATTACAAATGGCTACAGTAGAGGGCGTATTAAGGAGTTCATTATTACAAATGGCTACAGTAGAGGGCGTATTAAGGAGTTCATTATTACAAATGGCTACAGTAGAGGGCGTATTAAGGAGTTCATTATTACAAATGGCTACAGTAGAGGGCGTATTAAGGAGTTCATTATTACAAATGGCTACAGTAGAGGGCGTATTAAGGAGTTCATTATTACAAATGGCTACAGTAGAGGGCGTATTAAGGAGTTCATTATTACAAATGGCTACAGTAGAGGGCGTATTAAGGAGTTCATTATTACAAATGGCTACAGTAGAGGGCGTATTAAGGAGTTCATTATTACAAATGGCTACAGTAGAGGGCGTATTAAGGAGTTCATTATTACAAATGGCTACAGTAGAGGGCGTATTAAGGAGTTCATTATTACAAATGGCTACAGTAGAGGGCGTATTAAGGAGTTCATTATTACAAATGGCTACAGTAGAGGGCGTATTAAGGAGTTCATTATTACAAATGGCTACAGTAGAGGGCGTATTAAGGAGTTCATTATTACAAATGGCTACAGTAGAGGGCGTATTAAGGAGTTCATTATTACAAATGGCTACAGTCGAGGGCGTATTAAGGAGTTCATTATTACAAATGGCTACAGTCGAGGGCGTATTAAGGAGTTCATTATTACAAATGGCTACAGTCGAGGGCGTATTAAGGAGTTCATTATTACAAATGGCTACAGTCGAGGGCGTATTAAGGAGTTCATTATTACAAATGGCTACAGTCGAGGGCGTATTAAGGAGTTCATTATTACAAATGGCTACAGTAGAGGGCGTATTAAGGAGTTCATTATTACAAATGGCTACAGTAGAGGGCGTAATAAGGAGTTCATTATTACAAATGGCTACAGTAGAGGGCGTATTAAGGAGTTCATTATTACAAATGGCTACAGTAGAGGGCGTATTAAGGAGTTCATTATTACAAATATGTACAATAGTGGGCGTATTAAGGAGTTCGTTATTACAAATATGTACAATAGTGGGCGTATTAAGGAGTTCGTTATTACAAATATGTACAATAGTGGGCGTATTAAGGAGTTCGTTATTACAAATATGTACAATAGTGGGCGTATTAAGGAGTTCGTTATTACAAATATGTACAATAGTGGGCGTATTAAGGAGTTTATTATTACAAATATGTACAATAGTGGGCGTATTAAGGAGTTCGTTATTACAAATATGTACAATAGTGGGCGTATTAAGGAGTTCGTTATTACAAATATGTACAATAGTGGGCGTATTAAGGAGTTCGTTATTACAAATATGTACAATAGTGGGCGTATTAAGGAGTTCGTTATTACAAATATGTACAATAGTGGGCGTATTAAGGAGTTCGTTATTACAAATATGTACAATAGTGGGCGTATTAAGGAGTTCGTTATTACAAATATGTACAATAGTGGGCGTATTAAGGAGTTCGTTATTACAAATATGTACAATAGTGGGCGTATTAAGGAGTTCGTTATTACAAATATGTACAATAGTGGGCGTATTAAGGAGTTCGTTATTACAAATATGTACAATAGTGGGCGTATTAAGGAGTTCGTTATTACAAATATGTACAATAGTGGGCGTATTAAGGAGTTCGTTATTACAAATATGTACAATAGTGGGCGTATTAAGGAGTTCGTTATTACAAATATGTACAATAGTGGGCGTATTAAGGAGTTCGTTATTACAAATATGTACAATAGTGGGCGTATTACTGAGTTTTAAAAAATTACAACGGGATCCATTAGTGGACGGATTAACGAGTTAAGTATTACCATATGATGCTGTAGTGGGTATATTAACGTGTTAGCTATCACTGTTGTTCTTCTTCTTCAGTGTTCATTCTCAAACTCCCGCTGGATCTCTCTTGTAACAGCACCATATTCCATTCTAGATTTCCGGCAGGACGTAGTCCAGAGAATGAAAATGCGTTATGTTGCCGTTTTATTTGCGCTAATGGCCCGATACATCCGTCTACGGCAGTTATCTCTGCGAGATAAGTATCATTGTTTACAAACGATAATTCTACAGATACATAGATACGATATTTCTTTCAAGCAATAACACTAAAATTCAAGAATGTAATAATTATTACAAATGATAACCATGGAGATTTAACAATGTGATGGTTTTACTAGGTGTAACACTATAAATTAAGAAATGTGATAACAAAACATGTTAAGAAATTTGATAACAAGACAAGTTAAGAAATGTGATAACACGACAAGTTAAGAAATGTGATAACACGACAGGTTAGGAAATATGATAACAAGATAAGTTAAGAAATTTGATCGTACGTACAAGAGATCTCTGTGGCGACGTCGTGCAAAGCTCGTCTCTGACGGGCAAGGAACCGAGTTCGAAAATCGCCTAAGGCAATTGTGCATCCGGACCGTTCAGAAAGCAATGACAAACTACTGAACGTAAATATTTCCAACAAAATCATCACAGCTGCAAAATTTCTGGGTTGATGGTTATATCCTGTATAGAATATGTTACCAATTTCTTTACAAGAGATAACATTAGAAAACAATAAGTGTCATCTTCCCTAGAAAACAACACTATTTTAGCCATATCAAACAATATAACAGTAGAAAACAATAAGTGTCATCTTCCCTAGAAAACAACACTATTTTAGCCATATCAAACAATATAACAGCAGAAAACAATAAGTGTCATCTTCCTTAGAAAAATTCAATATTGTGAACATATCAAACACCATGACAGCCTAGAGAAAACCATGACTGAGAGGATGATACCAGGGGGACGATCAAGAGGCAGACCAAGAAGAAGATGGTCTCAAAATATGAAAGACCACCTGAACATGACAGCAACAGAAGCAGGAAGACCGGCTCAAGATCGACAGCAGTTTCGAAAGACTGTGATGACTGCTACATCCTGTTCAGGATAAGCTACCTGATGATGATTACTTGATTCTTGATTAGAAACTGGTCTTACAGCACGTGGGGCATTCCCATAAGTGCTCCGCCTTCTGTTCCAGCAGCCATTCGACTCGATGGTTTTTCGAGTCTAATGCCGCAGAAACAGACGTCGACATCAGGGCACAACACTGGTCATTGCGACAGGTTTATTTGTTGTTCCGCCCATCCACGCCGTGCCCGTAACTAGTTCAAACACAACGTCGGCCTGTCGGAACAACATGGTAACTGTTATCGAAGGTTACGACTACGGGATTGTATAGATGACATGCCATGAAGATTCTATAAGAAGATTCTTCTTCTTCTTCTTCTTTCGTTCACTTGAAACATGTCTATATCTGTAATTCTGTCTCCTGAATAAAACTCACTGTCTTTTGTAGTTCATACAGTGTCCCATAGAGTTTTGATTCCAGTGTTGTTTCCTCTGGCCAATATGTCTGCCTCAGCGTTTCATGCTCAGAACACTCTTGAAGTATATGTTTGGCACTCTGTGCTGCCTGTCCACATGTACACATGGCTGTGTTGCCAATCTTGAACTTTGTATACATGTGACTGCGGAGTCGGTTGTGTCCTGTTCTGAGACGTAGAATTTATAAGAAGATAACCTCAATATAACGGCATGTCATCTACTAAGGTTTTCTGTTGCATGGTTGGTTTGTCTAGTGAGCCATTAGTGAGCCACAGATGCAACCTCATGCGTTTATTTATTACATGATGATTCCTTAGAAGTAACAACACTTCATTCCAAATAATATCATATTTCTAGAAAGTAACTAACACAACAACTACAACAATTTGACAACATTTAGAAAATAATTATAGAAGAAATTGAACGATGTAATAACCTTTTCTGGCGACAGATAAATAAAAAATAATAGATGGGATGCCCTTTACAGCTGCAAACATCAACCATTTAAACAAGAGGATGATCGCTTCAATCCAGAACATCACAGAACAGACAAACTAGTTACAGTTATATTTCACACAGCGCAG
Organism: Meghimatium bilineatum; assembly: GCA_034231615.1. Lineage (NCBI taxonomy): Eukaryota > Metazoa > Mollusca > Gastropoda > Stylommatophora > Philomycidae > Meghimatium > Meghimatium bilineatum. Next base: position 20,189,125 of record CM067310.1, read on the forward strand.
ACTAACAAGGAGGTTACAACACTACTTATAGATTTCTAGATAAGCATGGGTGTAGAACGAGTCACAAAAAGGGCGACTGTTACTAAAAATAGAGGGGATTTCACGTTTTTAACGAATTTCCACAGAAAACAAGTACTTCTCTAGGATAGTTTAAGTATTTCTCTAGGCTAGGATAGTGTAAGTACTTCACTAGGATAGGATAGCTCGAGTACTTCTCTAGGATAGTTTATGCACTTATATAGGATAGGATAGTGTAAGTAATTCACTAGGATATGATAGTTCGAGTACTTCTCTAGGCTAGGATAGTTTATGCACTTATATAGGCTAGGATAGTGTAAGTACTTCACTAGGATAGGATAGTTCGAGTACTTCTCTAGGCTAGGATAGTTTATGCACTTATATAGGCTAGGATAGTGTAAGTACTTCACTCAGATAGGATAGTTCGAGTACTTCTCTAGGCTAGGATAGTTTATGCAATTATATAGGATAGGATAGTGTAAGTACTTCACTAGGCTAGGATAGTTCGAGTACTTCTCTAGGCTAGGGTAGTGTAAGTACTTCACTAGGCTAGGATAGTTCGAGTACTTCTCTAGGCTAGGATAGTGTAAGTACTTCACTAGGCTAGGATAGTTCGAGTACTTCTCTAGGCTAGGATAGTGTAAGTACTTCACTAGGATAGGATAGTTCGAGTACTTCTCTAGGATAGTTTAGCAATGATCTCATGCAGCTTAACCTATTTTAATATTTCTTACTTTTCCCGTACTTTTCATTGGCTGACGAAAAGAAATATACGCAAAGAAATAAAGGATATGTTGGATGAGCCAAGATGAGTAACGCTGTGGGAGATCACCAAACAAGACTATATTGAAGAATGACTTGGGGGATATAGTACATCTGATTTTAGGAAGAAAAAAAAATGTCTTGTTATTCTGATACAGGCACCTCTAAAAGTTTTTATCTAAATTATCCCAGAACATAATATTAGACTTATCTTGCTCATTAACTCCGTATGTCCGGCAAGCTTCTAAAGCAGTTAATTAATCATACCCTTCCGCCGGTAAGACGAACAATTCACACATTTTATATTTACTTCTAAATAAATACGGTAGGGCAGGAAAAGCGTTACATAGATACAGAGTTAATTTTCGTAAGCTATCTTTCCTTTCAAAACTTTGTATTCACGCCATTTCAGGAGTAATCCATAACTCGTGCCTTTCAGCGCTTGGTCACCCACGACGTCTACGGACAAAAGATATGAAAGAATGCGCGAATATACCGCTGGAGGAAGCAGGACAACTCGCCCAAAATTGAAATTTCAAGAGGATTCATTGAAAAAACGACGTTATATAAAAAATGTCAAATAACAACAAACGTTCATTTTATAAAAGCTGAAAAAATTAATGATGTGTTTGTACTCAGTGCGCTCCAATAGATGTCCTGATAGATACAACCTGATAACATGCAGGAGTTTGAGAACTAGCGAAGAAGAAGAGGCGATGGATAAGTCAAAACATTGGTTGATATTTTCAGCTGTTTTCTTACAGGCCCTGTTCAGACCGTTGCGATCAGGGGAATTGTATTTACAGTCTAATTGTGATTGTATTTACAGTCTAATTGTGATTGTACTTACAGTCTAATTGTGATTGTATTTACAGTCTAATTGTGATTGTATTTACAGTCTAATTGTGATTGTACTTACAGTCTAATTGTGATTGTACTTACAGTATAATTGTGATTGTACTTACAGTATGATTGTGATTGTACTTACATTATAATTGTGATTGTACGTACAGCCTAATTGTGATTGTTGTACTTACAGCCTAATTGTGATTGTTGTACTTAAAGCCTAATTGTGATTGTGCTTACAGTCTAATTGTGATTGTACTTAAGGCCTAACTGTAATTGTACTTACAGCCTGTTATTGTACTTGCAGCATAATTGTGATTGTACTTACAGCCTAACTGTGACTGTACTTACAGCCTAACTGTGACTGTACTTACAGCACATTTCTAATAGCAGAAACTACCATATCAATATTACTTAACACTTACATATTATTTCCTTGAATATATCGATTTTTGTGAAAATGGCAAGAATAATTAATAATTATTATCCACACATTATCCACATAGAACTTCTGAACTGAAGAAAAAATTAATAATATCCAGTATTACATTGCTAAAAGTAGAAATAATTGGAATCTAATTGTAGTATTTAGTCAAAACCGCTGTTTCAGTTCTAGAAAAAAACACCTTATATTGTCCATATGCAGTTCTCCACCGCCGGCTCGGGTAGTTAGCCCTAAACGAGCGGTTCCAGTTCTTGTTTTGAAGCTAGAAAGCCGGTAAAACGAACCGTGTCTTTCATCCTGTCGCTAACTGGGCTTACCGTGATGGCGCTGGGTGGTGGTGCGTTGTAGCGATGATGAGTGCACTGGCACCGCTCGCCACGTATTTCACGTGCATTTGTATACGTTGTTAGAAGGAAAGGAAAATTTGCGATTCATTTCACAGTAGCTATCAGACGATAGATTAATATAGTAATTGTGAGTGTACTTACAGAGAGAGAAAGTAATTGTGAGTGTACTTACAGAGAGAGAAAGTAATTGTGAGTGTACTTACAGAGAGAGATAGTAATTGTGAGTGTACTTACAGAGAGAGAAAGTAATTGTGAGTGTACTTACAGAGAGAGATAGTAATTGTGAGTGTACTTACAGAGAGAGATATTAATTGTGAGTGTACTTACAGAGAGAGAAAGTAATTGTGAGTGTACTTACAGAGAGAGATAGTAATTGTGAGTGTACTTACAGAGAGAGAAAGTAATTGTGAGTGTACTTACAGAGAGAGATAGTAATTGTGAGTGTACTTACAGAGAGAGAAAGTAATTGTGAGTGTACTTACAGAGAGAGAAAGTAATTGTGAGTGTACTTACAGAGGGAGAAAGTAATTGTGAGTGTACTTACAGAGAGAGAAAGTAATTGTGAGTGTACTTACAGAGGGAGAAAGTAATTGTGAGTGTACTTACAGAGAGAGAAAGTAATTGTGAGTGTACTTACAGAGAGAGATAGTAATTGTGAGTGTACACCAGTCAGACATATCTTGTACCAATCTCTCCTACAATCCTATGACACCAGTCAGACATATCTTGTACCAATCTCTCCTACAATCCTATGACACCAGTCAGACATATCTTGTACCAATCTCTCCTACAATCCTATGACACCAGTCAGACATATCTTGTACCAATCTCTCCTACAATCCTATGACACCAGTCAGACATATCTTGTACCAATCTCTCCTACAATCCTATGACACCAGTCAGACATATCTTGTACCAATCTCTCCTACAATCCTATGACACCAGTCAGACATATCTTGTACCAATCTCTCCTACAATCCTATGCCACCAGTCAGACATATCTTGTACCAATCTCTCCTACAATCCCGAATATATGATACCAGTCAGATATGCCTTGTGCTAACCTCTTTTACGTTCAACATCTTGTCTCGTGTCTTGGTGCTGCACTCTGTTATAATATAATATAGAATGTAACCTGTCCATCTCACCTTTCTCACTGATGTTTCAAAAAATGGTAACGTATCCTTTTGAGGATGTAGCCATCAACCTAGAATTGTTTAGCTGTATCGAATTTCCAGGCAATATTTACATTTGATAGTATGTCATTATTTCTGAGCGGTCGGGGTGCACAGCTGCCTGTAGCTTGATTTGAACCCGAAACCTTTGCCGCCACAGAGCTAATGTCTTCAACGGGTCTTAAATACTTCTCCTTAATACTCCTCTTTAATAATCTTCTGTATTACTCCTACTTAATACTCTTCTTTAATACTCTCCTCTTTAATACTCCTCTTTAATACTCCTCTTTAATACTCCTCTTTAATACTCCTCTTTAATACTCCTATTTACTACTCCTATTTACTACTCTTCTTTAATACTCTTCTTTAATACTCTCCTCTTTAATACTCCTCTTTAATACTCCCCTTTAATACTCCTCTTTAATAATCCTATTTACTACTCTTCTTTAATACTCCTTAATATTCTTCTTCTCAAACACGACCCAAAAAGCGTCGATGAATTGGCTTTATTGTACGTGGATTTTCCCATTCTCCATATGTCTTCCGTCCCTCTCTACGAAGCGGCATTTCACCTGCTTGAGTACTACAAACATCAGAGTACGTATCTTCAAGCGATAGTTCCCAGAGATCTCCAAAAATATCCACATTATGAACAAGATGTCGTGAGGGAGATTCGAACCCGCCACCCCTTAAGCACAAATAAACACCTTAACCATTACGCTAATTCTATTTTAAAGGATAAGCGTAAGCCGTATTGAGGTCTATCACCACTCCTCTTCATGACTAACATTTGTCCTTTTAATGGGTCAAACATTCAGAGAAAAACAATAGCGGAGCAGACACATTACCATGTGAAATCTCACTTCAGCAGATATCACAACTCGCTTATCATTTACACATAAAACAATGAATAGTACTGATTTCAGACCGTAAGGTCACAATTAGATAACAGTAAATACGCCCTGATATAGGGTTCCATAAATTACACGTGGCTCTCGACAATGCAAGCCTCCTAGCTGAATTAATTGGACCCAGTTTTTTTACGATTTTGATTATTGTTGACATTTAATTGGTCGCTATTTACATACTTGGAGTCGTATGCTAAAAATACCCAATGTCAACCAATATTTTCCCCGTAAATCGGAAACTAGTTTATCTTTACGGTTTAGTTGACAAGTAAATGCCGACGGTCGCGAATTAAGTTAACAATTAGGGAAAAAGGGGGAAGGGGCGTGATTTTAGTTTGTTTGTGATATGTTTACCTGTGGATTTAGTTTGTTTGTGATAGGATTACCTGTGATTTTAATTTGTTTGTGATATTCTTCTTCTTCTTCAGCGTTCATTCGCAAACTCCCGCTGGATCTCTCTTGTAGCAGGACTACTATATCTTCAGCAGGATGTAGTTCAGAGAAGGGAATGCGTTTGTCGTCGTTGTATTAGTGGCAATGTCCCGAAACATCCGTCTTCGGCGGAATTTGTTTTGATATGATTGCCTATGATTTGTGTTTGTTTATTATATGATTACCTGTGATTTTAATGTGTTTGTGGTATGATTACCTGTGATTTTAATGTGTTTGTGGTATGATTACCTGTGATTTTAATGTGTTTGTGATATGATTACCTGTGATTTTAGTTGGTGTGTGGTATGATTACCTGTGATTTTAATGTGTTTGTGGTATGATTACCTGTGATTTTAATGTGTTTGTGGTATGATTACCTGTGATTTTAATGTGTTTGTGGTATGATTACCTGTGATTTGGATTTGTTTGTGGTATGATTACCTGTGATTCTAGTTTGTTATTTATATGATTACCTGTTATTTTAGTTTGTGGTATGATTACCTGTGATTTTAGTTGGTTTGTGAAATGATTACCTATGAACATTTTTGTTATGCCATAGTAAGTACATTTAGTCATATGTATTTTCTTTTTGACTTCTACAACCCAGGCTATACAAAGACAGGAGTAGTGTTCTTAAGATTGTCATCCTCTCGACTGAGACAGAGAGATAGAGAAAGAGAGTGACATAGAGAGATAGATAAAGCGAGACAGAGGGAGACATAGAGAGAGACACACAGAAAGAGACAGACAGAGACATATTGAAAGATAGCGAGAAAGAGACACAGAGAAGTATAGAGAGAGACACACAGAAAGAGACACAGAGAAGTATAGAGAGAGACACACAGAAAGAGACACAGAGAAGTATAGAGAGAGACACAGAAAGAGACACAGAGAAGTATAGAGAGAGACAGAGAAAGACATAGAGACATAGGAGAGAGAAACAAAGGTAGAGAGAGACTAATCGAGACAGAGAACTAGAGAGACAATGGAAAGAAAAAGATGATGTTCCTCCTTCGCAAGTGGAGTTGAACATGACATCAAAGAACAATAAAAATGACGAACCACGACGAAAAATTAGGAAAAAAAACCAAAGGCGACAGAAAATACAGAGAGTAGAGACAGATAAAGAGATAAGAAGACTAATGCTATTAACAAACAACTACTTGATAGTTATCACAAACAAATCAGTGAGTGAACAAAGCACCCAAACAATAGAGGTACGCACGTGACCCCTATTATCCTCGCCTGCAACTTCCATCTTCACGCATGCGTGCGTGTCTTTTAAAAACCATGTTATCTTCCAATAGAAAGCGTCAAAGGTCACTTCCTGCAGGGATTATTGTATCGATCTGTCGTGCCGTGCTAAACGCTGGTTCAGATACAAGCAATCAGTAAACATAACAGAATCATTGAGTTTCGATCTAGCCAATGTTTGCAGATACAGAATTGCATTCCGTGATTGTCTTTGAAGGTTTGGTCATGTAATATTGTATCAGTCACGATCGCCTGGATCATTAATACTACCTGCGCACAGGTGCGAGCGTAGATTCACAGCTACATCAAACGACAGTTGAAGAAAAGACAATATTCTTGATTCTTGATTAGAAACTGGCCTCACAGCATGTGGGGCATTCCCATAAGTGCTCCGCCCTCTGTTCCAGCAGCCATTCGACTCGATGGTGTTTCGAGTCTAATGCTGCCAAACAGACGTCGACATAAGGGCACAACTCTGGCCCTTGCGACAGGATTCTTTGTTGTTCCGCCCACCCACGCCGTGCCCGTAACTAGTTCAAGCACAACGTCGGCCTGTCGGAACAACATGGTAACTGTTATCGAAGGTTACGACTACGGGATTGTATAGATGACGTGCCATGAAGCTTCTATAAAAAGATAACCTCAATATAAAGACATGTCATCTACTAAGGTTTTCTGTTGCATGGTTGGTTTGTCTAGTGAGCCATTGGTCAGACTCACAGACGCAACCGCATGTGCACATTATTCCACATCATTCTTATAGAGTCATATGTATTAAGACCGTACATGACTGCTGTCTATACATAACGTCAACACCCATACGGTTGCGTCTGTGGGCGTCACCAATGGCCCACTAGACAAATCAACCATGCAATAGAAAACCTTAGTAGATGACATGCCGTTATATTGAGGCTCTCTAATGGAAGCTTTATAGCATGTCATCTATACAAGTATCAAATCAACCTCCTCTAAGTAGAAGGATCCTTCAATAGGTATAACACTAAGCCGAAAGCTGAATTCCAGGACATATAGTGATATCAAAGCTCAGACAAAAAACCTCCCCACTGTACCTTTCTGCTTACTACCTTTGTGGTATTTCTACTTTTCTAATATCGTTGTTGTATTTCTAACTTCCTATTACTTTGTTGCATTTCTACCTTTCAACTACCTTTGTAGTATTTCTACCTTTTAACTACCTTTGTAGTATTTCTATCTTTTAACTATCTTTGTAGTATTTCTACCTTTTAACTATCTTTGTAGTATTTCTACCTTTAAACTACCTTTGTGGTATTTCTACCTTTGTACTTTTGTGGTATTTCTGGCTTTTTACTACTTTTGTGACATTTTACATTTCTAATGTCTGGCATTTTTGGCCACCTTTTGTCACCTTGTGGTCACCTTTGTGGCATTTCTCGCTTTCTGTTAGATTCAGTATCTTCATCTTCCTTACCAACTGCTCCCTCTCTCTCTCTCTCTCTCTCTCTGTGTGTGTGTGTGTGAGAGAGATGTGTATATAGTAACCCAATCCTGAACCACGGTTACTAAGTTGGATTGAGCATCCAGTTATACATTCCGAACCACCAAATGCGGTATTGAATTATGCAGGGTAACACGTTCGCTTGAGTAATGCGTGACCAATCGGTAAAAAAAGACCTAGCAACATAATCGAAACTACGCAGAAACAGTCTTTCTGCATCGTGTTTTCCGATTGTTTTCTGGAAATTTCGTTTGTCTACGCTGACAGATAACGCCTGGGCACAAGATATATAAATAGCGATCAACAAAAATCACGACAAGAAGGAAGGCTGATTCAGCATTGTTTTGTTTCTGCTGTTAGGTCTGATATGGTGATTGGTTCGGCCAGTGGGTCACGGTTCAGCCAGTGGGTCACGGTTCGGCCAGTGCGTCACGTATTTGCCAGTGGGTCACGAGTCATGGATCTCACAGAGAATTGTCATTTCTGATGATAGTTTCATTACCCCACACACACGAACGAGTATCAACTATTTATAGCGTGAGCAACATTTACACGTCAACAGCTAGAACCATGGTCAGGACAGCAGCTCATATCCCCCCCCCCCTCTGTGAGATGTGCGATACTATATTCTCTGAATGTTGCATCACAAAAGTAAACGCAGTTGTACAAATGAAATGTTGTCTGGCTTCATCGAGAGGGAAACGTCATAAAATCTATTGAGTGTTTAATGTTACATAATGGTTAATCTGATGAGACAATAGTGAAACCATCAGACATTCATCTATTGTCATCTATTGCACATGTCATCTATTGAGAGTTTTATGGGTCAATAGTGAAACCTTCAGACATTCCACATGTCATCTATTGAGAGTTTTATGGGTCAATAGTGAAACCTTCAGACATTCCACATGTCATCTATTGAGAGTTTTATGGGCCAATAGTGAAACCTTCAGACATTCTACATGTCATCTATTGAGAGTTTTATGGGTCAATAGTGAAACCTTCAGACATTCTACATGTCATCTATTGAGAGTTTTATGGGCCAATAGTGAAACCTTCAGACATTCTACATGTCATATATTGAGAGTTTTATGGGCCAATAGTGAAACCTTCAAACATTCCACATGTCATCTATTGAGAGTTTGATGAGCCAACAGTGAAACATCAGAGATTAAGCACTCGTGCACATATGAAAAGATATTTCAAACAGTTGATGCAGAAATATACAACTCCTGTAACATCAATTTCAATTAAGGAAAGACACTTTTCTCTTTCAAAATGTCTACCTGTTTACAACTTTCTAAGCATGTCTTCCTGTCTACAATTTTGATATCTCAAAAGTTAACGAATTGTTAAACCCATGCTCTCAATTCTCTTATCCATGAATGCCAAAAACTGCACAGTTTTTAATCATGAAGCATTTCTCCTTTATTCTCCACTGGTTTGCCCAGAATAACGCGAGCGCATGTAGACACTCCATGTCTAAATTAATCTACAATGGAAACAGGGCACCGCCTACATTGAAACTCTCCGGTGTTATATTGATTTTTTGCCTCATAATAATTTCTCATCTTCGAAGGAATTAAACCACGGCTTTCAACCCCATTGTATTGCTTAAAATAAGAATACACCGGACAGTGATGTGATACTTGTTCAGGATTAATATGGAACAAAAAAAAAAAAAAGCAGCAAGCCAACACACAAAAAAAAGCAGCAAGCCAACACACACAAAAAAGATGTGACACCCAGTAAGGGAATTACACATATGTTCTTGGAACAGTAGTTCTATGAAATGGAAGTAATGTTCGTTCTGGGAAGAAAGGATTGAAACTACATTGGATATATCATAGCAAGTAAAAATCTATCGAACTTTGAGTGCAGTAGCCGGTTTATTTTAATACAGCCCTTTTCCGTTTAAAAAAAACGATTGTGGAAAAAATGGGGAGGGGGGGGTGGGTTGTGGGTATATACATGCCTTTCCGACAACCATATACAAGTCCGGGTATCACATCGGGTACTCAACTGAAGGGGACCGGTACTTTTGTCAGAACGTATGTAGGTTGTCAAGAGCTACCTACATTCTCTCAGCTAAAGGGAGATATTTCATAATCAACATTTAAACAGTAGATGGGCAACCTTTGTAGGAAAGAGGGCTGAATTGAACCTTTTTGAGTGTATTTTATTCTTTGTGGCTCCTAGAAGTAGTTTCTTTTAGTTCTCGGACCAACGCATATAATACTCAAATATTTCACAGAGCGACATTCTGACAAACATGTGCGTCTTCGTAAACCAAATCGTGGAAACTAAACAACGACCTAACACAAACCACCCTACATGAGGAATAATGGGCTTTGGGTATAGTGAAACGGGTTGGGGGTTTAGTGAAAAGGGCTGGCGTATAATGAAGCAGGCTAGGGTATAGTGAAAGAGGCTGGGGTATAGTGAAAGAGGCTGGGGTATAGTGAAAGAGGCTGAGGTTATAGTGAAAAAGGCTGGGGTTATAGTGAAAGAGGCTCGGGTATAGTGAAAGAGGCTGGGGTACAGTGAAAGAGGCTGGGGATATAGTGAAAGAGGCTGGGGATATAGTGAAAGAGGCTGGAGATATAGTGAAAGAGGCTGGGGATATAGTGAAAGAGGCTGGGGATATAGTGAAAGAGGCTGGGGATATAGTAAAAGAGGCTGGGGATATAGTGAAAGAGGCTGGGGATATAGTGAAAGAGGCTGGGGATATAGTGAAAGAGGCTGGGGATATAGTGAAAGAGGCTGGGGATATAGTGAAAGAGGCTGGGGATATAGTGAAAGAGGCTGGGGGATATAGTGAAAGAGGCTGGGGATATAGTGAAAGAGGCTGGGGATATAGTGAAAGAGGATGGGGATATAGTGAAAGAGGCTGGGGATATAGTGAAAGAGGCTGGGGATATAGTGAAAGAGGCTGGGGATATAGTGAAAGAGGCTGGGGATATAGTGAAAGAGGCTGGGGAAATGTCCACTACTAACTCAGGTCTATCTCTACCTTATCGTCCATTATTTCTTGACATTAGCTTGTTCGTCGCACACAAGATACCCAAATTTGATTTTGTCTTTTCCTACACTGTTCTTCTCCCCTGTTAATCGTTTTTCCAACTCCTCCTCGTACCCTGCGGGCTCCAGTCCAAGACATGTCTGCTTATGTTGTAAAGTATACATAACATGACTTATTACATACCTGTGACTTGCGTGAAAAATATAATTAAATGAATATATTGCAAGAAGAAAGATAACTCAAGGGCATAGCATCAAAGTTTAATATTATGTCATAATGAAAACTGCGGTATTAGCACCGAAGGCAATATCAGATAACTGTATAAAATAACTGAATTATACATACATACAAATTATCCATGCTTTTGTAGACTCTGAAAAACTCACCACGAAATGCCGTGAAGTTAACTGAGAAAAATAACAGTTTTCTGACAAACATATCTGAAAGAAAAATAGGAGTATCGATACGTTTTTTTAAATGTTATGATCTCAACACAATAAGAATGTGTCATACAGAATCGTTTTACGAGGTGTAAGGAGGAGTCGATTACGTAGCGGACTAGAAGTCTAGAATACAAACAAATTTATGTGAAATCAGAACGCAAAGATAACTGTGTGAATGAAATATGGTAAAACTTATTTGTAGAACATATATACATACACAAGATTATATATATATATAAAACCAGGTTAGAGAGGATAAACAACAATGTATAAACAATTCTTGTAAAAAGTTTTGGGACAAGAGAAAGTGAGAAAAAACTGAACATTCTACTGTCGGATCAAGAAATTGTGTCAAACTAAACATTCTATTGTTAGACATGGGGTCAGTGAGTCAAAGCTAAACATTCTAATGTCAGACACAGGGACAGTGAGTCAAAATTAAACATTATATTGTCAGACATGGGGAAAGTGAGTCAAAACTAAACATTCTATTGTTGGGCACATGGAAATTGAGTCCAAATTAAATATTCGTTGGTAGGGCACAATGAATAGTCACAACTAAACTTTCTACTTCTGGACACAGCGTAAGTGAGTCAAGACTAAAAATTCTACTGTCAACACAGAGAAAGTGAGTCAAGACTAAACATTCTACTGTCGGACACAGAGAAAGTGAGTCAAGACTAAACATTCCACTGTTGGACACAGAGAAAGTGAGTCAAGACTAAACATTCTACTGTCGGACACAAAGAAAGTGAGTCAAGACTAAACATTTCACTGTCGGACACAGAGAAAGTGAGTCAAGACTAAACATTCTATTGTCGGACACAGAGAAAGTGAGTCAAGACTAAACATTTCACTGTCGGACACAGAGAAAGTGAGTCAAGACTAAACATTTCACTGTCGGACACAGAGAAAGTGAGTCAAGACTAAACATTCTACTGTCGGACACAGAGAAAGTGAGTCAAGACTAAACATTCTACTGTCGGACACAGAGAAAGTGAGTCAAGACTAAACATTTCACTGTCGGACACAGAGAAAGTGAGTCAAGACTAAACATTTCACTGTCGGACACAGAGAAAGTGAGTCAAGACTAAACATTCTACTGTGGGAAACAGAGAAAGTAAGAGACAACTATTGCTTTTGCAATAAATTTTAAGGCTTTACAACTGGTCACATCAATTTCCTAAATTTCCAACCTGTGATTGATCTATGCTTCTCGTTGGCTGCCAACACAAAATATGCAGAAAGTGGCCAATGATAACATTGGATAAGTCGGACAAGTCACCCAGTTTTTGCCGTAATATCGCCTTGAATTAAGTCTCCGTCAAACTATAGCCATTCGACTGAATTCCACAAGGGAAAGATGACGAAATACGTCAAAGACAAATCTGATCAGGGCATATTATTCATAACGTGGCTTTGTTGTAACATGAATGTGAGCAGAAGGCGAAACGGCTGGAAATTGTGCCACCGCTGTTCAGTATGGCTGATCTAAGCTATAATATAAATCGAGGGTTCTCAACGTTTTCAGACAATAACACCACACACATGTAATACTAAGTGTGCAAGCACAGCCAACATGTACTACAGAATGTGCGAGCACCACCCATATGTAATACAGAATGTGCGAGCACCACCCATATGTAATACAGAATGTGCGAGCACTACCCATATGTAATACAGAATGTACGAGCACCACCCATATGTAATACAGAATGTGCGAGCACCACCCATATGTAATACAGAATGTGTGAGCACCACCCATATGTAATACAGAATGTGCGAGCACTACCCACATGTAATACAGAATGTGCGAGCACCACCCATATGTAATACAGAATGTGCGAGCACCACCCATATGTAATACAGAATGTGCGAGCACCACCCATATGTAATACAGAATGTGCGAGCACCACCCATATGTAATACAGAATGTGTGAGAACCACCCATATGTAATACAGAATGTGCGAGCACCACCCATATGTAATACAGAATGTGCGAGCACCACCCATATGTAATACAGAATGTGCGAGCACCACCCATATGTAATACAGAATGTGTGAGCACCACCCATATGTAATACAGAATGTGCGAGCACAGCCAACATGTAATACAGATTCTTGATTCTTGATTAGAAACTGGTCTCACTTAATGTGGGACATTCCCATAAGTGCTCCGCCCTCTGTTTCAGCAGACATCCGACTCGATGGTGTTTCGAGTCTTATGTCGCCAAACAGACGTCGACATCACGGCACAACTCTGACCATTGCGACAGGTTTCTTTGTTGTTCTGCCCACCCACGCCGTGCATGTAACTAGTTCAAGCACAACGACTGCCTGTCGGAACAACATGGTAACTGTTATCGAAGGTTACGACTACGGGATTGTATAGATGATGTGCCATGAAGCTTCTATTAGAAGATAACCTCAATATAAAGGCATGTCATCTACTAAGATTTTCTATTGCATGGTTGGTTTGTCTAGTGAGTCATTAGTGAGACCCACAGACGCAACCACATGCGCATGTAATACAGAATGTGCGAGCACAATCCACATGTAATTTGATGAGTGGGAAATTGGAAGTAAAAGTGAAAGTGAAAAATGTTTATATTTAACTATCTTCATTACACCGTACATCCTCCTTTACTTCTTTACTCTTTTACTCCTGTACTCCTTTACTCCTTTACTCGTGGACAGTAGTACTAAGTGTTTCAGTTAGTACAAAACATTGTAAATTGTAAAGTAAACAGGTGACCATCACAAGTCAGTACAAGAGGACCGATGGTGGTCACGAGCACCGGGTTGAGAATACCTGATCTACATAAACAACGCCTGCTCCTCAGGAGGCAAACAACCTGCATGTGCCTGGGAATTATGAAAAAATTCATAGCTATGACATCATAAATAATCAGGTTTTTATATCAGGAGTTTCATGGTTTATTCAAATATTGGTCGGTTCTACGAATGAAATCATGTTGAAGATTGTTATTGTGTCACCGCGGGATGTCTGATTCTAACAGCCTTTTTGATCTTAACTCGGTTACATTGATTGTTCTAATTATTAGAAAATTAGAGATAGCAATTTGTAGATATTTCTAATGTATATTTATATTGATGTTTGGCTATTCTACTTCCAGATATCTACATCTTTATTGTTTATATTTCTTATCCTTTTTTGTACCCTTATATAGTATTATTTTTTTTATATTTCTAATCTTTTTTGTACCCTTTTATAGTATTATTTTTATATTTCTTATCCTTTTTTGTACCCTTTTATAGTATTATTTTTTATATTTCTTATCCATTTTATAGCCTTATATAGTATTATTTTTTATATTTCTAATCCTTTGTCTACCCTTATATAGTATTATTTTTTTATATTTCTTATCCTTTTTGTACCCTTATATAGTATTATTTTTTATATTTCTTATCCTTTTTGTACCCTTATATAGTATATATTTCGTCTGTGGGTCTTACCAATGGCCTACTAGACAAACCACACATGCAACAGAAAACCTTAGTAGATGACATGTCGTTATATTGAGACTCTCTTATGGAAGCTTTGTAGCCTGTCATCTATACAAATATAGACTCCCTCTGAGTAGAAGGCTCCTTCAATACGCATTGAACTAAGCCGAAAGCTGAAGTCTTTTGGGTATGAAAGAAAGCTCAGAATAACCACCCCATTGCACATAGGACGTGAGAGTTAATCGCTCGCAATTCCAGAGACTCTCAAACAAACAACAAACAATAGTATATCTTTTGTCTTATTTCCTTGCTTTTCACGGCTTACCCTATCGTATCGGATTGGTCTCCTTTTAATTCTTTTCTTCTTGTCCATTTCTGTCACATACTTCTAACATTAATTATCTCTTCCTCGTTGTTCTCTTTCTTGTCTTTCTGCATCTCTTCTCCTGTTTTGTAATATCTACTTATGCTATGTATCTTCTCCTGACCATTTCCACTTTTCCCCCCAAAAAACTGTATCTTTTGTGTACGTTTCTATATTAGATTTGTTGTTTGTCTGCTAGTTTATCACGAAGAAGAGTTTGTGATCGAAACGTCGCCTTTCTATGTCTCTGTCGTTAGTATGGCGTGTTTATATACGTTACCATTACTTTAGCCTATTTAATTTTTTACTTCATTTGCGCTATTATTTTGTCATTCGTTCTCAAACTCCCACCGGATGTATCTTTAGCAGAACAATCGTCATTCTAGATTTCCAACAGGACGTTGTACAGAGAGAAAAGATGCGTTTCGTTGTCGTTTTATTTACATCTATTTCCCGAAACATCGACTTTTGGCGTTCTTGCCGCTTGTTGCTTTAGTCATTGCATTTCCCGCCTGCCGAATTGTTTTCCGACGTTAGTCATTTGTCACTTCATCTGCAATGTATAGTTTGTCACTTCATCTGCAATGTATAGTTTGTCACTTCATCTGCAATGTATAGTTTGTCACTTCATCTGCAATGTATAGTTTGTCACTTCATCTGCAATGTATAGTTTGTCACTTCATCTGCAATGTATAGTTTGTCACTTCATCTGCAATGTATAGTTTGTCACTTCATTTGAAATTTATAGGTTTTTTTTCTGTAAAAGCAACGACATTAACGAATTCATAAAGTTTAAATTGTCTGTAATGAACGCTTAACAGAAACAAAAAGAGACCGTCTAAAAATGGGATGTGCAACATTTTTCTGGGGCAGTGTAAAATTTAGTTGCATATTGCAAGAATGTGGGGACAAATCGTGACCATCGACATTATAAATCTGTGGACTAAATTGGGAATTATCCTTCTAGCATTTAACTTTTCCCGTTTGTTTGTTTGTTTTGCGTGTGCCCAATAATAATCAGCACAGATATTCCTGCGATTTCCGCCGGGAGCGTAGTTACGTTGTGTCACCGTTATGCGCCTTGTAGGCCCAGCACAGTTGATTTTGGCATGCCTTGGCATTTCGGGTGGGCTACCCTAGCCTGTGACAGTCTTCCTATCTGTCGCCAGGCGGCGAATGTGTACTGACTCTACGCCGAAACGATTTGTCCTACACGTCTATTTTGCACGATGTTTTCCGCAGCTAGTGAACCTATATTGTGTAATTGTCCCCATGCCCATCGGGTATCGAACCTTTTCTTATTGGCGAGAATGGTTCCGAAATAGGATGAACTCAATAGAAGAGTTGGGCTCGGACTCGTTCGTCCTATTACCGGTAAGTTAGTTAGTCGTCGGATCATCATCACTGCAAACTGGACACATCCATCGTTGCTCCGATCTCTCCTTGAGTGTATCCGCCATTACACTTCTGCTGACAGTACCGGTCTTATGGTGGTTGACCATCATTCTTCTGCGCCCTCCAAAATGTTCACTCCTAGCAACACCGCATTTCAATCCTTGATCTTTAATCCTAGCCATTGAAAAGGAATCATCATCCACATTAGTCTCACTCTCGCGTGTTATATCTCTTAAGGAGTTCAAAACGTCAGCGCGATCCATTGCCCATCCCCCTGTGTCACAATCGCGCATGACACCAGTTGATTCGCTCTTTCATGCCTCGCACACCCACATGTCCCGGCACGAAAATAAATGTAACCCCTTTCAGCTTCGCCTTTCTCAAGGCCTCAGTCCACTTTTCGCGAACGAGACCCACTTGTACCTTCCTAATCATACTCACAGAGTCACTCAAGATGCAGACCTGCGTTACCTTCTGTGTGCCTACCCACTCAAATGCCCTGGTCACCGCCATAGTCTCCATGGTCATACTACTCGTAGTGACCACAACGGCACCACTCTCCTCCTTGATCGTTTTATCTGCGCACTGAGCTGTGAAAGCCCAAGCACTGCGAACATGTCTAATCACAGATCCATCAGTGTATATAATCACATCCCCCTCTTTGGTATTCTCACTGACCACAGCCTGCACTTCTTTTTCCACAGCTGTGGGACACCATTCTCTGCATTTACTGCTAAGTGATATTACTACTCTCAAACAAGTTTCGAAATCTGTGGGTAGACTTATCCATTTCGCACCTGCTGCCACATCCTGCAATCTGCACACGCTTTCTTTGACAACCTCAGCACTTCCCATCCACGACCAACCTTTCTTGAGACTGCTGCCTTTAACTTCCTGTATTTCGGAATGCAACAGGTGTTCCTTATCTGCCTTAAGTATTTGAAGGCACGCCCGTGCACGGCACTACTGTAATCTGTGCTCAACTGGTGGACAGTCAAGAAGGTAACTCATTGCTGCATTCTGTAACTCGTTGCTGCAGTCTTTCGCTCTGAGTTTGGCTAAGAGTCAGAATTGCCAGTGCATATTCCACCACAGCCACAACCAAGCCCTGGTACAAAAGAAATAACAACCTCTGCTCACACTGCGCAGCAGCCATTACCTTCATTGCTGATAATCCTTTGCCTGCCCTCATGATAACGTGGTCAACATTTCCCTAAAACCCGGACTTCTATCAAAAACACATTACCTGTAAGTGTTGTTCACCAACGTCGTGAACCTCTTGCTCAAGTCTGAGTCTATATACATATTTAGGAGCTTCTGGACTAGCATTTTGTTCTCCAGCTGACCATATCTTGTCTCCTTGAATGGTTGTGCCCGTGCTCATCGGATACTGAACCTTTTCTCTCTGCGAGCATGATTCCAGTATAGGAAAACCTCGACAGTAGAATTGGGCTCTGGCTGGGATCACAGATAACTAGAAGTTTGTCTCGAGCTAACAATACTTAAGTTCTGATTTCCTTGAAACGTTGACCGTTCTCTTTGCACATGACGCTGCCCTCTAGCGCCTCTGAAGGAAGCTCAGTGTACTTAGTATGCTATCTTCACGGTGACTGATGCACCAATTCTTAATATTTCTCGTAATATCTGCCCTCTTCGTAACATTTCATTGGCCGTCCCTCCAATGCTTCTGCTGAACTGACTAGCTTCACTGTTTGTCGACAGTGCTGCTGCATGCGTTGGCACAGTGGTGTCAGAGATATTGCTTGTATTTTTGCAGTCAAATCTCTTTCCATCTGCTGCCTCCACATTCACTGACACGATCCCCAAAATGTTTCGCCAGAATCAGCACGAGCAGCTGTATTTCTGTTTCCAGGGTGAACCACGGGAAGGTACTTTTGGTATCTTGGATATCTGCTAACCCTGGGTTCGCCGAGAGCAATCCGGTACCCTGTGCACCTCGGTTTTCTAAATAAACACTGCTGTATTTGAAAGTTCCGCAGTGCTCCCATACAGCTTTCTGTGGCTATCGGTCTATGCGGACTAGTGTTCCTCCAACAATTTATTTAGACATTCATCAATTTTCCAATACCATCACCTCAGTCTGACTACTAGACTTGGCCGGAGTACAGCAGGTCGAATACTTTTGCCATATGAATAAACACTCTACAGACAGCATTATTCCGTTAGCAGTCTCACAACTGTCTCGCAATGGTCTTTTATAGGAATGTCTTTTATCACGTTCTACACCTGTTTGCTGCAATATCTGCGCCGCTCAGTCCTGTGCACCGGAATTCAACATGTTATTTCTGACCATTGTGACCACCTGCAGGAAATTTCAAACATTTTTAGTTGAATCTTGAGACATGCGTGGGAGATCGCATTGTAACATTTTTTTTTCTTCAACTTTTCGTATGAGTGGAGCTAACATAAGGCTGGGATATCGATTAAAAATTGTATCCGACACAAAAAATGACAAAACTGAAAAATCAGCATATTTACAACTTTTATACGTCCCTATTGGCAACAACGACAATACAACTTTTACACGTCCCTATTGGCAACAGCGACAATTACAGTCTTAAAAATGTACATCCTGGCATATGGCATGAATGAAACATTATGAATATCATAAACGTAAGATTGATGTCAGGAAATGCTCACAATGACAGTAGTGAATAATACAATTTGATGTCTAAATCACGTTGGCTCTCCTTGTCCATGAAGTGGGGATTAATTTGGCCAGAGATTTTAATCAATCCACGCCAAATGATTAATTTTTATTTCCAGGAATGACAATAAAAATGTTTTAATGGAGAAGTCTTAATAATTTGGTTGATGTCGTTGAATGAACAATGGAGTAGATAAATATTGTGGACATAAAGACACATGGCCTGTCAAATTATTTTTTTAATTTTGCACACCCGGCCCTGTGGCTGAGTAATGGAGAACACCTCAAGGGGTCAAATAGGAGGATAGAATTTCGACTGTAAACAGGAATCAAAGTAGGAGGATAGAATTTCGACTGTAAACAGGAATCAAAGTAGGAGGATAGAATTTCGACTGTAAACAGGAATCAAAGTAGGAGGATAGAATTTCGACTGTAAACAGGAATCAAAGTAGGAGTATAGAATTTCGACCGTAAACAGGAATCAAAGTAGGAGGATAGAATTTCGACTGTAAACAGGAATCAAAGTAAGAGGATAGAATTTCGACTGTAAACAGGAATCAAAGTAGGAGGATAGAATTTCGACTGTAAACAGGAATCAAAGTAGGAGTATAGAATTTCGACTGTAAACAGGAATCAAAGTAGGAGTATAGAATTTCGACTGTAAACAGGAATCAAAGTAGGAGGATAGAATTTCGACTGTAAACAGGAATCAAGAACGCATAGAAAGCGACTGTAATCTACTAACGTTCAGTCCAGGAAGTGATGATAATCAATTAAAGTTAATCTACTAAAGCTCCGAGCAGAAAGTTACGTTAATCTACTAACGCTCCAAGCAGTACGTGACGTTAATCTACTAACGTTCTTCTATTTCTTCTGTGTCAGTTCTCAAGCTCCTGCAGTAGTGTATAATGTAGTCCTGAGAACTAAATACACCGTGTCATAGTTTACAACTTCGCTGCGATAACTGCGTATTTTCTGACACATCCGATTTCAGCACGGTTTTTGTGTCACTTTGACCCTCTCTGGGATGGGGCAGTTACCTACACCCGCTAAACCTCCTTATTTGCCGTTTACGACATGCATTGACGCTGTGTACGAGTAAGAGTTGTGCTATTATGTGCTCCGTTTTCTAGCCCAGGCAAAATAGAGATGAAACTGAATATTCCCTAAAATAAAACCCTGTCAAAAATGGATTGGGGGGGGGGTGATAGTAGATACGTCCTGGGTGGTATTTAAAAGCTTCTCTCCTTCTTCTTTCGGATTTGTTCTCAGACTCCTGTAAATGAACAGGATGTAATCCGTAAAACAGTGCGCTGTGTAATGGTTTACATCTTGGATGCGATATCTGCACCTTCAGCACGGCATATCGAAATTTAACATGGCGTCTGGGACGCCATGACTCTATATATAATACGGTACAACGAGCTTCACCAACAAAACAACCTCCTTAGTAGCCTTTTACAACATTCTTGGCAGATAACAGTTTATCTATTCTTTGCTCCCGTTTTGGGTCTCGGCAGAACATTGTAGGGTACAGTACAGGTAGACGCCACCACATAGTCGAGTTATTTCCCTTGTCTATGTTTGTAAATTTCATATTCATCATTTAATAATAGACATAGGGATAGGGTTAAGATAGTTGTGTTTTACATAACTAACCCTATACCCAACCCTAAATAAATAAATATTTAAATTATTAAATGATGAACATGAAATTTACAAACATAGACAAGGGAAATAATTAAACATGTGGGGGAGGGGTGCGTCTACTTGTACTATACCCATTGGAGAAACCGACATTTCAAAATCTGACACTAGACCTCATACTCAGTTAAGCAAATTATATTTATTCTTACTCCTTCCCATTTCGCTCTTTACCATTTATTTCTTCCCTCCTCCTGCTCATCCTATTATATTCTTCACCGATAATTTTCTCCATATTTTCTTTCTCTTTTCTACTCTCATGTTTCATACCTTGTTTTCATTTTGTCATCCTATCATCGTCACACCTTATGCTAGTTTTATGTAACGTATTTCGTCTGTCTGTTGTGATTCGTCCTGATGAAGACTTAATTAGTCGAAACGTCGTGTGTCAGTGTCTTGTTGCTACTAGGTTTTGTTCAAACTTCAGCTGAGTTACTGTACTGGGTTCTGTAAAAATTGAGTCAGCAATATTTCCCCGATATCTGACCCCCTTCCCGTCTGTCAACATCTAAAAAGAATGCAGGGATCCTCGCTAAATTATTTTTAAAAAAAATCTCACCCTATAAGGTGCATCTCCTTCTTTCTAGGAACAAAAATAATTCCACAAATAATACCCACCCAACCTCCCCCCCCCCAGATTTTAAGACATTTTTTTAACATAAGAAACTTATTAGTTTATAAAGATAGTTGTGTCGGCATCACATCCCTTCCCGATCACATACCTCCCACTTATTAACCCATCCTCCCTAGGAATGGCTACCGATCCCTGCCAGGCGCGTCGACAGGTGGCGGATGGTCGAGGGCACTCAATATATGTCCATATATGGAGTGCTTGCTGCAATTAAGCAGCTGCGGACCAAACCGGTGTTGCTGCCTACCAGGACGGGGCGGGATATCAGTCGGTGCTGATATCCCCACTGAAATACCCCATGTGTCCAGTGACAGGCAGCTTCAAGCGAGTATGCGCCGCTATAAGCTCATGCTGCTGGCATGGAGTTATTAACTCCAAGTCAGGAGCATGCCATGGGGATTTTTTTTTAAAATTGCTGCCTTGCAATCACCATCGGAAGGCTAGGGGAGACAACCCAGACAGAAAAATCACAACCCAGCCTGCCGAAGACGGAGTGTGTTAGCCAGCGATGGCGCAGATACTGGGAGAAATTAGGTCACACGCGCTTTTACAGAAATGTGGTCATGCGACAATCAACCCTGTCATCATGGCGTCGCTCCTATCAGGAAAACCGGGGAGGAGCGGAGCCGGGCCCCGTGCCTCAAAAGGGCCCACCCAAGCGACCGGTGCCTCTGCTAACCTGGAGGTCAGGGGAAAGCAGAATAGTATACAGACTTGAGGCAAAAGCTATGGGGCAGCCGTTCTGACCTGGCGAAGACAGTCGACTTCGTCTTGACGACAGGCCTGACGGTATAGCATGACATCAGATGCTGAACGCAGAAGAAGAAGAAGAACCCATCCTCCTTCGTCCTCAGAATCTCACAAGTAATCGGGATATAATTCAGAGACTGAACTTCGTTGCCCGCCGAAGACGGATGTGTCGGGCCGTTGTCGCAATTAAAACGGCGACACAGCGCATTTCCATTCTCTGGACTACATCCTGCTGGAAATATAGTAGGACCATTGTCCTGTTACAAGAGATATCCAGCGGGAGATTGAGAATGAACGCTGAAGAAGAAGAAGAAGAACTTGGTTGCAGCGTAGTACACAACTGTGTTTTCAAGTTTACTCGTTTAGGCACAACAATTCAGAATTAAACCACCCGCGTGTTGCCGAGGCCCGAAAGGGGAGCAAAAAAATAGCAGCACTGTTTACCTTCCAGGCATGTCGTAAAAGGCGACTAAGGAGGTTATGGGATGGAGTTGACTGTCCCATCCCATATAGGGACAGTGACCCAAAGCCATGCTGAAGTCGGATGTCAGGCCGAAAGGCGCTGATATCGCAGCAAGGATGTAAATCTTGTAACAACGCATTCCGTTCTCCGGACTACATCCTGCTAATCTGCAGGAGTTTGAGAACGAACGCAGAAGAAGACGAAGAAGAATTAAACAGGACATTATTGGTAAAAAACATTAGCAAAGAGAACAGCTGCTTTCGAAATGAGATGCTACAGAACAATGTTACGTACACCATGGACAGTTAAAATCACAAATCAAGAAGTGTTAAGATCAATAAATGTCGAAGATGGTTGGCTCCTTACCAATATCTTAATTAGGAAACTTTTTTTTGGGGGGGGGGGCTCCTATAAAGAGATATAACAGCATGGAATTATAAATAGCGGACGATAGAGTTAACGGCAAAAGGGGAAGAGGGTGCCCAAGACGACGATATATTAGTGATAGTGATATATCAGATTGCTTGAACATGTCTCTAGCTGAGAAGGTAAACTCTCCCAGATTCGTGGAGTGTTCAGAGAATACATAAGGAAGACCACGTCATGGAAAGAACATGTCACATGATGATGATTATTTGTCAGAAAAATATTTAGTCAAGCGGATGAGGATAGCTAAACCAGCGTCTGAATCATCCGTAGTCGTGTCTTATTGCCTACATTACAAATCATATCGTTACCGTTTTTGGCAAACGCTTTCAGGCCAGACAACACAGGAATGATTTGATGAGTTATCGTTGCTGGTAATCATCAGTCAACATAAATCACATCTCCTAATCCTGTTTTAGCTTCTAGCTCTTCAAGTTATTGAATATGCAGGCGAGGCGCTATCATCGCAGTGGAGCGCGTGGTCGTATGGCTAGATCGCCGGTCTCAGACAGATGCATGATGTTCCAGGTTCAATCCACGGTTGGGAGAAGGATTTAGGTCTTCGGTGGTGATAAATGAGGTGATAAAAATTCTTCCTGTACACGTCGCGGCGACATCTACGACAAAGATGACTTTATTTCTACAGCCAAAAAGCACTCCTTAGCAGGTAATGAAATCAGTAATGAAAGCTTTGTTAAAGAACGTTTATCATCACTGCTGGTTAAAAACAGGTTGAAAGGCTTGAGAAGACATACTCAATTTTCTACGAGATTCTACGAAATTTTCTTGACAGGATCACATTGTTTTTAGGGGATGTGGTTGGTTAAGTACGGACAACCTGTTTACTTGAGGTTACAAGGCGATTCGGTGCGACTAGAACTGACCTGGTTCAATTCTCGTTACCTGTAAGAATTGTGATAAGAGGCGCACCTGTACAAAAATCAGAGGTTAACTCATCACCTACCTACCTACCTACCTACTTACCTACCTACCTACCTACCTACCTACGTACCAACCTACCTACCTACCTGCCTACCTACCTACTTACCTACCTGCCTACCTACTTACCTACCTACCTACTTATCTACCTACCTACCTACTTACCTACCTACCTACCTACTTACCTACCTACCTACCTACCTACCTACTTACCTACCTACCTACCTACTTACCTACCTACCTACCTACTTACCTGCCTACCTAACTACCTACCTACCTGCCTACCTACCTACTTACCTACCTGCCTACCTGCCTACCTACTTACCTACCTACCTACCTACCTACCTACTTACCTACCTACCTACCTACTTACCTACCTACCTACCTACTTACCTACCTACCTACCTACTTATCTACCTACCTACCTACCTACTTACCTACCTACCTACCTACCTACCTACCTACTTACCTACCTACCTACCTACCTACCTACCTACCTACTTACCTACCTACCTACCTACTTACCTACCTACCTACCTACTTACCTACTTAACATACACAATAATAATTAACACTAGCGATCTCTGGGCTAACAACAGAACTTTATAAGATCAGAATTTCGCAGACGACATTGCACTACTGAGCTCAACACATACATGCTTGCTGGAAAAAAAAACAATACTACAATATTATCAGAAAAAAAGGCATCAAAATAAACGTCTCCAAAACAAAAATTATAAACTTTACTAATGTAAATAATGTGATACAAAGAAATAATAACATACTAGAAAAAAGTAGAACATTTCACTTATTTGGGAAGCAGAGCAACAGCACATGGAGACTCAAGTACAGAAATTATGACCAGAATTTCTCCGGAATGAAATACATTCAACTCACTTTCAAATATTTGGAAATCGAAATAAACTCGGCATTAATACAAAGCTTCGGCTGTTCAACGCATGCGTTATTTCGGTTCTGACATACGGGTGTGAAAGCTGGAAATCAGCTACATCTTTAGAAAACAAACTAAATACCTTCGAAAAGAAATGTCTTAGGAAAATCACAAATACAAACTAGAAGGACTTTAAGTCAAATGACACACTACGAGAGGAGACAAAACAAGAATACATCACAGGCGTTGTTAGAAAAAAAGGCGTTGGGCATACATCGGTCACGCACTCAGAATGGATGAAGACAGAATACCACGTCAAGCCTTTACATGGTCACCGAATGGCAAGAGAAAAAGAGGCAGACCAAAAACAACACCGAAAAGAACTATTGAAAAATAAATCATAACAGCTGGCATGAACATGAACGATGTGGAACAAATGGCTGTTGATCGACAAGCATGGAGAACTATGACATCTGCCCTATGTGCCAAGCTTGGATCGACAAACATGGAGAACTATGACATCTGCCCTATGTGCCAAGCTTGGATCGACAAACATGGAGAACTATTACATCTGCCCTATGTGCCAAGCTTGGACCGACAAGAATGTAGAACTATGACATCTGCCCTATGTACCAAACTTGGCGACAAACATGAAGAGCTATGACATCTGCCCTATGTACCAAACTTGGCTACAAGAATGGAGAGCTATGACTTCTGCCCTATGTACCAAACTTGGCTACAAGAATGGAGAGCTATGACTTCTGTCCTATGTACCAAACTTGGCTACAAGAATGGAGAGCTATGACTTCTGCCCTATGTACCAAACTTGACGACAAACATGGAGAGCTATGACATCTGCCCTATGTACCAAACTTGGCACAAGACGAAAATGATGAAAAAACTAACGAACTCTACAGATTTATCTTTAATGTAAAATCTGATCAATAAAACACTGATCAATAAAACACTGATCATTAAAACACTGATCAATAAAACAAGACAACAAGACATCGCGATAATACAACATCTAAAAGAAGACAGAGAAATCATGGTTGCAGATGTTTTACAGAAACGTCAAAATAACATGAAAAACAAAACTAATTAACATACGTTATTTAAAAAAAGGTAATGTGAAAGTAATGAAACGGAATAAAATACATGAAAACACAACAGTAAACGAAAATGTAAAAATAAATTGCAGAGAAACGATTATAGAAATGAGTTATGAGAGTTGGACGTACAGACGCCGTAAAAAATATTTGTGGATCAGAAGGCATTCACGTGTGAACATCGCTAGCTTCAAGTTTGAAGCGGTCTGATCTTTGCCCCTTTAGAGGAGATTCATGCACAAAACATCCTTATGACAAAACCCATCTGAAAAAGGATGACATATTTCCGTTTTGACTCTCACCTTCCATCTTTCTGCGTCTGTTTGAAACTCACGTGTTGCAATATGTTATATTACCTGCGTCATTTCCGGTTGAACATTTTAAGCTGTGTTCCGGTACGGAAACAACAATGTTTAAAGTATTACTTCTGATTTAATAGCGGCAAAAATGATAATGTTCTGAAAGTGATCTGATGTTGAAGCCTTCATCCAAATGAAATGTTCTGAACATCTATTCAATCGCCTTAAGGATAGAAATGATGAAGATAATAATGCAATAGTAAGTTAGTTATTTAGTTAGTCGATGGATCATTGTGACTGAACTTCGGACAAGGCCATATGCGCTCAGATCCCTCCTAGAGTGTATCCGCCGTTACACGTTGACTGACGGTTCCAGCACGCCGTTGATTGACCATCATTCTTTCCCGCCCACGAAACAGTTCCTTTCTAGCGGCACCACATTTCAAACCAAGCTCCCTTATTCTAGTCATGGAACAAGAGTCATCGTCACTAGTCTTTTACTCGTGCGTTTTCCCGTAGGGCGCTCACAATGTCTGCCAGTTCCATCGCTCCGCTAGCAGCCGTATTAGCCGCGTATACATCCAACCTGTCTGTTGTCTCATTACCCTGAACTTCCGCATGCAAAATAATGAAATAATCCCTCTGAACTTAGACTGTGAACATGTAATTCTTGACAACTCATAACGTTCCTAACAATATCACATGTTATTCTTAGTTGTGTAGCTGAAGCAGTTGGTGGAGGACTATCTGTGCTGAATCATCCAATGTGGTACCCCTACGACTCTGAAGGGTTACGGGTTTATTGATTGATCGATTGATTGAACTGAGGCAGCCTTGGATTTATATTGGTGTCAAAGATATGATTGTGCGATAGGGATTTATGGTTGCATATTTAGTCACCGAAACGCCCGTGGGTTGCCGGGGCCCGAAAGGGGAACAAAGAATAGCAACACTGTTTACCTTCCACGCATGTCGTAAAGGCCATTAAGGAGGTTATGCGATGGAGTTGGCTGTCTCATCCCATATAGGGTCAGTGACCCAAAGCCATGCTGAAGTCGAATGTGTCAGGCCGAATGGTGCAGATATCGCAGCAATGATGTAAACCATGACATAATGCATTCTGTTCTCCGGACTACATCCTGCTAATCTGCAGGAGTTTGAGACTGGACGCAGAATAAGAGGAAGTCGTCACAGAAATAAGGCATTCCAGTGTACTAAGGTGCCTCCTGGATTACCACGTTCTGACAGGAGTACAGCACACATTTCTAGGACAAATATTTCATCATTCTTCAGTCAGATTTGTTGACACATCGGCAGTGATGGCATGGGCAGTAATCACTCTATCAGTGATATTTCTTACTCCTGTCTTTAATCAATCAATACACATTGATCACACAGAGATGCGGGCCAGCGGACATTATTTCATCTTTGTCATTTTATGGTTAGGGTTAGGTAAAAGGAATGCCAGATTTGCCATCACTGCAGATGACATCACTGCCGATGACATCACTGCCGATGACATCACTGCCGATGACATCACTGCCGATGACATCACTGCCGATGACACTGCCGAATTCGAGTACTGAGGAGATGTTATATCGAATCAATTCTTTTTTATGGATGTGAAGCATGGACGTAAACAATAAAATTCAAAGCGAAATAGAGGCTACAGAGATGTGGTTTCTGAGAAGAATTATGAAAATACAATGGACAGCTAAGAAACTAATACAGATTTTCTCATTGATTCTGGCGTAAAAAGATCAATAATATCAAACATTAGGGGCAGACAGTCAAGATTTCTAAAATATGTGTTGAGAAGAACACGGCTTGAACACTTAATAACCACTGGAAAGATCAAGGGGAAGAGATAGGGGACGACAAAGAGAAAAGTTGCTGGATAGACTTGTATTGTGGCACGGTAGAAGTTCACCAACCGAGCTTATTGACAACACAAGAGAAAGAAAGTCGAGGAGAAACATGATCGCCTACGCCAGTCGGCATGACACTTGATTGATTGATTATAAGACATTATTGAGTCGCTTCAACATATACACGAATTCATGAGAGAGTCTTGCACAAGACAGATCCAAATGGCGAAGCAGAAAAAAAAAGAGAGACTAAGCTGATGCAGGGAACCTAAGACACGAAGAAGCTCAACAAAAACGTGCTGGAAGAAAGGCATGTCCTGGTCAATGTCTCAGAGTTCACCCATACTCGTTGAATGTTGAACCGCCCGTGTGATGGCGGGGCCCAAAAGGGGAGCAAAAAATAGCAACGCTATTTACCTTCCACGCATGTCGTAAAAGGCGATTAAGGAGGTTATGGGATGGAGTTGGCTGTCCCATCCCATATAGGGTCAGTGACCCAAAGCCACGATGAAGTCGGATGTGTCAGGCCGAAAGGCGCAGATATCACAACAATGCTGTAAACCATGACACAACGCATTCCGTTCTCCGGACTACATCCTGCTAATCTGCAGGAGTTTGAGAACGAACGCAGAAGAAGAAGAAGAAGAAGAGGAAGAAAAATGTAGAAGAAAGGCATGTCCTGGACAACGTTTCACAGAGTTCACCCATACTTGGTGAATCGTCTGTTAGAGTTCACCCATACTTGGTGAATCGTCTGATAGAGTTCACCCATACTTGGTGAATCGTCTGATAGAGTTCACCCATACTTGGTGAATCGTCTGATAGAGTTCACCCATACTTGGTGAATCGTCTGACAGAGTTTACCATACTTGGTGAATCGTCTGATAGAGTTCACCCATACTTGGTGAATCGTCTGATAGAGTTCACCCATACTTGGTGAATCGTCTGATAGAGTTCACCCATACTTGGTGAATCGTCTGACAGAGTTTACCATACTTGGTGAATCGTCTGATAGAATTCACCCATACTTGGTGAATCGTCTGACAGAGTTTACCATACTTGGTGAATCGTCTGACACAGTTTACCATACTTGGTGAATCGTCTGACAGAGTTTACCATACTTGGTGAATCGTCTGATAGAATTCAC
Source organism: Meghimatium bilineatum (assembly GCA_034231615.1). Lineage (NCBI taxonomy): Eukaryota > Metazoa > Mollusca > Gastropoda > Stylommatophora > Philomycidae > Meghimatium > Meghimatium bilineatum. The sequence continues at coordinate 20,218,377 of CM067310.1, forward strand.
CCATACTTGGTGAATCGTCTGACAGAGTTTACCATACTTGGTGAATCGTCTGACACAGTTTACCATACTTGGTGAATCGTCTGATAGAGTTCACCCATACTTGGTGAATTTTCTGACAGAGTTCACCCATACTTGGTGAATCGTCTGATAGAGTTCACCCATACTTGTTAAAAGTGAAAGAAAATTCCAGACACGCATAGGCCTCATTTGTCACAGCCTTATACATCACAGTCATGCGGTTGTGTCTGTGGGTCTCACCAATGGCTCACTAGACAAACCAACCATGTGGGTCTCACCAATGGCTCACTAGACATACCATCCATGCAACAGAAAACCTTAGTAGATGACATGCCGTTATATTGAGGTTATCTTCTTATAGAAGCTTCATGGCACGTCATTTATACAATGCCGTAGTCGTAACCTTCGATAACAGTTACCATGCTGTTCCGAAAGGCCGACGTTGTGCTTGAACTAGTTGCGGGCACGGCGTGGGTGGGCGGAACAACAAAGAAACCTGTCGCACGGGCCAGAGTTGTGCCCTGATGTCGACGTCTGTTTCGGCAACATTAGACTCGAAACACCATCGAGTCGAAGGGCTGCTTGAACAGAGGGCGGAGCACGTATGGGAATGCCCCACGTGCTGTAAGACCAGTTTCTAATCAAGAATCAAGAAGTCATCATCATCTTCATAATCATCTTCATAATCATCTTCATCATCATTCCATTTGAGCTAAATGTTCATAGTCGATTCTAAGGAAAGATCAAGAAAACAGCTCCGGTTACAAGATGAACAAGTCATAACGTGTATAGTGATAATTATGCTCACGATGATGATGGCGTAAATTGCAAATATATCAGATCAACAATTCTCTACTTAAATCTATTTCTTAATTACACTGTTGTCGGTCGTCCGACCCATCTTTCAGCTGTGAACTTTCATGTTAGTGTTTTCGGTTAAAAATGCAATATTTTTCTTCTCATTTTTTTCGGTGTTGCTTCAGAAAATGTAACAATATTTGGAATAAAAACAAAATCTCTGAAACTTCTGACTTTTCGTCCAGCGTCTCTGAACGTCTATTTATCCAGGGAGTTGCCACCAATTAGTTGCCGTGCGGTACTTGCGGTAATTAGCAGATTCATACCGTGTATCATGTATGTCCTAAGCTGGAACGAGTGTCAGCAAGCGCTGTTTACTGGAGTGTAGCTAGGGCCTTCATGTATCTGGAGATACGATACAAACATTAGTCAGGGAAGATCAAAGTATTTGAAGTGTTTCAAGAGAGGTCAATGAGTGCTAGTAGATAAAATGAACTGTTGAACTAGTAATGTTACAGGACGCACTGTTTCTAGTTTGTACTTCAGGGTTGCCATTTTGGCTATTTCATGAGCTAATTTGAATACATTTGCAATTTTGGCTGAAACCAAATAAAAAATATAATTTAAAAAAATATTTGGTAGCGTTCATGGAATAGTTTTGCAAAAGACAGATCTGAATGGCGTTTTATATTCCTATGTATCATCATCCTCATCATCAGGTGCCATGCCGGCTGGAGTAGGCGGTCATGGCTCTCCACAGCTCTCTGTCCACAGTATTATGTATTAAAGTCGTTGTTGTTTCCTTGCCGTGCCAGGTTGTCAAACTGTCTAATATTCCTATGCATAAATGTATAAAATTATCAGTTATTTCATAAATTAAATCTTTCTATAATTCTAACAAAAATGTATTGTCCTTTTCCAAACTAGACACATTATAACTAATGGTAAAGAAGGCATTCGTTAGAACATGACACTGATATTCTGACAAGCTTAAGATTTGACCTCGACATAATAGGATGCATCCCTAAGATGGTTATCACATCCATCTTTACCATTGAACAAAAAATCTGGGGGAAATTACAATTATCTATTGCCTTACGCTGGTGTTTTTGAAAAATGTGAAAGTACTAGACGACATCTTGTCATAACAACAGCAGCAGACGGCTCCGGAGGAAGAACTAACCAGAGCAGAGGGAACTAGGAATACGGGAGTAAACGAACGACGCAGTAAAAAAAGAGATGAGGAAAAAAGCTGTAGATTGTCAAAATATTGACAGTTAAAACAGATGCGGGAGGGAAGTTAGAACATTAGAAACTGAAGTTTTGTCATAATAGTTAACATTTGAAACGGGACATTGAAGTTCTGTCATAATAACTAACATTTGAAACGGGACATTGATGTTCTGTCAAATAACTAACATTTGAAACGGGACATTGAAGTTCTGTCATAATAGCTAACATTTGAAACGGGACATTGATGTTCTGTCATAATAACTAACATTTGAAACGGGACATTGAAGTTCTGTCATAATAACTAACATTTTAAATGGGACATTGAAGTTCTGTCATAATAACTAACATTTGAAGCGGGACATTGAAGTTCTGTCATAATAGCTAACATTTGAAACGGGACATTGAAGTTCTGTCATAATAACTAACATTTTAAACGGGACATTGAAGTTCTGTCATAATTACTAACATTTGAAACGGGACATTGAAGTTCTGTCATAATAACTAACATTTTTAATGGGACATTGAAGTTCTGTCATAATAACTAACATTTGAAACGGGACATTGAAGTTCTGTCATAATAACTAACATTTTAAATGGGACATTGAAGTTCTGTCATAATAACTAACATTTGAAGCGGGACATTGAAGTTCTGTCATAATAGCTAACATTTGAAACGGGACATTGAAGTTCTGTCATAATAACTAACATTTTAAACGGGACATTGAAGTTCTGTCATAATTACTAACATTTTAAATGGGACATTGAAGTTCTGTCATAATAACTACCATTTGAAACGGGACATTGAAGATCTAAATAATAACTAACATTTTAAATGGGACATTGAAATTATGTATAATATCTAACATTTGAAAAGAGAAAGTGACATCAAAATTCTGTTATGAAATCTACAAACAAGTGACACGATAAGCAACTGTTTTGTTGTATGTATAACTTCAAACGGGACAATGCATGTCTGTTGTAATTCTCTAAAACTTGAAACGGGATTGTGAGGTTATCTCATATCATTTAAGGACAAGGTCGAGAATGTGATAAGTTTAAGATAACTGTCACAGTACTGCTAATGTATTATATTATTGGACCACTTCATTAAAACGTTTGAGAGCCTTCGTAATTACGTGTAACAGGGTGTAATCCAGAGTAGTGATTCTCAAAATTGGTTATGTGGTTCCCTCGGGAAAATTTTAAGGGACCACGGATAGAGATTTTGAAATTTGTTCAGAGGGGAGACAGGAGGGTAACTATTTAGAAACAAACACACATTTTATCGAAAAACCATAAAATGTAGTGATAGTTTGAAAATAAAGTCAAATATCAAATTCAGTCTGTGATATTATCCAGCCATGTCTTCTTCTTTGCGCCTCGTCTTCTACCCCCTTACACCGAACCACGAAGAACATCGTTTGTTATTAAAGAATGTCTCATCGCGTACTAGTAGAAATAACTTCTATCTGGAAATAGGCTAGGAATTCGACCGCATATTGGATTGCAAATCCGATATTTATATTTCCAATCCGACATTTATATTGCAAATCCAACATTTCGATTGCAAATCTGACATTTATATTGCAAATTCAACATTTATATTGCAAACCCAACATTTATATTGCAAACTCAACATTATATTACAAATCCGACATTTATATTGCAAACCCAACATTTATATTGCAAAACCAGCATTTATATTGCAAAACCAACATTTATATTGCAAATCCAACATTTATATTGCAAATCCAACATTTATATTGCAAACTCAACATTTATATTGCAAATCCAACATTTATATTGCAAACCCAACATTATATTGCAAATCTGACATTTGGTTTGCAACTCCAATATTTATGTTGCAAATTCGACATTTATATTGCAAACCCAACATTTTGATTACAAGTCTGATAGTTAGATTTACAAATCCGACATTTCGGCAACAATATGTTCAAACAGAATGTAAGCAGATCATGAAATTACTTTTAACTTTATTTTAAAATATTGCAAACATTCTCAAGCCTCGTTATGGATAATCGCTAACCGGAAGTGCTCTACGATCAACATGAAATTTGTAACAGATGGAGGTCTACTTAACCACGAAAAAGATGTACATGAAACATCCATCAACCTGCCGGGAGGAAGTACGCACTGCGATAGTTACTGAATATATGCAAGTAAGGACAGATTTTAATTTCATGTACCACGTGTTCCCCTATTTTAACCAACCAAATTTGGGAAAATACACATTTTATAATGAAAAAAAAATAAAGTTTAATACGCTGCGGCGGAGCTACCCGTTAGTGATCTATCTGTATGAGACAATTTACAGTATTTGCAAAATAGCAAATAAGATTGTTATGATTGGGCATTCATTCACTGCTCGTGTGTGTGTGTGTGTGTGTGTGTGTGTGTGTGTGTGTGTGTGTGTGTGTGTGTGTGTGTGTGTGTGTGTGTAGATTTTCTTTTACAGTGACAAAGCACGATAAAAATTGTCTCCAATAAAAATGTGCGAAAATGAGAGCCTATATATCTATAGTAATCAATAGAAGGTAGTACTGCTAGTAGAACAGAATTGAAAATAATACTCAGGTGACAGACAGGTAATGGAGTTCTACAGGATGACGACTGACACACTATCACTGTCGGATGCCTATATGAATTAATATAGTATACACAACAAAACACAGAATATAATCATACAAATGACAATACACAGCACATAATCGACGTTTCAGTCCAAAAGGCCTTTGTCAAGATACAAACTAAAGTACCACAAGTAGAAATGAATACACCACAACAAGCGTGTCCGAGAGAAATATGGTAGTGAGATACCGGAAGGATACGAACAGGAAGTACACAAAGACGATAATACAGGTGGAACGAGAGGAATAACACGATGACGTAAATGACGACACAAAATGAATAAAGACAAAGACCAATCCGACCGAGAACTTAGGAAATGAGTGGTCGGAATTGTGTCTTGAGAAGAAGAGTCTCGGGGGATGGGGGTCTTCGTTATCGTTCTCTGCGCCCATGGGAAAAATCATGTAGATATGTAGACAGTAGTCCGAAATCTGAACACGGTTTACAGATACCTGCGATATCTTCGCATTTCAGTGTGACACACCCGATTTCAGAAAAGCTTCTGAGTCACTCTAGCCTTCTATGGAATCGGGCATCCAACTCCACCACAATACCTGCATAGTCTACTCTTACTACATGCCTGATAGGTAAAAGTGGCCTTATTCTTTACTTTAGTTGTGGGTCACGTCAGAAGATGGCGACAATGTTAGGTTACATCTCTCAGACAATCTTACTTCATTTCGTAGACTCCAGATCTCATTGATGCCATACGACCTCTCCACAAGAGAAAACGTTTGATTGTCCACTTCTCGGACACCGATATAAATCTCTTATTACACAACGGATGATCTTAGAAAATGATATTAATGTTTGTTGTAGAATTATCTAAGAAAAATCATCCTTCAAGTGATGACAGGATATCAAGATTACTGAGAACAAAATGTTAGAATCCCTCATGAATTATTCACGAGGTTCACACATGTATTTGATCGAAACTGTCAACATTTTGAAAGATTAATACATAATTCATCTCCCTATCACGTTTTATAACCCTATAGACGTGTTTATATCTAAGGTGTGGTTACAAGATATATATTTGTCCTGGGTCTTTTAGACAGGGGGTGGCTTAGGGCCGCTATAAGGCGGAGTTGCCCACAATGGACAGCTATTCTCAGAATTGAAGCTGTTAATGGTACTTCAAACAGAGGTATCGAAGAAATTGGTTCATTATCATAATCGATTATAATCAGCATTGAAGATGGCAGCAACGGGACATACAACATTTATTGTCTCTTGCAAAAAATGGGGCACTCTGACAAACTGTATCATGTTCATCTTGTAATGTTTCCCTCCCACTTGGAGCTTTGCTTACCTCTTGCTTGGCTCCCATCTACCATAAAGTAAGGTCTTCAAGGAGGAGCGCCGTAGCCTAGTTGATATTGAGCTTGTTTACTATCCCCGGGCTACAGCGTATTGGGTTCGATACCACGTCTGGACAAGACTGTCCTGGTCGTGATTTCTCGCCTGATAGGACCGCCCCTCCAGTCGACCCAGCTGTAAAGGGGTACCTGACTCATGAGTTAGATGAGGTAAAGACAGAAAGGAAGAGAACTGGCCACACCACTTAATAGTTGATGCGTACATGAATTGCTACAAGAATTATCTTTATCCACGAGGGCAGATTGCTGCCATGGTTAAGTTTCTACCAAAGTTAGGTGCGGTCGAAGTTAGATTGCTTCCAAGGTTAGGTTGCTACCAAAATGAGTTTGCTGCCAAGGTTAGTTTCTGCCAAGTTTAGTTTCTGCCAAGTTTAGTTTCTGCCAAGTTTAGTACATGAAGAGTTATCTTTATCCGCGACAGCAGTTGCTGAAAAGGGTAGATTGCTGTCAAAGTTTGGTTGCTGCCATGGTAAGGCTGCTGTCAAGGTTAGGTTGCTGCCACGGTAAGGTTGCTGTCAAGGTTAGGTTGCTGCCAAGCTTTGTACATGAAGATGAATATTTATCCCCAACGGTAGGTTGCTGTCAAGTACAGGTTTCTGCCAAAGTTCGGTTGCTGGTAAAGATTTGGTTGCTGTCAAGGTTAGCTTGCTGTCAAGTTCAGGTTGCTGCAAATCTTCGCACATTACGAGGTAACTTTATCCCAGACTGCAGGTTGTTTCAATGGTGAGGTTGCTGCCAAGGTTAGGTTGCTGCCGAGGTGAGGTTGCTGCCTAGGTTAGGTTGCAGCAAAGGTTAGGTTGTTGCCAAGGTTAGGTTGCTGTCATGGTTAAGTTGCTGCCAAGGTTAGATTGTTGCCAAAGTTAGATTGTTGACAAGGATAGATTGTTGCCAAGGTTAGATTGTTGCCGAGGTTAGGTTGCTGCCGAGGCTAAGTTGCTGCCAAGGTTAGGTTGCTGCCGAGGTTATGTTTCTGCCGAGGTGAGGTTGCTGCCAAGGTTAGGTTGTTGCCAAGGTTAGATTGTTGACAAGGTTAGATTGTTGCCAAGGTTAGATTGTTGCCAAGGTTACATTTCTGCCGAGGTTAGGTTGCTGCCAATGTTAGATTGCTGCCAAGGTTAGGTTGCTGCCAAGGTTAGGTTGCTGCCAAGGTTAGTTTGCTTCCAAGGTTAGATTGCTACAAAAGAACTTACCGTTACCATAATATTTTCAACAAGAAATTAGATCTTCTTTCATACAAAGTGTTGTCTTCTTAATTTTCTCGAACACCAGGAAATGCGAGCGGTTAGTGGTTTCTCGTCGCTTTCTTTCATACCCATGAGACTTCAGCTTTCAGCTTAATGCAAAGCCTATTGAAGAAACCCTCTACTCAAAGGGGGTATATGTCAGCAGACGAGCTGATAGCCTGTCTTTCATCCGACGCCGTTAGATTCGGTGTCGTTATAACGAACTTGAGTCAATTCCGTTAGTCTCAATAATTTCTTCCGACGATGCCTTTCGAGCCAGCGAGCTGTTCATCGTGTAGGAAGACCATTCCATTACCACCCGTTGTATCTCTAGGTCCCAGACGTAATCAGTTTCGTATGAGCCGTGTTAGGTAACAGCGACGGTCAAATTAGACTCAGGGTTGATACACCTTCCCAGAGGACGTGCTGCTTTGCGAAACACGTCGGAGATTTTGTATTTGACATGTGCATTCCTCACGTACTCGCTTCGTCCGCTTATGTCCTTCTAATCCATCGCTAGGCGTTGCCTGTGTATTTTGACTCTTCGCCATTGCGCGTAATACCAAAAAATGAAATAAAATACGAATCTTGGACGAGGGGCTTCTCAGGTGGGACCTTGGGTACTGAACCAAATTATCTCTGTATGATCCGTGTTGGGCAACAGTCGACAGTCCAGTTGGGCTTGGTTGGCAGTGTCGTTAGAGACTTGCGCTTCCCTGTAAGTTTCACGAAGTGTCTAGAGTTTGAGTCTCAACACTGCTTTGGTCAGTCAATTGAACAATCCACTCACTCCCTGACGTTTGTTCAATGCTTGTCCTGTGCGATGGGGAGCTGTATTCAAAGCTTTTTTGCATACTCAAGAGTGCATGCTAAAGTTGCGTATCCAATACCTGAGTCACGACTCCTGCTTTGAGTGAGGTCAATTGTGATTGGACATTTAAGCTTCTGTGTGTTCTCGAGCATGATCAGCACTTCGGCCAGTCGGTCTCGTGTTGGACTATTGTAGCTTCATTGCCACTGAATTGATTCACACACTCACGCAATGCTGCCGTCTAGCATGTTTCCTTTTTCCAGTTTCGGTGTATACGGTAGGTAGTTAATGAGTTTGCCTCTCTTTTGGAGAGGCGTGCCCCTTTCAACCAGCGGACAAAGTCCAATTAGGTTATATCAGGACACACTACCATAAAATATTAGAGGTAACAAAGACCCAATAATAATCTTTATTGTCGGTGTATACTCAAAAGATCACCGTATGTTAGGGACATTGACGTTGGTTTCCCTCCAATGTTTCTGATTTTTAAGCCGGTCTAGACGGAATGCACAGATGCCCTGCAGTATTGTTGGATGTAATGGTATAGAGGTTCGCTTATCATCTCATTTATAAAACAGAAAACAAAAATACGCGTGTGTCTTTGTATGAAAGACTATGACATGGTGTTACCAGGCTCACACCTAAAGAGATTATTTCATAATAAATGTTAGATCCACATCTCAAAGTCATTCATTTGGTCTTCTAGGTATTTGATCATTATCCATGTTTCTGAGCCATACAAAGAATAGATGTAGCATAAACCAAAATAACAGGAACAAAATAAAAATAACAGTCGGGTTGACAGCTGCATATCCTAAATTGGAAAGGAAACAAAAGTTTGTAACAAATAACTTGCTTCCACTTTTGTGGAGCGCCTAGCGAGAAAAAAAACACACAAAAAACCCAAACAAACTGGATCCTACTCAGGACATCAAGCCAGAATAGTTTGGCTGTATTTATTTTCTAGTCAATATAAATATGTTCATTAGTTTGTCATTGTTCTATAAACGGTCTCGATGCACAATTGCCGGCGATGTGCTTCGAACCTGGTACCTAGGCCGTCATAGACGGACACTGTACAAATCCAGTCCTGATATTACGTACATCGTCGGCCGTACCGTTTCTGTTTGGACGAGGCTAAAAAATTCAACAGTAGTTATAAAGCATTGTTCCATACACGACGACATCATGCGTATATTTTCCCCGTTCGTTCTCAGACTCCCGTTACTTACCCCATATTAATGGTCCAAGTAGATTTCTAGCGGGATATGGCCCAGAGAATGGAAATGCTTTGTGTTTCGATTTTATTTTTCCAATGACCCGACACATTCTGCGTCGGTGATATGAATCAATTATTTATTGTCGAATTCCGAATTTTATGCCGAATTATTTTATGGCAGATGATCAGACTATATCTGATGTCGGATAACAAGATTAAATCTGATGTCATTTGACATTATATTTCATGCCAGATGACAAGGGTGTATTTTACGTCAGATGACAAGAGTATATCGTTCCAATATGTCAGATGACAAAATTAATATGTTGTCATATGACAAGATTATTTTTGATGTCAGATGACAAGATTATACTAGGTGTCAGTTGGCGAGATTATTTTTTTATGCCAGATTACAAGATCACGTTTGATATCAGATGATAAGGCTATATTTTAAGTCAGATGACATGATCATATTAGATGTCAGATGAAAATATTATATTTGATTTGAGATGACATGATCACATTTGATGTTAGATGACAATATTATATTTGATGTCAGATGACAAGATTACATGTGATTTGAGATGACAAGATTATATTTGAGTTCAGATGACAAATCTATATTTAGTCAGATGACATGATCAAATTTGATGCCAGAGGACAAGATTATATTTGATGTCAGATGACAAGATTACATTTGATGTCAGATGAAAAGATTACATCCTAACAGTTTAAATATTTTTTATGATAATGTAAATTTATACATTAGGATTTATTTTGAATAATTTATAATTAAGGATTTATAAATAAGGATTTCAAATTAGGAATGTATACAAAGAGATTTATTCATAAGGACTAATACATAAGGATATATACAAAACAATTTATATATAGATATTTATAGATAAGGATTAGTAAATAAGGATATATACAAAACAATTTATATATAGATATTTATATATAAGGATTAGTAAATAAGGATATATACAAAACAATTTATATATAGATATTTATAGATAAGTATTAGTAAATAAGGATATATACAAAACAATTTATATATAGATATTTATAGATAAGGATTAGTAAATAAGGATTTGTGAATAGGGATTTATAGATAAGGGATAGTTACAGAGAAGACGGTGCTGGAGGTAATCTCGTGCACATACAGAGAATGACAGAAATGGGAATAACCAGGGGTGAGGGGAGAATGTGTATCCTCTCTGGAAAGTTACGAAGATCACATCATCAACATGTGGCTCGGACAAGTCTGGATACTCTAGGATTGCTTCTGAACAGAGAGTGGATCATTTATGGGAATATCCAATGTGCAATGTGCAATGTGCAATGATGCTGGTGTTCTAATCAGGAATTATTAAAAAGGATTTATATATTACGACTTATACATAAGAATTTATACATAAGGATTATTCACGAATATTTATATATAGGGATTTATACATATGGATTTATACATACGTATTTATGCATAGTAATTTATACCTATAGATTTATACATAAGTATTTCTTCTTCTTCTTCATCGTTCATTCTCAAACTCCCTTTGGATCTCTCATGTAGCAGGACCATAGTCCTACTAGATTTCCAGTAGGATGTTGTCCTAAGAATGGAAATGCGTTGTGTCACCGTTTTATTTGCGCCAATGGCCCAGGAACATCCGTCTTCGGCGGAACATAAGTATTTAAAACTAAGGATTTGTACATGAGTATTTAAATATAAGGATTTATACATAATATTTGTAAAAATAAGGATTGGTACATAAATTGATTCAAACATAAGGATTTATTCATTGTTTTTTAAAACATAAGGATTTATACATAGGGATTTATACATAGGGATTTATACATAGGGATTTATACATAGAGATTTATACATAGGGATTTATACATAGGGATTTATACATAGGGATTTATACATAGGGATTTATACATAGGGATTTATACATAGGGATTTATACATAGGGATTTATACATAGGGATTTATACATAGGGATTTATACATAGGGATTTATACATAAGGATTTATACATAAGGATTTATACATAAGGATTTATACATAGGGATTTATACATAGGGATTTATACATAAGGATTTATACATAAGGATTTATACATAAGGATTTATACATAGGGATTTATACATAGGGATTTATACATAAGGATTTATACATAAAAGATTAGATTAATAAGAATGCACAACTATAATTGATAAATGCAGATCTACTGTGACTATAGCGGGCCTAGTCTCCGCAACAATCACAACCCGGTGCTTATGAATCAGCATTTATGAACAACAAAAACGTGCGGTATAAAATGTTTCAAAGTAGTCACTCGTTGCTGTGGGCACTGGTCTAAGGTGGACACGAGGCTCTCCAGTCAGTCGTTAGTCATGTGTAGGGATAATTGACATTTGCTATAGCCTTCGGTTATTACGGCGTGTCTTTCGTTAATTATACAGTCCTGTTTGGTCCTAGGAAATCATCGTTCTAAAGTGACGTTATTTGATTCTTCCCGTGATCTTCATTCGCTCACTTTTTGTAAACATCCAATAAAAATCACTGGAAAAATAACATGCCTCACGTTAGAAGGATGACTCCAATTTAGCCAACAGGTCTCGAACAGTAACCGTCACGGATTACAGAAAATGAACCTAACATGAGAACCACGTACAGGAGATCTGACAAAGGACAGACGTGCTCGTGAAGTGGGGGAGCGATCCAGGATGACATTTTCAGGAGCGTGATTTTTAGGGAAGCTAATTCGTTTAATTACTGATTAATTATGCCTGATTCATACGCGTGACAAATCACCGTGGGATCACTGCGCAGTCACTCATCGAGATGAAGTCAATTAGCCATGCATATGTACTAACACAACTCCACATAGATGTCATATGTACTAATACACAGCCACATAGATGTCATATGTACTAATACATAGCCACATAGATGTCATATGTACTAATACACCTTCACATAGATGTCACATGTACTAATACATAGCCACATAGATGTCATATGTACTAATACACAGCCACATAGATGTCACATGTACTAATACACCTTCACATAGATGTCATATGTACTAATACACCGCCACATATTTGCACGAATATACCTCCACATACATGTCATATGTACTAATACACCGCCACATTGATGTCATATGTACTAATACACAGCCACATAGATGTCATATGTACTAATACACCTTCACATAGATGTCATATGTACTAATACACATTCATATAGATGTCATATGTACTAATACACCTTCACATAGATGTCATATGTACTAATACACCACCACATATTTGCACGAATATACCTCCACATACATGTCATATGTACTAATACACCGCCACATTGATGTCATATGTACTAATACACAGCCACATAGATGTCATATGTACTAATACACCTTCACATAGATGTCATATGTACTAATACACATTCATATAGATGTCATATGTACTAATACACCTTCACATAGATGTCATATGTACTAATACACCGCCACATATTTGCACGAATATACCTCCACATACATGTCATATGTACTAATACACCGCCACATTGATGTCATATGTACTAATACACAGCCACATAGATGTCATATGTACTAATACACCTTCACATAGATGGCATATGTACTAATACACATTCATATAGATGTCATATGTACTAATACACCTTCACATAGATGGCATATGTACTAATACACATTCATATAGATGTCATATGTACTAATACACCTTCACATAGATGTCATATGTACTAATACACCTTCACATAGATGTCATATGTACTAATACACCTTCACATAGATGTCATATGTACTAATACACCTTCACATAGATGTCATATGTACTAATACACCTTCACATAGATGTCATATGTACTAATACACCTTCACATATATGTCATATGTACTAATACACCGCCACATATTTGCAGGAATATACCTCCACACAGGTGTCATATCAACCACATATATCTTCTAGCGAAACTTCATGCCTAGCCCCAAATATTTCCTAATACAACTACGCATACATAGTATTTCAACTATACTATCTCCTAACATATCTCCCTATAGATCCCATCTAAACCTCACAATACAACTCCCTATATATCTCATGTAAACCTCACAATACAACTCCCTATATATCTCATGTAAACCTCACAATACAACTCCCTATATATCTCATGTAAACCTCACAATACAACTCCCTATATATCTCATGTAAACCTCACAATACAACTCCCTATATATCTCATGTAAACCTCACAATACAACTCCCTATATATCTCATGTAAACCTCACAATACAACTCCCTATATATCTCATGTAAACCTCACAATACAACTCCCTATATATCTCATGTAAACCTCACAATACAACTCCCTATAGATCCCATTTAAACCTCACGCATCTAATAAAATAACTAACTATAGATCACATTTATACCTCATAAAACAAGTCCCTATAGATCACATTCAAACCTCATGTATCTCACAAAACAACTCCCTATAGATCACATTTAAACCTCATAAAACAAATCTCTATAGATCACATTTAAACCTCATAAAACAACTCCCTATAGATCACATATAAACCTCATAAAACAACTCCCTATACATCACATTTAAACCTCATAAAACAACTCCCTGTAGATCACATTTGAACCTCACATATACACATATCATAACTCCCTATAGATAACATTTAAACAGCACCTATCTCATAATACTACTCCCTAACCCTAACCCTAACTCCCTATAAATCCGATTTCAACGACACCTTCACTATGACTATGGGTCTCAAGGATATGCAAGGATTACACACAGTAGCATCACATCGCTGGAATTCAAAAGCACTGGTTTCTGCCTTACGCACCGTGCTCTGAGCTGAAGAAACATACTTAGATAGATAAAATGTACTGAAATAAAAAATGGACTGTGTCACGTAATAGGCGTGGTTTCATACCTACTGGAAAACACCATCTCAACAAAGTGTCAAGACGGAAACACCATCTCAACAAAGTGTCAAGACGAAAACACCATCTTAACAAAGTGTCAAGACGGAAACTCCATCTCAACAAAGTGTCAAGACGAAAACACCATCTCAACAAAGTGTCAAGACGGAAACACCATCTCAACAAAGTGTCAAGACGGAAACACCATCTCAACAAAGTGTCAAGACGGAAACACCATCTCAACAAAGTGTCAAGACGGAAACACCATCTCAACAAAGTGTCAAGACGAAAACACCATCTCAACAAAGTGTCAAGACGGAAACACCATCTCAACAAAGTGTCAAGACGGAAACACCATCTCAACAAAGTGTCAAGACGAAAAGCATACATAGCACTACTAGAAGAGACACATATTAGCAAATACAATTCCCGTCCACACAAGTAGAGCTGATTTACTTTTGTCCATGATTTACTTCCACACACGTAGGATTGATCTGGTAAATGATGTGATTAATCATTCTCTATGATTCATTTCCACACAAACATGACTGACTCGAAATGTTTACAATGCTACACTACCGTTTACATCAGACATCTGCAAGGTTGCATTACACTAAAACCAGTTGGGGGAGGAGCACAGGCCCACAGAGACAGACATTAACAGAAAGCTGTATGGGAACCTTGGGAAGTTTTCAAATACAGCAGCATTGATCAAGAAAACAGGGCTTGCTGTGTAGACATGCTGAACTGTATGGGAACCTTGAGGTGATTTCAGATACAGCAGGATTCATCAAGAAAAGAATTCTTAAGACTGACGGGAATTGAACCAGGGCCATTTTAGCAGTACGAAATCGCCTTGCAACTCAAGTAAACATGCTGTCTGTACTTAACCAACCACATCCCTCCTCCCCCACCCCCCCCCCCCCCCACAAAAATAAAAAGATGTGATCTCGTCAAGTTATTCAACCTGTGTACTCAAGTCACTGAGAACGGACCAATCTAGACAAGGACTTTTACAACAACAACGAACATCCCGTTCAAGTATTGAAGTATCGTCAGTAACAACAAACACAGAACATCCGTATTCGTACTATAAGGACATATAGGCCTACTTATAAACATAAATCACATAGAGACAGGTCATCATCATCATCATCATTAAGTGCCGTCTCCGCATCGAAGGTTGGCTGCAACGTATCTCCAACATCTCCTGTCTCTTGTCTTGGTGGTGCACTCTGCTAGACTGTAACCTGTCCATCGTGTCATGTTACTCGTCCACTTGCACCTCTGCCTACCTCTTGCTCGCTTCCCTTTGACTTTACCCTCAAGTAAAGTCTTCAATAAAGTGTCCTGTCATTTAATGTGTCCAAAGTATGTTATTTGTCTTATCTTTTTTTCTCTTAGTAGTTCCTTCTTCATATTAAGTGTTTTAGTATCTCTTTATTTGTTTTCTTCTCTTTCCATGATGTTCTCCCTATTCTTCTATATACCCACATCTCAAAGGCATCAATTCTGTCTTCTAATTGTTTATTTAGTGTCCATGTTTCTAAGCCATACATTAATATAGAATAGATGTAGCATTTTATAATTCTAATTTTTAGCTTGTTTGTAATTTGTTTAGATATTAATAATTTCCTCATGCCATTGAAGGTACTTTTAGCCATTCCTATTCTCCTTTTAACTAGAGACAGGTGAATGTTGTTTCAAATAATAACTTATACAGGTAATCTCAGGTAGGAAGCATGACATACATTACATGAGAAACTGCGAATGGCAACAGGTAGAAATCGAACTAAATATTCATCATTCTAGTATTTCGTCTTAAAATGCCTGATCCAATCGAAGACGGATGTGTCGGGCCTGTGGCGCAAATAAAACGACGACACAACGCATTTCCAGTCTCTGGACTACATCCTGCTGGAAATCTAGTAGGATCATGGTCCTGCTACAAGAGAGATCCGGCAGGAGTTTGAGAATGAACGCTGAAGAAGAAGAAAAACACCTGATAATTTACAAACACTATTATATTAAGTAAAGTCACGTGATCTCAGGTCACCCTCGGGGTCCCTTCGTGTAGAGATAAACACAGGATTAAAAAATATACGGTAACCGTGAGCAGAAACATCCACTACTCACGCCGGAATGAATTCAACGTTGGTGGAAAGATTGTGGCATCGCCGATTTATGAGTTTTTACCCCGGAGTCTAAACTGTTTTATGACCGTTTATGTCAGGAAACAGTCTTCAAAGTTGTTAGTGGCAATGAAGATGGACTATTTGTAAGGTCAAAAGTTGAATGCTCGTCAGCTGGTTTATGATTTTAGTTATTAGATTAGGTTGGAACCAGCAGTACTGTCTAATGTATGCTGATGTTGCTGTTTGTTGTTTTATTATGAAAGTTATGTTTTAAGTTGGGTGTTAAATCAGTTGCGTTGACATTGTGTTTAAGTTGGTGCGGGAAACGATACTTGTAGTGTGTATTTTACAATTATGTTTGAATTGGTGTTTGCTTGTGGACCAGGTGGTTTGGGTTGTTATTGTGTGGTAGATGTGATTGTAGTGTGTTGTGGTAGATGTGATTGTAGTGTGTTGTGGTAGATGTGATTGTAGTGTGTTGTGGTAGATGTGATTGTAGTGTGTTGTGGTAGATGTGATTGTAGTGTGTTGTGGTAGATGTGATTGTAGTGTGTTGTGGTAGATGTGATTGTAGTGTGTTGTGGTAGATGTGATTGTAGTGTGTTGTGGTAGATGTGATTGTAGTGTGTTGTGGTAGATGTGATTGTAGTGTGTTGTGGTAGATGTGATTGTAGTGTGTTGTGGTAGATGTGATTGTAGTGTGTTGTGGTAGATGTGATTGTAGTGTGTTGTGGTAGATGTGATTATAGTGTGCTGTGGTAGATGTGGTTGTAGTGTGTTGTGGTAGATGTGCTAGGTTGGAACAGATGTGTTGAAGGTGTGCTAGGTTGGAACAGATGTGTTGAAGGTGTGCTAGGTTGGAACAGATGTGTTGAAGGTGTGCTAGGTTGGAACAGATTATTAATACCACTTTAGTTTATTTATCCAGTTTTTGGACAAAAAGCTTCTCCTACCTTCCAAAATACATTATAGAGAAATGGGTACCACACTCAAGGAAATAGTAATGTGCAACATTTCCTAACCGTTCTGTCTGCATATTATATATCAATCAATCAATCAATAAATCCGTAAGCTTTCAGGGTAATAGGGGTACCACATTGGATGCCTTAGCACACAGAGTCTTCCAGCGGATTCTATCCTCAGCGATGCGGATGAGTGTGGAAATATCTTGTCCTATCCATTCCGTGATGTTGTCTGTCCATGCCTTTATTTGCCCTCCTCTGCTTCTTCCACCCTCGACAGTTCCCTGCAGTATTGCTTTTGACAAGGAATCGTGCCTGCATACACGTCCGAACCATGCTAGTTTTATTTAGTTTATTTAAATGAACCATGTTGGTTATTTGGCAGTTGTGATTTACAAATATATATACCCCATATCTACGCTAATATTTACGTCAAAATAAATACATCAAGCAAAGGCATATACACTACTCATGCTGAAAGATCAAAGCAGCACTTAAAATGAACAAATTCAGGTACAGCCCAATCATTAGCAACTTTATAAACACAATTTAACAGCAAGTTTCAGCTGGCTTCAAACATGCAAATTACACAAACAGGGGAAATTACTACAAGCAAAGCCTTCTAGTGCTTATTGTTACGCCTCTTGATATACGTAAACATTGCAGTGATGTCCCAGTGGTTCCATTACTATCAGAAGTTATGTACACACGTCCCAGCGGTTACCTTACTGTGAGAAGTTGTGTACACAGTAAAACTTGTCTTAAGGGAAAATGTAAGGGAGTGAGACATGTATGAAATGTGAGAAATGAAAAGGAATTTTCCAATCCTTTCTTTTTACTATGCCCCACCGAAGCTTTCTTAAAATTATGATACCTCCATAGAAGAGTTGGAACCGGGCTCTTTCGCCTTCTTAGCCGAGATGTCGTTCTCCGACATCGTGAACCCCTCATCTAAGTCCGAGTCTCACCACGCGTTTGGGAGTAAAGAGTATTCTCGAGCTGAACGACATTGTTACATTTTTGCCTAGCCCAAGGGTACTGGACATTGTTCTATTTTTGCCTACCCATCGGGTACTGGACATTGTTACATTTTTGCATAACCCATCGGGTATGGACCCTCTCTCTGTGCAAGTATATTTCCTGAAGGCTCGACATTAGAGTTAGGCCATGTCTTCTTGCTTTGTCAGACGCTTAGAACATTTTCACTTTAGGTTTGCAGTTGGCGCTGCCTTCTGGCGTTGTGCTGCCCTTTCATTGTACTCAGTATGAAATCTTTTCGTCTCTCGCTATGCATCTACATTTTCGTGCCTTTTTCATTGGCCGCCCTTCCAATGTTCGGACTGGACTGACTAGCGACACTGTGTGTCACAGTGCCACTGTATGTGTTCGCGCTGGTGGTGTCGGAGATATTGTCTGTCTTATGCACTCAAATCTCTTTCCATCTGCTACCTCCACATTTACAGACACGATCCCCGAATGATATAGCCAGATTCAGCCCGAACCGCTGTATTTCTGTTTCCAGGGTGCACCACGAGGAGGTACATTTGGGATCTTGGTTATCTGCTAACCCTGGGTCCGCCGAGAGCATTGCGTTCCATTTGCATTCTAGGATGTTGTCATCATCATCAGGTGCCATGCAGGCTGGCGTAGGCGGTCATGACTTTCCACAGCTCTCTGTCCACAGTATTATGTATCAAAGTAGTTGTTATTTCCTTGCCGTGCCAGGTTGTCAAACTGTCTAATATTTTCTCACGTTGTCGCCCTCTGTCTCTGTTACCTTCAATTTTGCCTGTTGTGACTATGTTCTCTAAACCTGCCTGTCTCATGAAGTGGCTAAAAAAGGAAGATTGCTTTTTTCTTATATTGTTGATTAAGGTCCGTTTCACATTTGACTCTTTCAACACCTCTACATTAGTTTTTTCTGGCAGGATGTTGTAATCTTGGAATGTTCTTCTTCTTCTTCTTCTGCGTTCGTTCTCAAACTCCTGCAGATTAGCAGGATGTAGTCCGGAGAACGGAATGCGTTGTGTCATGGTTTACAGCATTGCTGCGATATTTGCGCCTTTTAGACTGACACATCCGACTTCAGCGTGGCTTTGTGTCACTGACCCTATATGGGATGGGACAGCCAACTCCATCCCATAACCTTCTTAGTCGCCTTTTACGACATGCGTGGAAGGTAAACAGTTCTGCTATTCTTTGCTCCCCTTTCGGGCCCCGGCAACACACGGGCGTCTTGGAATGTTGCCACACTGGAATATCTCCCTTCCGAGACTAACAAAAATGCAACCATAAACCCCTTTACGCAACCATACCATTTGGACTTTATGTTAGTTTTGATGTCGCCTCAGTAACACAGCTGAGTCGAATCTGCGCATTTTTCAGAAAGGCTATTGGCTGTCAAGAGCTACCTGCTCAAATATACACAATTATTACGTCATCTTAATTATCATATAAACGTTATTTGACAGCATACAACCACATATACAAAGGGGTGGGGACACTCCACCTTCACTCTTTCCCTGGATCGAGGACATCTCCAACCCCATTCCATCTTCTCTGGGGTGGAGACCACCCCTTCCCTCCTTCTCGGAAACTCAGAACATGAATTTTATTACTAGGAATATGACCAAAATATGGCGACTAACTCAGAACGGTTAATCCATTGGAAATTAACCGAACTTTTTATGTTACGAACTTTTATTTTTCCGGCTGTGAAACATGGACTCTAAGTAAAACAGCGGCAAAGAGGATCAACGCCTTCGAGCTGAAATGCTACAGGAAGATACTTAAAATATCATGGAAGGATAAAATCAGAAACTCAGATATTATAAACACACTGAATATTCCAGAGTGTTGGTTACTAAACACAATAACAAAAAGAAAACTACACCTGTTTGGTCATATAAAGAGACATAACTGTTTAGAAAGACAAATAATGGAGGGAAGAGTACCTGGGAAGAGGAGAAGGGGCAGACCAAGAAGACGATGGACTGACGACATTAAAGATAACATGAATACATCGCTATAAAATGCAAGCCACATCGTCCAAGACAGAGAGAGGTTCAGAGAGTTCATTGGGAAGACAACGTTCTGGAAGGAATACGTCACATGACACACAACTCAGAACTTATATTTTCCCACACTTACCTAGACAGTTTCCGAGAAAAAAATGTTTCCAACAGTATCATGAAAATGAAAAAAATAGGTACAAGAACCGTTCAATATATCTATAGCCCTTACGGCACAGGTTGTATGAGCTAAGGCTGGGGTATAATATCGTTTCATGGCACAGGTTGTATGAGCTAAGACTAGGGTATAATAACAGTTGATGGTACTTGTTGTAGGAGCTAAGACTATGGTATAATAACAGATGATGGTACTTGTAGGAGCTAAGAATAGGGTATAATAACAGATGATGGTACTTGTAGGAGCTAAGACTAGGGTATAATAACAGATGATGGTACTTGTAGGAGCTAAGACTAGGGTATAATACCAGTTGATGGTACTTGTTGTAGGAGCTAAGACTGGGATGTAATTGTCTGTGATACTACTGTCAGTTAAGACAGGGGTATAATAACATTTAATGGCACAGGTTGTACAGTTAAGCTTGGGGTATAATATTGTTTAATGGCACAGGCTGTACAGTTAAGCGTGGGGTCCAATAGTGTTTGATAACACAGGCTGTACATTTAAGCTTGGGGTCCAATAGTGTTTGATAACACAGGCTGTACATTTAAGCTTGTGGTCTAATAGCGTTTGATAACACAGGCTGTACATTTAAGCTTGTGGTCTAATAGCGTTTGATAACACAGGCTGTACATTTAAGCTTGGGGTCCAATAGTGTTTGATAACACAGGTTGTATGAGCTAAGACTGGGGTATAATTGCGTTTACACAATACTATGTCTTTGTATATTGAAAAGTGAGTTGGTCACCTCCACTGCACAGAATTTCCCATGAAGAATAGTTTTTAAAATCTAGAATTAATGATTCTTCTAGATCAGTGGTACACAACCTCCGTGTTTTGCTGATGTTCCCACTTTTGAGACACCTATTATCCTTTGCCTATTTTGAGATACTTTATCGTTGCCTCTTTTTGAGAATTTTTTTTATCTTTTTCCCTATATGATACATTTTTCATCTGTTACCGCTTCTGAGAGTTTTTACCTGTTGCACCTTTCGTGAGACATATTTTATCCGCCTGTTGTCCCATTTTGAGACACTCTTTATCCATCGCTCCTTTCGAGACACTTTTTTATCCGTTTCCCCTACTATCTATTTCCCATTTACAGACAATTTATATAAAAGACTAGGTTGGTTGGTTGCTGATCCAGTGGTCCATGGGCTCATGCCCTTTGACCTAATGCCATTAAATGGCATTATAATGCTGGGAAGTCTGTGGATTTTCTACCCACCGCGGGATAGAGCCAGAGAATAACCATCACACCATCAGGAAGGTAGGTTTCAACCTATGCACTGCTCCGAACCACTGTAGCCAAGATAGGGTTCCTTGTGCTCATTTCCCGCCACCAATTGACTGCTGGATATGCCAAACTTCTCTATTGCTCTAGGCATGCAACCAAATGTTCAAGTCAAAAGGATTGTCACGTCCTGAGTCACTGTGCCCCTATGATGGGTTTCAGCCATAGGAAAAAACAATGCTGTCAGTTTCCTCCTCCCCAGTGCTGCACAGTGCATCTCTGGCTCCCTCCCAACCACAGAGGGTGCGGTGCATACATATATATTCAGGTAAACATGAAACACATTTCAACAACAAAATAAAAGCACACTTGTATAGATGACGTGCCATGAAGCTTCTCTAAGAAGATAACCTCAATATAACAGCATGTCATCCACTAAGGTTTTCTGTTGCATGGGTGGTATGTATAGTAGGCCATTGGTGAGACACACAGACGCAACCACATGCGTATATAAAAGACTTCGACAATAAACTGAAGATATATTACACAAACCTGATTGACGTATCTTCTCTGACTTAATAGCAATCACCGAACAAGGTTTTTCATCCCGACGTTTTTCTAGCACAGCCTAAGACTTAGAAGTTCCTGACAAGGATCTAGTTACCGCGGTAAAACACTGCGTCACACGGTAGATAAATCACTTATATTCTTGCGCTAAGCAGATACAATTGGAACAAGGAATAAACAAAGATGCTGACGATGAAAGGAGCAGACGTTAAAGAAGATTAATTGATATAATAATAAAGTGGGACCTTTTGCTTTATTTTAATAAAAACAGAGACAACCTACATGGTTCTCAAACAAAGAAATAGCAACAATTATACAGAGCAGGGATTCTCAACATGTGCTGCCCTTTGTGAGACAATTTTTTTTCTCCTGTGGTCTCGGTGGAGTATAAGAGAGTGGTTATTGACATTCTTCAAGATACGATTCTATTTATCTATCTATCTACCCAGTCATCCATTCATCGATCCTATCAATCTATTCATCCATCCATCCATCCATCCATCCATTCATCCATCCACGATTGTTATTCACATCTATCTCGCGCAAGGCGTTCCACAGCCAGTGAATTAGTCTTGTGCAATTAGACATATTAGACAGCGACCTCTTCCACCCCTGATACCGCTAGGCAAACAAGGGCCGCAGCGTATAGGCAGGCAGGCAGGCAGGCAGGCAGGCAGGCAGGCAGGCAGGCAGGCAGGCAGGCAGGCAGGCAGGCAGGCAGGCAGGCAGGCAGGCAGACAGACAGACAGACAGACAGACAGACAGACAGACAGACAGACAGACAGACAGACAGACAGACAGACAGATAGATAGATAGATAGATAGATAGATAGATAGATAGATAGATAGATATCTAGATAGATAGATAGATAGATAGGATATAATTAGACATATTGTTCCTGTGCCCATCGGGTACTGAACCTTTTCTCATCTTTGAGCCTGGTTCCGGTTTAGAAAGAACTCGATTGAAGAGTTGGACCCGGCATTTTTCGCCTTTTTAACCGAGGTGTCTTTCCCCGACATTGTGAACCCCTCGTCCAAGTCTGAGTAAATCCCTCCCCCCCCCTCCCCCGCCCACTTTTTTTGCTCTTGTCACAAAACAATATTAATAATTTAAAAAAAATTACATGTTCCCGTTGCAAAATAGAATTACCAATACCTATTTACAAAACAAATCAAAAATATTGAAAAAAATCCCCACAGTACATCCATGACTGCCGACTGTGTAGAAGACCTCTGAACGTAATTAATTAGTACTTCATTTGATAGGTTTTATTTCATTTTAATTTTCGTTGGTCACTTTTTATATGCTTGGAATCGCCTTGGCTATATTTGCATGTGACACCAACTATATAAATATTGACTAACGAAAAACACGACAATAATTTAAAAAAAGTAATGAATGAAGTCTTAATTACTTCAATACAGAAGTCATTTATACAGTAGACGGTTATGGTACATCATATAGTGAAGTATGAGTCTCAAAATGTCAACACTGAGCATGCACATAATCCTCTTTTTGTTGCAGTTGCAGAAATATCTCGATGATTACTCACAAATACTGATCTAAATATGTGGTATTACACGGGGGCATAGGAGGACAAGTATAACTTAATTCCAGAAATAGCACAAGTGAAGCGTAACGAATCTCGGGATTTGATTGGTTGAGGGGAAATAGTTTGCACTGATTGGTTTGCTGCTGGTTGGTTGGATGTATTTGCAAACAATATATTGTATCGGTCATGTGAAGAAATTGTTCGGGTACAACTAGTGCGGTATTAGAATAATTAACAAATATTGGATAACGCATTTTCTTAGCATGTGAGTTGTCCTGGGTTCATTCCCCAGTTGAGGTGGAAATGTTTTTTCAGATCGCAATGGATTCTGGGTCAACCCAGCCTTAATTAGATACCGGATTAATCTGGAGAGTAAAGACTGCGAGGGAGAGGAGAAGGCTACCACCCTCATATAGTAAAGCTACAGAAATGTGAGATCGCTAACATCTCACATAACATAACACCGTACGGTATTAATGTGTTAGCTTTACTTTAAACTTAAGTACCGGTCTGTTTAAGGTGGAGAGATTTAGTTGCAAATATTAGGGGGGAAACCCCACATCAAGAGTAGGCCAGTGGTCGTGTCAATACGTGAGCATTAAAAAACATGTAGATTTGCAGACAACATCAAGTACTAGACAGAACAAGATTTTTCCTCACTCCTCTACATCGTTGAAGATAAAAATCGTTGGCGGATACTATGTGCTGAATCATCCAATGTGTTACCTCTACCAACCTGACTGGTTACGGGTTTATAGATATGTTGTTGTTCGTCCATCACATGATGATGATGACCATGTGTTACATCCACTTTTGAAAATTCAATTTTAGTTATGTCCTTGATTATGAGTTCGTAGATGGGTAATGAGCCCTATTCGAGCTGTAAATGTCCTTGGACAGTTTGGGCATGGAATAACGACTGTAGACGGATCTTGGTCTATCCGTGACTTTCTAGCTGCTCTCCGCTGTTGAGCTGCTGCATTTCTCTTCTTTTCACAAGATGATGCGCTCTTTTTTATTCTAGAACGCCATGTAGATCTATTTTGTGCAAGTTCTTCCCATGTATCATGGTCTATTTCAAAGGCTTTCAGTGAGTCCTTTAACGAGTCCTTGTAGCGCTTCCTGTGGCCACCTTGAGATCGTATACCCTTCTCTAGTTCACCATAGAGAAGCATCTTTGGCAGACGATGGTCTGGCATGCGCACCAAATGACCTGCCCAACGAATCTGTGTCTGCATCAGGATCGTGTCAATGCTTGGGATACCAGCTGTATCAAGGACAGTGGTATCTGGAATCCTGTCTTGCCATCTGATATTCATAGATATAGATAGGCTATATTAGGAATCATCTTTCTAAAGTGATGAATATGCCATTTCCCGTGATTGTCATTAGTTGTCAGCACAAAATATAGACAAATTGGCTAATGAAAATCATGGAAAAGTTAAATGCGCCAGCACAGAAGGACAATGCCCAAATAACCAACATGTCCTCACGATTGTTGTTAGTGTTCCCTTATTGGCTGTTTTATCTAGAAATTATGTTCGGATAGCTGGTCGGTGCAAGTTCTCCGAAGGCGGTGGTCCGAGGTATTTGTTTTCTATTTCCTCTCTCTTGTTGTAGATGCTATTTCTCGTATTCCTCTTCGGATATAAACCAGTAAAGGCAATTGTTTTAGTCATCTTGTTTGTTTTTTTACCAAGTGTCAATAATTATTTTATTTGGATGGTTATTCTTTAGTCTCTTGTACCTTTCTACCGCTTCCGTCAGTTCTCTTTCCCGTCTGATAACCAGCGGTTCTAAATTTGTATCTATCTCGCATACTGCTGTGGGTGTTGATAGCTTCCCTCAACAGATAAGTCTCAGAGCTTGGTTCTGCACCCTATTCAGGGATGAGATAGTAGTATTGCTCATAATGGTCTGGAAAGGAAGGCTATAATCCATTACTGATCTCACAAAGCCAAGATACAGTTAGCGGAGAATCTGTTTGTCTACCCCCACCCCCAGGCCCCCCCCCCCAAGTTTGTACTAGCTAGTCTCTTAATGAGGTTTAGGCGTTTGCTTGCTTTTCCTCTGAGATTTTCTATGTGCCCTGTCAGTGTTGGTTATCTGTCTAGTTTTACTCCAAGGTATACCAGGGTTTCTCCAATCGTTAATGTTTCCCCATTCATTTTAATGTTGACATATATTTTTGCTGTTTTGTGACTTCGTGAGAAAATAGTGTCAGCAGTTTTCGGTGTGTTGATTTTAAGTTTCCCACAATTCACAGTATACCTAGATTGTGAGTAGAGCTCGTTTGATCTGTGCTTCTGCCAAGATGGGATATTTATCAGTTGTCCAGATGAAAAGGTTATCAGCAAACAATGATGTTGACACATTGAAATGTTTCCCTATATCATCAATGAAAATAAGGAGGGTGTGCAGCTTAGAGGGGGAAGCCTTGAGGCAGTCCTTCCTCCATTTTTCTTTTCCGGAATAGTGTACATAGCTGATGACTATGGTTCTGTTTGTCAGGAAGTCTTGTATCCACTGAAACATCTTCCCACCTATTCCCATTCTGTTCACTTTTAGCAAGAGTCCCTTTCTCCAAACTTTGTCATATGCTTCCTCAAGGTCAATGAACACTGCTAACGTACTTTTTCCTTCTTGGAAGCGATCCATTACATTATATGTGAATCTGAATAAAGAAGTGCAAAATTTAAAAAACCCACCCTGAACACTACGTGGCGACACCAAGAGCATGCTGTCTTTATGATCATACAAGTCTTTGGAAACCTCCCAGCAACTCCCTAACGGGGAAAATGCAATAATGACAGTCAATAGAAATGCT
This sequence comes from Meghimatium bilineatum, assembly GCA_034231615.1. Lineage (NCBI taxonomy): Eukaryota > Metazoa > Mollusca > Gastropoda > Stylommatophora > Philomycidae > Meghimatium > Meghimatium bilineatum. The sequence continues at coordinate 20,245,166 of CM067310.1, forward strand.
TAATTTCCCATTATCCAATTCCTATAAATATAAATGACCGCGGCACTGCTCACCCTAACAATATGTTTCTAATATAGCCTACTATTCCTGCAACCATTAAAAACGCACCACTTTGTTTTAAGCGTAGCAATTTGTGTTTGCTGAATTTAGAATACATAAAACAAGTAAATTTACAAATCTGGTCTATTTACGGACCTTAATGTGCATTTTTCTTAAAAGTGAACACTTTCAGGACCGTCACCTATATATTATAAAGACAGTTTAAGCAGGACGTCCCAGATAGAAAGGTTTAACTAGACGAAAAACACGACCTAGGTGAGATGAATAGGTGACACGACCTTATGACGGGACTAGTGAAATGCCCAGGCGAGATGCCCAGGTGAGATGACCAGGTGAGATTTCCGTGTGAGATGAGTAGGTGACACAAGATGACGGGACTATTGACATGACCAGGTGAGATGACCAGGTGAGATGAGTAGGTGACACAAGATGACGGGACTGATGGCGTTTATGATGATGATTCAGCATATGACCAGGTTAGATGACCAGGTTAGATGACCAGGTGAGATGACCAGGTGAGATGACCAGATGCGATTTCCATGTGAGATTACCACGTGGAATGACCAGATGAGGTGATCACGTGAGAAGACCAGGTGAAATGACCATGTAAGATAACCAGGTATAACTTCCAGGTGAGATTAACAAGTATAATTTCCAGGTGAGACGGACATGATAGATGACCATGTTAGATAACCAGGTATGACTCCCAGGTGAGATGACCATGTTAGATAACCAGGTATGACTCCCAGGTGAGATGACCATGTTAGATAACCAGGTATGACTCCCAGGTAAGATGATCAGGTGTAATAACCAGGTGAGAAGAACATTTATTACTACACTGTTCTTTCATCAACAAAGTTAAAATTAAAGAAAAAAACAACAAAAGGTCACAAAGGTGTTACCAGAAATGGAAACTACTATTAAAAAGACAATATGAATTCAATCAAACAACCCACCAGGGTAATAAATACACACGAAGTTGCTTGAGACAGAATCCATAAATGTATCCCTGAAGACATCTTGGCTAATAAACAAACTGGGGAAGCCCATTTAATGAAGTCATGTTGTATTCCAAGCCCCATCACTCAGAGTTAAGTGCCTGTTACTGGAAATCGAGACATGATGATGGCATACCAACTAGATGTTGTTGTTGCGGTGGAAGTTTGGGAATATAACTGATCATTATTGCTGTTATTTTTGAATCGATAAATAAAAATTCATTACTTTTTTTTAAGAACACTATCAGTAAAATATTAGTGTATGATAGTAGTTGAATGGTGCCAGCTGTAGGGGAGTAATAGTAATTGAATGGTGCCAGCTGTAGGGGAGTGATAGTAATTGAATGGTGCCAGCTGTAGGGGAGTGATAGTAATTGAATGGTGCCAGCTGTAGGGGAGTAATAGTAAGTGAATGGTGCCAGCTGTAGGGGAGTGATAGTAAGTGAATGGTGCCAGCTGTAGGGGAGTGATAGTATGTGAATGGTACCAGCAGCAGGAGCGTTATAGTAATTGAATGATACCCGATGTAGGTGAAGTGATAGTCATTGTGTGATACCAGCAGCAGGAGATTGATAGTAATTGCATGATACCAGATGCAAGATATAGGAGAAGTGATAGTATTTGAATGATAACAGCTGTAATTGTGTACGAGTGTAAGAAGGTTTGAAGAAATAACGAAATTGTTGGAACTGTAATGGGTGGCTTATCATCATCATAGAGTGAGGTATCGACTGGTGTAGGCGATCACATATCTCCATAACACACTTGATTTAAATTCGCTCTTGTTTGGTGTAGTTGGAACTATCTTTCGAACATCTCCGTCCTCAGCCCCTCAAAAACCCCTGTCCTCATCCCCTTAAACACCTCAGCCACTCAAACACCCCTGTCCTCAGCCTGTCAAACCTCATCCCCTCAAACACCTTAGCCCCTCAAACACCCCTGTCCTCATCCCCTCAAACACCCCTCAAACACCTCAGCCCCTCAAACACCCCAGTCCTTAGATCGTCAAACACCTCGGTCCTGAGCCCTTCAAATACCTCAGCCGCTCATATACCCCTGTCCTCAGCCACTCAAAAACATCTGTCATCAGCCTCTCAAACCCCTCGGTCCTGAACCCGTCAAACACATCAGCCCCCTTAAACACCCCTGTCCTCAGCCCGTCAAACACCTCAGCCTCTCAAACACCCCTGTCCTCAGCCCGTCAAACACCTCAGCCCCCTTAAACACCCGTCTTCAGCCCGTCAAACACCTCAGCCCCCTTAAACACCCCTCTCCTCAGCCCGTCAAACACATCAGCCCCCTTAAACACCCCTATCCGCAGCCCGTCAAACACCTCAGCCCCTTTAAACACCCCTGTCCTCAGCCGTCAAACACATCAGCCCCCTTAAACACCCCTATCCGCAGCCCGTCAAACACCTCAGCCTCACAAACACCCCTGTCCTCAGCCCGTCAAACACCTCAGCCCCCTTAAACACCCCTGTCCTCAGCCCGTCAAACACCTCAGCCTCACAAACATCCCTGTCCTCAGCCCGTCAAACACCTCAGCCTCTCAAAAACCCCTGTCCTCAGCCCGTCAAACACCTCAGCCCCACAAAAACCCCTGTCCTCAGCCGCACAAATAGCTCTGTCCCCAATTCCCCTATCCTCAACAATTCGAACAAGTGTAGAAAAATCACGCTGTCTTTGATTACCTTTGCGTCTTAATGAAGTACTCGAATACACAATCTTAATGAACTACTCGAATACACAATCTTAATGAAGTACTCGAATACAACATAACGTCACTGAGATGTGGACATATATATATATGGTCTGCCGATCCATTCTGAGGGGAATGTCTGAAACAGTAAGATAGTTGTTGACAAAAAAGGGAAAGGGGGGGGGGGTGGGTGGGTTAATAAAGGTTGACGTCAACAATTATGTGTTTCTATACTAATTAAAATTGCTTTAATTTGCATTTTTAAAATAAAAAAATTAGAATAAATCCTGCAGTTTTAAGATTATTTTAATGTTAATTTTTTAAGGAGTTGAAGAATTGATTTTTATCTTGGCCAACACAAGTGATTTTTATTAAAATGTGTTCAATTGATTGCTATTTTAGTGTGTTCAATCTGTTGCTGTTTCAGCGTGTTAAAATCAATTGTTATTATAACGCATCCAACGAGTGTTATTTCATTGTGTTCAATCAACTATTATTATAGTGCTCTATTGTCTGTTCTTGATTCTTGATTAGAAACTGGCTTTACAGCACGTGGGGCATTCCTCTAAGTACTACGCCCTCTGTTCCAGCAGCCATCCGACTTGGTGGTGTTTCGAATATAATGTTGCCAAACAGACGTCGACATCAGGGCACAACTCTGGCCCTTGCGACAGGTTTCTTTGTTGTTCCGCCCACCAACGTCGTGCCCACAACTTGTTCAAGCAGAACGTCAGCCTATCGCAACAACATGATAACTGTTATCGAAGGTTACGACTACGGGAAACTATTGTCTCATGTCTATCCCCAGGTGGAAGCTGGTTGATAGCATCCACATTTCATGTCTATCCCCAGGTGGAAGCTGGTTGATGGCATCCACATTTCATGTCTATCCCCAGGTGGAAGCTGGTTGATAGCATCCACATTTCATGTCTATCCCCAGGTGGAAGCTGGTTGATAGCATCCACATTTCATGTCTATCCCCAGGTGGAAGCTGGTTGATAGCATCCACATCTCATGTCTATCCCCAGGTGGAAGCTGGTTGATAGCATCCACATCTCATGTCTATCCCCAGGTGGAAGCTGGTTGATAGCATCCACATTTGCCGTTAAGCGTAAGGGGGGGAGAGCTGGAAGTTTCTGTTCAAGTCCAGATGTGATGCCTGAGTCGTACTGAGTCCGTGTTTGTGGACGGTAGTCGTGATGGTATCTATCCATTTCTATCTCAGTCTTTCCTTGGCTCTGTATCCAGCTGATCGTTTGTTCTTGGAGAAAAAAAGCCTCAAATACGTGCACAACAGATATGCCTTCAAATAAACACACATAAAATGAAAATCATGAACTTTACCGGCCTGGCAGAATCAATTAAACTAGATAATAATATACTAGACAACGTTTCAAATTTCGTATATTTGGGAAGCAAGATAACAACAGACGGGGATACCAACTCAGAAATCAAGACTCGAATCACTCCCGCCTCCAACGCCTTTAACAAACTCTCAAACATCTGGAGATCGAAGATTGCAAGTAAACACATCAAACTGCGACTATTCAATGCAAGTGTGATTCCATCATTGACATATGGATGTGAAAGTTGGAAATCTACCGTAATAATGGATAAGAAGCTAGTTGCCTTCGAGAATAGATGCCTCAGAAAAATCACAAATACTAATTGGAATGACTTCAAATCAAACGACATACTAAGAGAGGAGACAAAACAAGAATATGTGACTGACATCATCAGAAAACGCCGCTGGACATGCATCGGTCACGTACTTAGAATGAAGGAAGACACAATTCCACGACAAGCCTTCATGTGGACACCAGACGTATAAGTTATACAAGGAGTTATAAGTTATACAACTTATACGGATATTATGTTATGTGTTTGTTGTTAATGAGGATATTTCAATACCTGTACGGGATGTTTGTTGTTGTTGTAATAGTCCTTGTCTCGATTGGTCCTTTCGGGTTACTTTGTGTGCACGATTTGAATGGCTTGATGAAATCGCATCTGTTTTGAGATGCGGTTAGTCAAGTACGGAAAAACGCGTGTGCAATTGTTGCTAGGCGATTTGGTGCCGTAGAACGGACTGGTTCAATTCCCGTTAGTCTCAAGAATTTTTGAAGACTCAAACCGTAGTTTTACCTTTTCATTATATGAAATGCTGCTGTTGCTTGTCCTATTCTGCTCACAAGAATGGATCCAACATTTATACCAACTACAACATACAACAAAAAGACAGAAAGTGGCAGAGGTAGACAACGAAAAGCTGGATTAAATGAAAAACTCACATTTTATGACAGCAAAACATCACCGCTTATCAAACATCACAACGTGCCCTTTTCCAGAGCGGCGATCATCAATCAAGAGCTACAACGCTTCAAGGCACAAATAGCAATGAACAAGTGAACTAACATCCTGCGTCCTCACTTTAATTACGGGCCCATGTTTTTGTTTCCTTTTTCCCCCCCAAGGCATCCCCCCCCCTTCCTCCACGTATTTCTTATACATGTCATGTGATTGTTTCCCGTGTTGTGTTGGTGTTAATGCGACTGTTCTTTCATTTCTAGAGTGATTACCCAAATACTGGACATTGAGTTCTCAAGATCTGGAGAATTGCCAGGAGCTGAATTGATTAGTTGAACACAGGGAAACATTCAAGGGGATATATGACTGTCTGCTGGAGAATACATCAGATAGTTATAAAACTAGATAGATAGAGAGAGAGATAGAGAGAGAGAGAGAGAGAGGAAGGGAAATGAATTTGAGGGAGTGAGAGATAGGACATGAAATACAGGACAGAAATATAGAAGGTGGGAAATACAGGTTATACGAAAGAGCGAGAGAGAGAGAGAGGTGAGAGGGAGATAAAGAGCGAAAGAGAGAGGGAGAACGAGATAGATAAAGAGAGAAATAGTGGGGAGGAGAGAGATAAAGACAGCGAGAGAGAGAGAGAGAGAGAGAGGGAGGGAGAGACTAACAAAGGAACAAGAAAGAGAGGAGGATGTAGAGATAAAGAGAGCGAGATAGAGAGAGGAGGCGGGAGACAGAGATAGGGGAGGAAGTAGAGATAGAGAGAGGAGGCGGGAGGCAGAGATAGGGGAGGGAGTAGAGATAGAGAGAGGAGGCGGGAGACAGAGATAGGGGAGGAAGTAGAGACAGAGAGAGGAGGCGGGAGACAGAGATAGGGGAGGGAGAGAGATAAAGAGAGCTAGAGAGAGGGGAGAAGCTGAGAGAAAAAGAGAGGGAGGGAGGAATAGATAAAGAGAGAAATGGTGGGAGGAGAGAGATAAAGAAAGCGAGAGAGATAGTTGGGAGGAGAGAAATAAAGAGAGCAAAAGGGAGGAGGGAGAGAGATAGAGAGTGGAGAAAGATAGATAAAGAGAGAGAAAGAGATAGTGGGAGGGAGAGATCAAGAGAGCGAGAGAAAAGAGACAGTTGAAAGACTTACGTGTTTGAAAATTAATAATTTATTCTACCGCTAAATTTAATTTACTCACCTACATTTGTTTCACTTCTTCTTCTTCTTTCGTTCACTAGAAACATGTCTATATCTGTAATTCTGTCTCCTTAATAAAACTCATTGTCTTTTGTAGTTCATACAGTGTCCCATAGAGTTTTAATTCCAGTGTTGTTTCCTCTGGCCAATATGTCTGCCTCAGCGTTTCATGCTCAGAACACTCTTGAAGTATATGTTTGGCACTCTGTGCTGCCTGTCCACATGTACACATGGCCGTGTTGTCAATCTTGAACTTTGTATACATGTGACTGCGGAGTCGGTTGTGTCCTGTTCTGAGACGTAGAATTATAACTTTTTCTGATCTGTTCATAATGTGGTAGTCATCTTGTGTTGGCGTTTGTGGCTTTCTTATTGACTTGATCATCTGTTTTTTTTCTGATGGTAGGTGATTGGTATATTTGGTTGGTCTTCGGCAGCACCTTCCTTAGCCAGTTGGTCTGCTTTTTCATTTCCTGGTATTCCACAGTGAGAGGGTATTCACTGCATGGTTACCCTATGATGATGTTCGTCCGTCGTCATCGACGATGACCAAAAACTCAACCATAATAATAATGACAATAAATAATAAAATAATAAAGTTAATAGTGCGTTTTTAAATGACTAGCAAGTCCAATGCGCGCACAAAATGTTCTTTTACAGAATTGACAACAATAGAGGGTATCTATGTCAGGTTGAGATGTTTTTTTCTTTTCTACGTGCCCGCTTCTGTCTTGCAGTTTCTTGTCTGAATTCTTCCGCCGCTAGTGCTCCCGTTCTAATGCTGTAACGCCATGCTGTTCTATCCTGAGCGAGGCTCTCCCAAGCGCCTACGTCAATGTTAAGATGTTTCAAGGATGACTTGAGCGTGTCTTTGAAACGCTTTTTCTGTCCACCAGCTTTTCGAAATCCTGCCTTGAGTTCTCCATAATATATTTGTTTTGGCAAACGCGAGTTCTCCATACGCACAAGATGGCCTGCCCAGCGTGCCTGCGCCTTCATAAGTATTGTGTGGATGCTTATTGGTTACCCTATACTGATAAGATAATACACATCTTCATGTTTCAGATCTTCATGTTCCACATCTTTATATTTCAAACCTTCAATCGACTAATGTATATCCAATATATATGAAAAACCGTATATTCTTCCAGTGGCACTTTCCTAGTTCCGATTCTCTAATAATAGACATGTTTAAACTGCAGACAACGTTTCAGAGATTTCGAAAATATCGATAAATGGACATTCTATAGACTTGACCTTAGAGAGACAAAAATACGTGATCAGAATTACAGGCCCCTTAATATCTTTTCGAGATCTGGTCTTTTTTCAAGAAAAAACCCGTTTCTTACAGAATGTTCGTTTTAAAGATATTAAATATTACATAAAAGAAACGGTTTTGGCAAAATTATACGTTTACGATTTTAATTATGTTAGACGGCGCCGTGGTACCGGGGCCCGAACGTGGAGAAAAAATAGCAACAGTTGCACGCCAAGTATATCGTGAGAAGCGACGAAGTAGGTATTAGGAAGGAGTTTTGACTGTTCCATCTCATAGGGTCAAAGTGATCTAGAAGAAATGTTGAAGTTGGATGTGTCAGGACGAAAGGCGCAGATATCACAGCTATGCTGTAAAAATTAACACGGCATTCCGTTCACCGGACGACGCCCTGCTAATCTGTAGGATTTTGAGCACAATTTCAGAGGAAGAAATAAATTATAATTTTTAATCTGCGCTGTTCTATTCTAAATAATCTAATGTCTGCAATTTGTAAACACATTATAAACAAGCTAGAAATAATAATTATAAAATGCTACATCTATTCTATATTAAAGTATGGCCCAGAAACATGGACAATAAACAAACAATTACAACACAGAATTTATGTCTTTGAGATGTGGATATATAGAAGAATAGGGAGAACATCACGAAAAGAGAACAATGTGGTTCTAACAATACTCAATATAAAGAAATACTTACTAAAGGAAATAAAGATCAAGCAAATAAAATATTTTGGACACACTAAAAACAAGACACCTTGTTGTAGGTTGACACCTATGGGTCTCACTAATGGCTCACTAGACAAACCAACCATGCAACAGAAAACCTTAGTAGATGACATGCCTTTATATTGAGGTATCTTCTTATAGAAGCTTCATGGCATGTCATTTATACAATCCCGTAGTCGTAACCTTCGATAACAGTTACCATGTTGTTCCGACAGGCCGATGTTGTGCTTAAATTAGTTACAAGCATGGCGTGGGAAGGCGGAACAACAAAAAAACCTTTCGCAAGGGCCAGAGTTGTGCCATGATGTCGACGTCTGTTTCGGCAGCATTGGCTGCTTGAACAGAGAGCGGAGTACTTATGGGAATGCCCCACTTGCTGTGAGGCCAAATTCTAATCAAGAGTCAAGAAGAAAAGTCGAAGGGAAGCGAGCAAGAGATAGACAGAGATACAAGTGGGAGAGTAACATCACAAGATGGACAGGTTACAGTCTAGCAGAGTGCACCACCATGACAAGAGACAGTTGGGATGTTGGAGATCCAAACAAGAGATGTCGCAGCCAACCTTCTTTGTGGAGACGGCGTGTGATGATGATGAATTCTAACTTTTTAGTGCAAACATACGGAGAACAGAATTGTTATTTTTGTGATGTTGATATTTAGGAAATAAGAAGAACGCCAAAGAAAGAGACAAAAAGAGAGAGGTTTTAACACCATTGTTTATGACCAAAAAAGAATTATTAAACGAAATAAAAATCATATTAAACAAATAAAATATTTTGGTCATATTAAAAGACACCTGCCGAAGACGGATTGACGCAAATACACCGGCGACACAACGCATTTCCATTGTCTGGACTACATCCTGCTGGAAATCTAGTAGGACCATGGTCCTGATACAAGAGAAATTCAGCGGGAGTTTGAGAATATACGATGAAGAAGAAGAAGAAGAAAAAAAGACACGACACCTTGTTTTAAGTCATTATTTGAGGGTAGAGTCGAGGTTAGGTAAACAAGAGGTGGAAAAGTGAGGGAAATGGCACCTGACAGACAGTATACAGCATAGCAAGGAATAAGTACCAGGGAAAGTAATATTAGATGTTGGAAGTTCGGTGCAGTCAACCTGCGCTGCCAGACTACACCATTATGATAATAAAGTTGTGCCGCTAATTTCATGTGCCAAGAAATATTGTGCCATCCTGTACCATGTGCCACTTATGATATTTTGTCTCTTGTACCATAAGCCAGGTAAGATATTGCCCCGCTTTTACTATGTGTTAGATAGGGCAGTGTCCCTCTTGTACCATTGTTAAGTATGGTATTGTGTCTTTTGTTCCATGTGCCAGGTATGGTATTGTGTCTCTTGTTCCATGTGCCAGGTATGGTATTGTGTCTCTTGTTCCATGTGCCATATATGGTATTGTTCCTCTTGTACCATGTGCCAGGTATGGTATTTTACATCTTGTACCAAATGCCAGGTATGGTATTGTGTCTCTTGTTCCATGTGCCAGGTATGGTATTGTGTCTCTTGTTCCATGTGCCATATATGGTACTGTTCCTCTTGTACCATGTGCCAGGTATGGTATTTTACATCTTGTACCAAATGCCAGGTATGGTATTGTGTCTCTTGTTCCATGTGCCAGGTATGGTATTGTGTCTCTTGTTCCATGTGCCAGGTATGGTATTGTGTCTCTTGTTCCATGTGCCAGGTATGGTATTGTGCTTCTTGATCCATGTGCTACGCATTCCATTGTCCTTCTTGTACCATGTGTCATCTATGGCATTTTCCCTCTTGTACCTTGTGTCAGATATATTACATGGTATTGTGTCTCTTGTCCCACGTGCCAGGTATGGTATTGTGCCTCTTATTCTGTGTACCACGTATTAAATTGACCTTCTTGTACCATGTGCCAGATCAGATACTGTTACTCTGTATCATGCGCCAGGTATGGTATTAGTCTTCCTGTTACATTTGTGAGATATGGCATTGTTCCTCTTGTGCCATGTGTCCATTGCACCATCTTACATATTGTACCTTGTACCAGTATCACATTCTGATTTCTGTACCGTGAGCTGCGCACTATTTGTCACTATTGTACCATGCAATCGGTACAGATTTGTCATTATTGTACTATGCAATCAGTACAGATTTATCATTATTGTACCATGCGATCGGTACAGATTTATCACTATTCCCCCATGTACTACTCTTGTAAACCAGATTTCACGCCCCGTGTTCGAGCGTTCCTCGGACACATAAAGAAATCACTGGCAATGAAAAATCTATCGAATTCTATAATTTTATCCTAATTTTGTTTTCCCGAATTTCTTCAACTCGTCTAGAATAATAAATTTAAAAAAATAGGCAATTTCGGCTATTGAATTTCAACCAAAATGATGCCAGTTCTGCATCATCAGTAACGAACGCACATGCTAAATTGAACGTGTATACCAGAACGTGCACACCAGAACGACCCGTCCATGGGTAGACATCTTAAAAGGGTTTTCGTGTTTCTTCTTCTGTAAGGAATTTTACGATGACTCCTGGTAACGCCATAATGAAACAGGTGAGACATTCCTTAGTATATCATGTGTCCAAAGCTTATCTACGCTAAGACATGCAGTGCTGTTGTAACGTGTTCCTCGTCAGATATATAGTTATGTTGACTCATTAGGGAAGCGTCCTTCTAAAATGAAGCAATTCACGTTTTCCACGATTTTCATTGGTCACTTTGTGCATGCCTTGTAACGCAACCGTCGACAGTAAAAACCTCTGTACAGAAAGTTCGCGTTGTAACGCGACCGTCGATAATAAAGACATCTGTACAGAAAGTTCGCGGTAGCATAGTTGGTAGTAAGCTTGCTTGCTTACAATCACCAGGTTACAGCGTGCCAGGTTCAAACCACGTCCGGACAAAAAACAATTGGGGTCGTGATTTTTTATGGACACGACCACTTCGCCAGTCGACTCAGCTCTAAATGAGTACCTGAAGCATGAGTTAGGGAAGGTAAAGACAGCAAGGAAGGGAACTGGTCACCCACGTAATAGTTGGTGCGGCTTAGTACATGAAGAGTTATCTTCATCCCCGACTGCAGGTTGCTGCCACGCGATCTACATTTACAGAAAGTAAACAATATATTATTCGTGGCATTTTTAAAAATCGTTTTCGTGGTTTTCATTGGTCACTATTTATATACTTGGAGTTGTATGTTACAAAATCCACATCCGATCAACGAAATTCACGGAAATAATTTAAAAATCAGCCTTTCAGAACATGTTTACTTTCTGCACAGCGGTCTTTAACGTCTAAGGTCACGCTTTGTGAGGGCATCCAATGAAAAGCATGGGAAATGTTAAATGCGTCACGTGAGAAGGGTGATTCCCAATTTACCCAATTTAGTTTTATATTTTATTTTATTTATTGTCTGGAGCATGGTGAACAGATTAGAGCGTTAGTCTCACATCGGTGAGGTCCAGGGTTCAACTCTCGGTAAGGACTGAGTTTCTATTTGTCCTAGGGTAAATTAAAAATACACACTGTAAATGTCGTGGCCAGAGCAAGAGATTGCGTTCTTACCGTTACAACTAAATGTACCTTCTCCCCGCAACTCGCTAAAGGGAAACATGCAGTATTGACAGTTTTTTAGACATTCTTCTATTGTCAAATGTCACTGTGTGTAAGCTGTCTGACTCTGGTTGTAAGTTGTATGACTGGTTGTAAACTGTATGACTCTCGTTGTAAGCTGTCTGACTGTAAGCTTTCTGACTGGTTGTAAGCTGTCTTACTCTAGTTGTAAGCTATCTGACTCTGGATTTTCTTCTTCTTCTTTCGTTCACTTGAAACATGTCTATATCTGTAATTCTGTCTGCCCAATAAAACCCACCGTCTTTTGTAGCCCACACAGTGTCCCATAGAGTTTTGACTCCAGTGCTGTTTCCTCTGGCCAATATGTCTGCCTCAGCGTTTCATGCTCAGAACACTCTTGAAGTATATGTTTGGCACTCTGTGCTGCCTGTCCACATGTACACATGGCTGTGTTGCCAATCTTTAACTTTGTATACATGTGACTGCGGAGTCGGTTGTGTCCTGTTGACTCTGGATGTAAGCTTATTGCTCCAGACTTGGCAGAATCGAACCCGCTGGAAATAAGTGCCTGTTCGTTGTCTCAGTGTAGCGGCACTTTATCTATCTATTGTCTTTTCTCTGCTTTTGCTGTGTCGTAGGATTCTATGATTATCTGGTTTAAAAAAAATATATAGTAATATTGTGACGTCTCAGAATGTTGGTAACTCCTTCAATCGACTTTCTTCTTAGTCTTCCTCTGTATCTTGATGTTTTCATTTTCATGTTGTATTCTCTTGCCGCTGGCCAATAAGTGTTTATTCTTATTAAATGTTCCCGAACCATTTTTGTCTCTGTTTTTTCAATATATGCCAGCAATCAATTAACAAAAGACACACTTTATTTTAGTCGTAACTTTCGATAACAGTTACCATGTTGTTCCGACAGGCCGATGTTGTGCTTGAACTAGTTACTCGCACGGTGTGGGTGGGCGGAACAACAAAGAAACCTGTCGCAAGGGCCAGAGTTTTGTCCTGATGTCGACGTTTATTTCGGAAGCATTAGACTGGAAACACCATCGAGTCTGATGGCTGCTGGAACAGAGGGCGGAGCACTTATGGGAATGCCCCACGTGGTGTGAGGCCAGTTTCTAATCTTCTTCTTCTTCTTCTGCGTTCATTCTCAAACTCCAACTGGATCTAGCTGGATCATGGTCCTGCTAGATTTCCAGCAGGATGTAGTCCAGAAAATGGAAATGCGTTGTGTCGCCGTTTTATTTGCGCCAATGGCCCGACACATCCGTCTTCGGCGGGAGTTTCTAATCAAGAATCAAGAGAAGAACACTTTATTTTAAGCGAAGCAATTTTTTGTGTGTATTGCATTTAAGATATACGAAACAAATAAACTCAGAAATATGATCCATTTACAGACCCAAATGTGCATATTTCGAAAAAAAGTCAACAAATTCTAGAATATCATCTAAGCATTTGTCTAGACTAAGGTTAAAAAAAAAATAGCACTTACTGTCAGTAAGTCAGGGACATCATTAATACCGTTTATGGCCACTGTAGCATCCATACCTGTTTGGTATCAGCGTATCATGCTATTGTGCAGTGTCTGGAAAAATGTTTGGGGTATGAGATCCCATTCTTCAACGATTGCTCGATCATGATCATGGACATCGCTGATGACATGCCGGTGGATCTTTCTGTTTAGTTCATCACCCGCGTGCCAAATCCGATTCGTGTCAGAAGAGTGCAGGACAACCCAATACACGAAGCGCTTCCTGGTATAAGAAATTCCTGGTAATGTTTGCTGCCTGAGGCATGGAGTTATCTTTCTGTGTGAAGCCTAGCGTTATCTTGCTGTGTGAATCTTTCTTGCTGTGTGAATCTATCTTGCTGTGTGAATCTATCTTGCTGTGTGAATCTATCTTGCTGTGTGAATCTATCTTGCTGTGTGAATCTATCTTGCTGTGTGAATCTATCTTGCTGTGTGAATCTATCTAGCTGTGTGAATCTTAGATCTGGATGATTGTAGAAGAAATGCATTACAATAGGCACTGAAATTGCCAGTACAGCGGTAACGTTAACTCTGAAACCGTGAAGGGTGGATGTAGAGGGTACGGTGGCCATAGAAGAATCCATTCCAGACATCTACGCTTCCTTTTCACGCTTGACTACACACGGCAGCCGCAAATATTTCTCCATGATGACGTCAAATGTGAATTCTCCAATCTGCAAAGGACACATTAAGCCGACTTCCATCAGAGAACATTGTTGATCTCCATTCTGTCCTTGGCCGACGAATGTTGTGTTGGGCCCAAACAGGCATAAACGTCTGGTGACGTCTAGGAAGGATACTGCGAATGCTGGGACGTTTGTTTTGCAAGTCAACGGAGTGAAGTCTCCGCCGCACCGTGCTTGCGTTGATAAGTATCCTAGTACCAGGCGTAAGAGCTGATGTCTGGGTTGATGTTAAGTCACCTAGTACCAGGCGTAAGAGCTGATGTCTGGGTTGATGTTAAGTCACCTAGTACCAGGCGTAAGAGCTTATGTCTGGGTTGATGTTAAGTCTCCTAGTACCAGGTGTAAGAGCTGATGTCTGAGGTGATGTTAAGAAGCGGTCGCGCAGATGCCTCAACTGAGTTTAGCGATCTTGAGCTACCGTTGTTACACGAGGTGGCCAAGTCTCGGACGGTCATTGGTTGTACCTGTAGCCAGAAGTTTCTCTTTCAGCCTCACTAAAAAAGTGGAATGGTCACATTTAAAATGTCTGACAACTTCTCTGGTCACCAGACCACTCTTCAGTATACCAACAGCCTGTCTTCGCTCTTGTGACGAAAGTCGAGGCACCGCATACAAATTAAACACACTTACTTTCGATGAAAACTTCTTCTTCTTCTTCTGCGTTCGTTCTCAAACTCCTGCAAATTAGCAGGATGGAGTCTGGAGAATGGAATGCGCTGTGTCATGGTTTACAACATTGCTGCGATATCTGCACCTTTCGGCCATACACATCCGACTTCAACATGGCTTTGGGTCACTGACATGAGATGGGGCAGCCACTCCATCCCATAACCTCCTTAGTCGCCTTTTACAACATGCATGGAAGGTAAAAAGCGTTGCTATTCTGTGCTCCCCTTTCGGGACCCGGCAACACACGGGCATCGATGAAAACAAAACATGATATTTCACTCCCTGAAACTTGACTAATGTGTCTGCTTAATTTCAACTTGATTGAACTAGTAATATAGCCAAAATGCAGCAAATTTATGTTTTGCGTATGAAGCACGCAAAATTGGAAGAAAACACAACAATAAAACGTGAAAAACAGTAAAGTTAACCCGTACAGATTCCACGTGGTTTGAAAATCGTTCATTGAAATAAACAATTCAAGAGTGAAAATAGTTCATGCTTTTAGTGTGTTTTTAATTATTGCGCTTTGACCAAAGACGTTGTTCAAACAGTTATTGTAATCTCATTGTTCCTCACATAATGTCTTGTTTTGTTTGATTTTCTGACATCTCGTTTCACATTTACTAAGTTTTATTTCGTGTTGTTTAGTTAGTGTCTATGCATATTAAATTTGTGATTTTCCTTTTGGTTTCTATCGAGATAGAGTTGTCTTTCAAAATTGGTGCAAGTTCCTAATTTACGTAACGTGTTTTGTTTGTTAAGAACGGGTTTCGCTTCATTTGGTCGAGGCCTGTTCTTTCAACCTAGGACTGGTGTCCATGTCGGTTATATCAAGGCGTTTGGGGACCTGTGTTGTTTGTGGCTTTGCAAGCTTTTTTTGGGGGGGGGGGCTTTACTTTTATGTGCCTGGTTGGTGCTAGGATGTAGCTCTTTTAGCCGGCTTCGCTGCTGAGTCATGTTATTAAATTTTCGTCTCGACATCTCTGTCCATTCTTTTGTGGTTTATAACAATGCTTGTGAGAAAATATTACACAGTTTGACAACCTGGCACGGCAAAGAAACAACAACGACTTTGATTCATAATACTGTGGACAGAGAGCTGTGGAGAGCCATGACCGCCTACGCCAGCCGGCATGGCACCTGATGATGATGAACAATGTTCGATCTTTATGGTGATTGTATTGTGTTCTCTGTCTGTAGACATTACTTCTGATTTTACTGTATTGATCTTCATGTTATAAATGCAGCAGAGTCCATTGAGTACGGTTATGTGATCTTACAGTTTTCATTTGAACCTTGGAGTGTACATGCGTTGTCCCTGATCGTCAGCAACGATTAGTTCAGTGAGATCATTTGGATGGTACGCTTCGTGTGCTGTTTTTACTGCTTTGATAATTTTATCCAAGTATATCTTCTTCTTCTTCATCGTTCATTCTCAAACCCCGCTGGATCTCTCTTGTAGCAGGACAATGCACCTACTAGACACCCAACAGAATGTAGTCAAGAGAATGGAAATTCGTTGTGTCACCGTTTTATTTGCGCCAATAGCCCGACACATCCGTCTTCGGCGGTGTACTTGTTCTAACTACACTTTCACTATTTTTGTATAAAGCGCATGATTCTGTCTTTATTCTGTATCAGGAACAAGCTTGACAGCGCTGGGGAAATTCCCCATATATGCTCTGATTGCCGTTCCTTCAACCTTCTAAAAGTGTATGAACTCAGTGTTCCATTCAGTTTCTGATTGCGCGGAGAGGGAGCACTTTCTCCTCTAGTCACTCCCATTTCTACCTTTCTCTGAATATGTACATTGTCTCGTTCGACTTCCTCCTCGTCTTCTCGTAGATTATCCATGACTGCTCTAATCAATTCAACCCTGTCTCTTCTTATCTCGGTGCCGCTCACCAAAACTTTTCCAGCCAACACATCGGCTCTTTCTTCTTCTTTGACCCCAGCATGACCTGGACAGTAGATCCATATAATACTCTGCGCGTTGTTAAGAAAAGTGACCCATTCAGTTCTGACCATAAACGTTTCTTTCTTGCGCAGCATACTTTGAGAGTCCGATCGCATATGGCTCTTACACAGTCTAATAATGCTCCCTTTATTCCATAATTTTCTAGAATACTCCAGAGTAGTTCTTTATTTAAACGGTTGAAACCTGTTCTATAAAAGCAATATTCATTTGGTTGTTGCATTCTATTGTCTCTTCACTAATTTGTCGTAGAGAAAATACTGCACCAGTACAATCTCTTTCATTTTTTCTGAATCCGAACTCTTCCAAACTTAGCACTGGATTCACAATACGGCTTATCCTTTTTTCAAGAATCTTAGCGAGCATTTTGCCGACATTACTAAGCAGGAAAATATCTCTGTATGTACCACAATCTAGCTTCATTTTGTAATTCTGTGTTGGTACTATGAGGAGCGCGGTAGCCTAGTGGATAGTGAGCTTGCTTGCTATTATCTGGTTACAGCGTGCCAGGTTCGAAACCACGTCCGGACATGTGATTTCCGAGTTGTGATTTCTCACTTGACACGACCACTCCTCCAGTCGACTCAGCTGTAAATGAGTACCTGACGCATGAGTTAGGGAAGGTAAAAAACAGCAAGGAAGGGAACTGGCCACCCCACCTAATAGTTGCTGCGGCTTAGTACATGAAGAGATATCTTCATCCCCGACGGCAGATGCCATGGGACCTACCTTTACCTTTTACTATGATAGCTCTTTGCTAATCAATTAGAACAATTCTTTCTTTCCACGTTTTTCTAAAGATATAATGTATTAATGTTACTCAAGTCTCTCCACAGGCGTGTATTGTTTTGATTGTTATTCCATAAAAAAAACCATCCATTTATTCTTTGCGTTATTCTTGATAACTTCTCTGACTTCTTGTTCCACGACTTCATGTTCTTCTACATTCGCGTGTGTTGGTTTGAATGGTGTTATATGTATATTTTCTGATATGTTCAGGAGGTCTTTCAAATATTCTTCTTATCTCTCTGATCTCATCTTCCTCACGTGTGGGTATGTCCTGCCCTTCATTTATAAATTTTGTTGGTTGAAAAGGTTCATCTCGTGCTGTCATTTTTGCTATGACAATATAGAACTACACTATGCAACAGCAAACTACAGGAGTATAGTGCCAAGAAATGTATATGGATGATAGAAGGCAACAGGAGCAAAGGCCGCCCAGCACGGCATTGGACAAAAGACATTGAAGAATGCCTGCCCATGTCACTAGAAGAGGCAAGACAACTTGCACAAGACCGCGGAGAGTTCAAGAGATTCATAGGGAAGACTAATGTCACCTGATGATGATGTCACCCTACATTATAGAACTTACTGCTGAACTCTACACAGAGTCTACTAAGATTTTCTCCATACATGATCCAAGATTTTTCTTTTTCTTGTTTGATTACTTTTACACCTTGTCGTCTTGCTAATCTCTACCTGTTATAGCCGTCTTCTGTTCATATTCTCAACGAGGTCTTGTCCTTTTTTTATTTTTCACGTCTTCTGTTCATATTCTCAACGAGGTCTTGTCCTTTATTTTATTTTTCACGTCTTCTGTTCATATTCTCAACGAGGTCTTGTCCTTTTTTTTATTTTTTCACGTCTTCTGTTCATATTCTCAACGAGGTCTTGTCCTTTTTTTTTATTTTTCACGTCTTCTGTTCATATTCTCAACGAGGTCTTGTCCTTTTTTTTATTTTTCACGTCTTCTGTTCATATTCTCAACGAGGTCTTGTCCTTTACTTTATTTTTCACGTCTTCTGTTCATATTCTCAACGAGGTCTTGTCCTTTTTTTATTTTTCACGTCTTCTGTTCATATTCTCAACGAGGTCTTGTCCTTTTTTTTATTTTTCACGTCTTCTGCAACTTCATCATTTCACCATGATATTCTTGACTTAGGTCCTCCTGTATATTTAGTGCCACATTGATTTGTTCAGCGTCAACCGTTACATCTATTCCTGTATAGTATTTTTCAATTAAATTCAATTTGTGTTAAACCATACATTCACCTTCGACATGATAATCGTGTGTACTTTACATCCACTGCGCTGGCACCGGTTGTGTTGTTTACACTATCAGAATAACAAGTGGCGCCTGTGAGCTCCCATTACAGAAGATTTTGCATAGATCATCAGCCATTTTTCTATTGAAGGTTTGACTGTATTGGATTTCGAAAATTCCTGGGTATTTATCTAGATCAGATGAGACGAAATGCTATCTGGCATTCTTTATCTTAGAAATAACTTTCTGTGTCTTTACAAACTATCTTCAATCCTATATTTTAAATCTGCATGCGTATTATTGACATTTATTAAAGGGACTGTATTGTGTCAAGTTTCCATAGACTCCAGTAAACTGTATTGTTATGTCCCACATGTCTGAACTGGTCTCAGTGTATAAAAGCCGAGTACGGACTGAAAAATGAGAAATGGATGGAACTATTGCGAGAGAAATGCACACAATATAACAAAATCACAACAGAGCATAGAATATTATAAGATAAAGTAATATAACACATCTAAACATAATTTAACATAGCGTAGCATAGGTCTATCATAACATAATATAACATAGCGTAGGTCTATCATAACATAACATAACATAGCGTAGCATAGGTCTATCATAACATAACATAACATAGCGTAGCATAGGTCTATCATAACATAACATAACACAGCGTAGCATAGGTCTATCATTACATAACATAACATAGCGTAGCATAGGTCTATCATAGCATAACATAACATAGCTTAGCATAATATAACATTGCAACAAATCTAAACATAATTTAACATAGCGTAGCATATGTACTAATGCTAATACTTCACAAATAATAATTGGAAAGACTTAAAATCAAACAACATACTAAGAGAGGAGACAAAACAAGAATATGTGATGAACGTCATCAGAAAACGCCGCTGGACATACATCGGGCACATACTTAGATGAAGGAAGACAGAATTCAACGTTCATGTGGACACCAGACGGGAAAAAAGAAAACAGGGAAGACCAAAAACAACGCTCAGAAGAACATTTATGAATGAATTAAAATCAACAGGCATAAATGCACAAGACCTGGAACCCCTAGCAACTGACCGACAGACATGGAGAACTATGACATCCGACCTATGTGCCAAACTTGGCAAAAGAGGAACTGATGACTGTAGCATAGGTCTATCATAACATAATGATGTTCGTCCGTCCTAATCGACGATGACCAAAACTCAACAAAAATACAAATAATAATACTAACAATAAATAATAAAATAATAAAGTTAAAAGTGTGTTTTTACATGACTAAAAGGTCCAATGCGAGCACAAAATGTTCTTCCACACAATTGACATCTGTAAAGGGTGTCAATGGGGCATTGAGACACAAAATACACTCTGGCCATCCACTGCACCTGTCTCGACTTTGTCTTGCCACTGGACCAAGATAAAACTCAGGAGAGAAAGAGTGTGGTTGACGATTAGCGCAACTCTTCCACACTGTAAACCAATTTCAGCGCTAGTCATTTCTCAACCTAATATTCATAACATACTATAACATAACTTAACATACTATAACATAACTGAACATACTATAACATAACTGAACATACTATAACATAACTGAACATACTATAACATAACTTAAAATACTATAACATAACTTAACATACTATAACATAACTGAACATACTATAACATAACTTAACATACTATAACATAACTGAAAATACTATAGCATAACTGAACATACTATAACATAACTGAAAATACTATAGCATAACTGAAAATACTATAGCATAACTTAACATACTATAGCATAACTTAACATAATATAACATTTCGTAGAATATAACAAAATAACACAGCTAATCATAACATAACAATATAACATAGAATACATAACGGAAAATAACTTATTAATTATATCTATGTATATATAGCTATAATTCTATAGTAATATAATATAGTAATTCTATGTATATAACTAGAATTCTACAGTATTCTAGAACAATACATAAGATTAACACCACTGAAATGAAATGTGTGAGACGTATGTTTGGAGTTAGCTTGAGAGACAAAATCAGGAATGAAACACTAAGGAAACAATTAGGGATCAAACCAACAATAGAATACATCCAGAAACAACAAGTTCAATGGTACGGCCACATAACCAGACAGAAAGAGCAAAGTATTATCCAAAAAACACTTAACAAACGATACGAAAACAGTCGACCTATTGGACGCCCTCGTAAAAGGTGGATAGATAGTGTATTAGAGACACTCGGAAATATAACAGCAGAGGAGGCAAATAGAAGGGCAAAAGACCGTACACTCACTCTCCCGTCAACACCGAAAGGTACATGAGGACAGAAAGAAGAAGAAAAAAGAAGATGTATATAGCATGTGACATTCTTTCCAAAGAGATGTCGTTCTTATGGCTGTTCAGATCTCCTCTTCCACTTGGGTTAGCTATGGTTTTTCTGAACCTGGGTTAGATGTTCCTGTGTCAGTGTCTTCTTGTTTCAAAAATGGCTTTTCTGAACCTGGGTTAGATGTTCCTGTGTCAGTGTCTTCTTGTTTCAAAAATGGCTTTTCTGAACCTGGGTTAGATGTTCTTGTGTCAGTGTCTTCTTGTTTCAAAAATGGCTTTTCTGAACCTGGGTTAGATGTTCTTGCCTCTGTCAGTGTCTTCTTGTTTCAAAAATGGCTTTTCTGAACCTGGGTTAGATGTTCTTGTGTCAGTGTCTTCTTGTTTCAACACTTCGATATGTATGTTGTACATCTCTTTCTTCAATACATCCATCTATGGAAGTGGGCGGCGGTGGGGGGGGGTGCTTCAAATGAAAACCTTAAAAGATTAGATAAGGATTAGAACAACCATGGGATTATTATTTAACATGATTATTGTAAAGTTAATATTATCTTTAATGAGGTTAAACGTGCCCTTCACGTGCCATTTTTGTGCAGACAAACAACGTGACGTCATAGTGGCATATGGCCGCCCTATATTGACATTTACCAAATAGAACGAGGTGTCAAAAGGCAAATGCAGTAACATACAAACTGTCACCACTACTTCTTCATCCCAACATACAAAAACACGATATGTTGAAGATATAACAATATAAATACGCTGAATTTGAGATTCATCTATGAGGGAAATGAAGATGTACTATTATTTTCAGATATTCAACTATGAAATCTCTAAAACAAAAAAACTCTTACTAATTTTGCACACATTAAAATTTTAATCTCCGTTCTAAAATTATGCTAAATCGTATATGATATGCCTTTCATAAGCAACTTGTCTTGTCAAAACAATACCAGAACACGATAAGATGCGCACTATAAATTTCATGGTAATACTATGCAATCAATGATGACGTCTTTGTATTTCATCGTCATTTTAATTGGCTAGCATATTCACAATTTGCGTAACAGCCAATAAATAAGAAGATGGGGGGAAAACAATAACCAAATAAGAAGCATTGACAAAATATATGGTAATTGTTACCGTAAACCTGTTTACTTTTAGGACTCGTAATAGAAAAAAAAAATGCTACCTTAAAAACGACATTCGTAGCGACTGTTGCGATAATCCGTTCAATCTATATAATAATTAATCATAAATCTGTAACGTGGTTATCAAATGATTCGCTCATCAAAATATGAAGTCTATACGCTCAGTAATTACGGAGAAACTAGTCAATATCTATTGACAACTATTTATGAACGCACTTTAACTCTTTATGTACTAAGCCGCAGTAACTATTAGGTGTGGTGGCTAGTTCCCTTCCCTGCTTTCTGTACCTTCCCCAACTCTTGCGTCAGGTACTCGTTTACAGCTAGGTCGATTGGAGGAGCGAAGGTGTCAGGCGAGAAATCACGACAATGTGCACTCAATCTTCCTAAAAGACAAAGTTTGATTTCGACAGCAAAAGATAAGTGAACTTACCTGGAAGCTAGATTAGACATCATCATCATCAGGTGCCATGCCGGCTGGTGTAGGCGGTCATGGCTCTCCACAGCTCTCTGTCCACAGTATTATGTATCAAAGTCGTTGTTGTTTCCTTGCCGTGCCAGGTTGTCAAACTGTCTAATATTTTCTCACGTTGTCGCCCTCTGTCTCTGTTGCCTTCAATTTTGCCTGTTGTGACTATATTCTCTAAGCCTGCCTGTCTCATGAAGTGGCCAAAAAAAAGAAGATTGCCTTTTTCTTATATTGTTGATTAGGGTCCTTTTCCCATTTGACTCTTTCAACACCTCTACATTAGTTTTTCTGGCAGTCCATGGTATTCTCAGCATTCTTCTGTAGAACCACATCTCTGTTTCCTCTAATTTCCCACTTTCCAGTTTGTTTAGATTAGACATATAAACTAATAATACCTGTAAACACAGACAACAGGTAAACTTACCTGGACGCTAGATTAGGCATGGTCAAATATGTTTAAAGGTAACAAACTTTCATAATAGTTAAAGAAATATTGTCTTGTAAAATTTGATATTCGAAAATAACTGATTTTTGTAAACTTATATACAAAATGAGAGAGAGAGAGAGAGAAAGAGAGAGAGAGAAAGAGAGAGAGAGAGAGAGAGAGAGACAGCGTATTGAGAGTGTGAACGCCTGAATTGTACTTAAAGTTGAAGATTAAATATGTTTGCTCTAATTACTAGAACAAACACAGTTTTATCTGGGATGAACCCTAGGGATCAGTTGAGGGTAGAACAATATAGGAAACGTTGAAAAGGTGGGCTTGTCCCAGGGGGCTTCTTCTTGAATTTCAGACATTTTTGGGGGGTGATGTTGTAGCTCGTTCAAAGACGGAGTGTAATATGTTTATTTTTGCGTTGATTTTTTTAGTGTTTGTAATTTTTGAGTATTTGTATTTTTGAGTGTGTGTATTGTGTGTATTCTTGAGTGGGTCTTGTTAAAAAAACGGAGTGAATCACGACAGTTTGCAACAGGGGTTCTCAAATCGGTGCTCTAGAGCACTATGATGCTCTTGTAATGACGTGTCTTGCTCGCGCTATGTGAGTTAAAATGTGCTCGCGAGCAGGAACGTCACTTTTGAAGGATAATGCTCAATTAGTCCAGAAGACCACATAAGGGACAGTGGATTCGCTATAGACATAATATTCTAAGATGCATTTATTATGGAGTTTAGATTGGCTTACTCGTTTGAGACAGTGCAAGGTAAGTGGTAAGTTTTGTGCGGTCAAGATGGTTCAGGTAAGTGGTAAGTTTTGTGCGGTCAAGATGGTGCAAGGTAAGTGGTAAGTTTTGTGCGGTCAAGATGGTTCAGGTAAGTGGTAAGTTTTGTGCGGTCAAGATGGTGCAAGGTAAGTGGTAAGTTTTGTGCGGTCAATATGGTGCAAGGTAAGTGGTAAGTTTTGTGCGGTCAAGATGGTTCAAGGTAAGTGGTACGTTTTGTGCGGTCAAGATGGTTCATAGTAAGTGGTAAGTTTTGTGCAGTCAAGATGGTGCAAGGTAAGTGGCCACTATTTTGAAATAGAGATCATCATCATCATCATGTGCCATATTCTTTCCAGAACGTGGTCTTCCTTATAGAGTCTCTGAACACTCAGCTATTCTGGGCGAGGTGACCTGCCGCAGCTAGAGACATGTTTAATTAAGCAATCTGATGTATCAGTGCACTATCATCGTCTCGGGCGCCCTCTTCCCCTGTTGCCGTTAACTCTACTTTCAGCTATTAATCTTTCCATGATGTTATGTCTCTCTATATAACCAAAAACAAACACACAGCTTTCTTGTTATGATGTTGTTAAGTAGTAAGTCCTCTATGACATTAATTGATCTTAACACTATAGTGGTGCAAGAAAATGGTGCAAGAAAATGGTGCAAGAAAATGGCCACTATTTTACAATCAATGTATTATAATGTCAGTTGACAGTGTTTTGCCATCTAGATGTTGCAAGCAAGTGACCACTGTTCTATAGTCCCAAAATACATTCAAACCTATATTAGATACAGCGGTGTTAGCTGAGTATGCCTAATCTGTTGCTCAATCGGTATCATAAGGTGTTGGCGTCAGTCGAATGTGGTCACCATAATCTATGTCAAAGAGAGTCGTATAAATATCAACTTTAAAAGAGAGTCGGACAAATAGCAACTTTAAAAGAGAGTCGGACAAATAGCAACTTTAAAAGAGAGTCGGACAAATAGCAACTTTAAAAGAGAGTCGGACAAATAGCAACTACCAAAGATAATCGAAGAAATAGCAACAATCAAAGAAAATCGGACAAAGTAGCAACTATTGCCATTTGTTTTTTCTCTGGTAAATTAAAGTTGTTAGTATCCACACTTGCCGCTAAGTTCACGAGTTGGATTCTCAGTTGTTGTTCCAATGCCAGAGGTGTCGCCTTGCTAACGTTAAGTCCATGTTTGTCAAGGTGACGTTTTATTTCCGCTGATTTCTTGGTCGATCTTTCTCCCATGATGTTCTATCAAGATGTTCCCCATGATGTTCTATCAAGATGTTCTCCCATGATGTTCTATCAAGATGTTCTCCCATGATGTTCTATCAAGATGGTGGATACAATCACGTTTTGTGGATGAATACCTCCGAAAAAGCGTATATACATCTTAGACATTGCTTCATATTAGAAAGAAGGGGTGTAACATACCAAACACGTATCTACCCATTCTAAACTGTAACATACCAAACACGTATCTACCCATTATAAACTGTAACATACCAAACACGTATCTACCCATTCTAAACTGTAACATACCAAACACGTATCTACCCATTCTAAACTGTAACATACCAAACACGTATCTACCCATTCTAAACTGTAACATACCAAACACGTATCTACACATTCTAAACTGTAACATACCAAACACGTATCTACACATTCTAAACTGTAACATACCAAACACGTATCTACCCATTCTAAACTGTAACATAACAAACACGTATCTACCCATTCTAAACTGTAACATACCAAACACGTATCTACACATTCTAAACTGTAACATACCAAACACGTATCTACACATTCTAAACTGTAACATACCAAACACGTATCTACCCATTCTAAACTGTAACATACCAAACACGTATCTACCCATTCTAAACTGTAACGTACCAAACACGTATCTACCCATTCTAAACTGTAACATACCAAACACGTATCTACACATTCTAAACTGTAACATACCAAACACGTATCTACACATTCTAAACTGTAACATACCAAACACGTATCTACCCATTCTAAACTGTAACATACCAAACACGTATCTACCCATTCTAAACTGTAACATACCAAACACGTATCTACACATTCTAAACTGTAACATACCAAACACGTATCTACACATTCTAAACTGTAACATACCAAACACGTATCTACCCATTCTAAACTGTAACATACCAAACACGTATCTACCCATTCTAAACTGTAACATACCAAACACGTATCTACCCATTCTAAACTGTAACATACCAAACACGTATCTACCAATTCTAAACTGTAACATACCAAACACGTATCTACCCATACTAAACTGTAACATACCAAACACGTATCTACCCATTCTAAACTGTAACATACCAAACACGTATCTACCCATTCTAAACTGTAACATACCAAACACGTATCTACCAATTCTAAACTGTAACATACCAAACACGTATCTACCCATACTAAACTGTAACATACCAAACACGTATCTACCCATTCTAAACTGTAACATACCAAACACGTATCTACCCATTCTAAACTGTAACATACCAAACACGTATCTACCCATTCTAAACTGTAACATACCAAACACGATACAAAACTACATACGAATATGGAGCAGAGTAGACAGCACCGTACAAGCAAAACACGGAGTTGGTTTCTTGGTAAATTCACAAATATATATATACCTAAATATAATATATCACAGACATGGAATATATTTAAGACAAGATAATACGGCAAATTGCAACATCATGTCTATTCTTTGATGAATTGCTTCACTCCTTTTCTTTGTTGAATTGCTTCACTCCTTTTCTTTGTTGAATTGCTTCACTCCTTTTCTTTGTTGAATTGCTTCACTCCTTTTCTTTGTTGAATTGCTTCACTCCTTTTCTTTGTTGAATTGCTTCACTCCTTTTCTTTGTTGAATTGCTTCACTCCTTTTCTTTGTTGAATTGCTTCACTCCTTTTCTTTGTTGAATTGCTTCACTCCTTTTCTTTGTTGAATTGCTTCACTCCTTTTCTTTGTTAAATTGCTTCACTCCTTTTCTTTGTTGAATTGCTTCACTCCTTTTCTTTGTTGAATTGCTTCACTCCTTTTCTTTGTTGAATTGCTTCACTCCTTTTCTTTGTTAAATTGCTTCACTCCTTTTCTTTGTTGAATTGCTTCACTCCTTTTCTTTGTTAAATTGCTTCACTCCTTTTCTTTGTTAAATTGCTTCACTCCTTTTCTTTGTTAAATTGCTTCACTCCTTTTCTTTGTTAAATTGCTTCACTCCTTTTCTTTGTTAAATTGCTTCACTCCTTTTCTTTGTTGAATTGCTTCACTCCTTTTCTTTGTTGAATTGCTTCACTCCTTTTCTTTGTTGAATTGCTTCACTCCTTTTCTTTGTTAAATTGCTTCACTCCTTTTCTTTGTTGAATTGCTTCACTCCTTTTCTTTGTTAAATTGCTTCACTCCTTTTCTTTGTTAAATTGCTTCACTCCTTTTCTTTGTTAAATTGCTTCACTCCTTTTCTTTGTTGAATTGCTTCACTCCTTTTCTTTGTTGAATTGCTTCACTCCTTTTCTTTGTTAAATTGCTTCACTCCTTTTCTTTGTTGAATTGCTTCACTCCTTTTCTTTGTTGAATTGCTTCACTCCTTTTCTTTATTGTATTACCTCACTCCTTTTCTTTGTTGTATTTCCTCACTCCTTTTCTTTGTTGCATTACGTCACTCCTTTTTTGCGTTGCATTTCCGCACTCATTTTCTTTGTTGTATTTCCTACTCGTTTTCTTTGTTGCATATTCTCACTCCTTTTCTTTGGTGCATTTCCTCACTCCTTTGCTGACCAGTAAAATCACCACCTATGAGGCAGTAGAATTTCTAAACTGGTTAAAGTAGTTATGTAATCATAATTGTTCTGAGTAACCATAGAAACGAAAAGCCGTGTAGAGTGAATGTATCGATAAACAATATGTGGGGGTATTACAGCTGAATAAAGGGAATATCTGCCGTTGCTTAGCTACCGCTTGTTGGATATTTACACATCAATTGATGACGTAGTTGTGCTGGTTTTGAAGAAATCTGAAGTGTATACAAAACACGATTTGTAGTCAGCATTTTTTAGGGAACAAATGCGAACTGTGTCTAGATATTCGAGTGCTGTGTATGTGTACCCTCGGACATTGTATGCGTACCCTCGGGTATTGTATACGTATCCTCGGGCATTGTATGTGTACCCTCGGGCATTGTATGTGTACCCTCGGGCATTTTATGCGTACCATCGTAATATGTATGCGTACATTCGGGTATTGTATGCGTACCCTCGGGCAATGTATGCGTACCCTCGGGCATTGTATGCGTACCCTCGGGCATTGTATGCTTATCCTCGGGCAATGTATGCGTACCCTCGGGCATTGTATGCGTACCCTCGGGCATTGTATGCGTACCCTCGGGCAATGTATGCGTACCCTCGGGCATTGTATGCGTACCCTCGGGCATTGTATGCTTATCCTCGGGCATTGTATGCGTACCCTCGCGCATTGTATGCGTACTCTCGGGCATTGTATGCATACCATCGGGCATTGTATGCGTACCCTCGGGCATTGTATGCGTACCCTCGATCACCGGCTGTTCGATACTGAACATTTAATTTTTTGTAGAGTACAGTAAAGGCTACTCGATAACCACAAATAACCGATAACAATAACACTGCTCTTAAGTTATTGATGCAAGTTATTTTTTGCTGATATTGTTGTTGTTTCAATTCCTACCTACCTACTTAACCATACAATCAACGCATCTACGTACCCACCCACTGCCGGATTTACTTATAAGCTAATCAAGCTATAGCTTATAAGCTAAACAAGCTATAGCTTAGGGCCCAGGACTCCAAAATTATTTTGTTCATTTCACTATCTACGAGTATATATTCTTAATTGCTAAAGGGCCCCATATCTCAAATAGCTTAGGTCCCCATATCTCAAATAGCTTAGGCCCCCATATCTCAAATAGCTTAGGGCCCCATATCTCAAATAGCTTAGGTCCCCATATCTCAAATAGCTTAGGCCCCCATATCTCAAATAGCTTAGGGCCCCATATCTCAAATAGCTTAGGGCCCCCATATCTCAAATAGCTTAGGGACCCATATCTTAAATAGCTTAGGGACCCCATATCTTAAATAGCTTAGGGCCCCATATCTCAAATAGCTTAGGGCCCCATATCTCAACTAGCTTAGGGACCCATATCTCAAATAGCTTAGGGCCCCATATCTCAAATAGCTTAGGGCCCCAGATCTCAAATAGCTTAGGGCCCCATATCTCAAATAACTTATAGCCCCATATCTCACATAGCTTAGGGCCCTATAAAGTCTAGATCCGGTCCCGTACCTAATTACCCCCCAAACTACCTACCCACCTACCTACCCACCAACCTACCTACCCACCTACCTACCCACCTACCTACCCACCTACCTACCCACCTACCTATCCACCTATACACATACATAAGTATCTTATATCTACCAAACTACCTACAAACCTATATATCCACATATCCACTAACTCACCTACATACACACTCATCTATCTATCTCTCACTCCTTCTCTTTGTTGCATCTTATCATTCCTGTTCTTTGTTGCATTACCTCACTACATACACACCTATCCATCCATCCATCCAATACCAAAAGCCCACCCACCCACCCACCCACCCATCCATCCATCCATCCCGCCTGTACAGGTAACATAACCCGCCTGTACAGGTAACATAACCCGCCTGTACAGATAACACAACCCGCCTGTACAGATAACATAACCCGCCTGTACAGATAACATAACCTGCCTGTACAGATAACATAACCCGTCTGTACATATAACATAACCCGCCTATACAGATAACATAACCCGCCTGTACAGATAACACAACCCGCCTGTACAGATAACATAACCCGCCTGTACAGATAACATAACCCGCCTGTACAGATAACATAACCCGTCTGTACATATAACATAACCCGCCTGTACAGATAACATAACCCGCCGGTACAGATAACATAACCCGCCTGTACAGATAACATAACCCGCCTGTACAGATAACATAACCCGCCGGTACAGATAACATAACCCGCATGTACAGATAACATAACACTGCTGTCCTCATACATATATATTTATCAATTGACTCATTTTAATAGAAGTCATCCCCCAAACAAAATTTTCGAGTTGCCTACCTTTGTCCATACCTGACAGACATCAAGGTAAACTGACTAATAACAAACATATCGTATACCATAACAGCATATCAGACATAGAAATCGTCTCACCAGGTGACGCGACTGTACCTGGCGTGACATCCGTTAACACGTGCTGGTTGCTTATCTGTAATGTTTGTCTCGTCTGCAAATTCGATCCTAAGAAATATGCCAGGAAATGTGCGGTTTGTGATTGGAATCTTTCTTCGGAATCTTGGCTTCAGTTTTTGGTTTTTTTCCATAACCTTGTAGGCATAACTCGTAATTTGACTCACACAAATATTACGAGATATGTACAAAGATAACGTGTCCCGAGGAAACAACGAGGGGAGCGAGATTTTCCGAGCGACATTGCATATAATTAAACAACTACGCGTAGAAGAAATAATGAGTATTCTAAATGAGAATTTGCCTCAATTAGGCTTCAGTGTACACACAGTAAGCAAAAGCAATGATTATGAGACAAAGAGAACTAATGAAAACCAGATTAGGTTACCTGAAACAAAGCTACAAGAGATATGATGAGAAAGATACCTTGGCAGTAATCTAGACAGACAGAAATAGAAAAGCAGTCACTGGTTTTAAAATAAGACTACGGAAAGAAAGACAAAGTCTGATTGCAGTGACAAATATATGGGCATCAAAGGAAACTAATTACAAACATCTACAAATGAACAACTCACAAATTATATTACAGCTGTAGTAGAGCTCAGAAACATGGACAATAAGGCAGATTTAAAAAAAGCTATAGATTTATACATACACGATGATTGCTATTTTTTGCATATATACAGTCAGGAATTATGCCGGTTTAAAGTTTCAAATGTACCACAAGGTCATCTAGTCTATACTCTGTGACCATTTATTGCCTGGAGGTGTAAGGGTCAGATGAGTTCTTTAGGGATGGCCTTCCTGTGTGCTGTTTGTAGCTTGTTCCTGTAGCCTGTGGTATTATTCAGTATTTCTGTGGTCCATCTTTTACATGTTCTTTCCCTGGCTTTATAGTATTGGTTTCTATGTGTCATGGATATTTGTGGCATACTGTCTGTTGGTAAATCTAGGGATAAAGGTTTCAGTGTCGGGTAAGAACCCTCAAAAGGAAACATGTGGTTGGGGTAACACAAGGTAAAAATAAAATGAATGGAAATAGGTATAATTGTTCCTAAACTAAGTATAAAACACCCTAACAACGAGACACAGTGGTAGTCTGTTTGGTACCATGCCATGAAATTGGTTAAATTGCGAAATACGGTCCCTACATTTCAAACTGGATTTTGTACCCAGTCATGGCTTAAAGCACACACAGTCCTTACATTTCAAACTGGATTTTGTACCCAGTCATGGCTTAAAGCACACACAGTCCTTACATTTCAAACTGGATTTTGTACCCAGTCATGGCTTAAAGCACACACAGTCCTTACATTTCAAACTGGATTTTGTACCCAGTCATGGCTTAAAGCACACAGTCCTTACATTTCAAACTGGATTTTGTGCCGGACATGTTTTAAAAGCATACATAATGCTTACATTTTATATTCGGGTTCCCCCCCCCCCCTGACATGTCTTAGCGACACAGTCCCTATATTTCAGCACTCGAATTGTTGCTCCAGGCATGTCTTAGAGCGAAACTGACCTAACCCTTACCATAACCCGCTCTCAGATGTTGATTAGTTCCAAGGGAAAAGGCAACGCGTGGAAACAAGCAGAATTGCAGGAGATGCCAGAGTATGGTTTTACATCATTGACTGCATTAGGATCTCCCATCAGGATCTCTCATCAGGATCTCCCATCAGGATCTCTCATCAAGATCTCCCATCAGGATCTCCCATCAGGATCTCTCATCAGGATCTCCCATCATGATCTCCCATCAGGATCTCCCATCAGGATCTCTCATCAGGATCTCCCATCAGGATCTCCCATCAGGATCTCTCATCAGGATCTCCCATCAGATCTCTCATCAGGATCTCCCATCAGGATCTCCCATCAGGATCTCCCATCAAGATCTCCCATCAGGATCTCCCATCAGGATCTCTCATCAAGATCTCCCATTAGGATCTCCCATCAGGATCTCCCATCAGGATCTCCCATCAGGATCTCCCATCAGGATCTCCCATCAGGATCTCTCATCAAGATCTCCCATCAGGATCTCTCATCAGGATCTCCCATCAGGATCTCCCATCAGGATCTCTCATCAAGATCTCCCATCAGGATCTCCCATCATGATCTCCCATCAGGATCTCTCATCAAGATCTCCCATCAGGATCTCCCATAAGGATTTTATGTAGTGTGGCTTTAGACCACTTCGACAATATCAGAAGTGACCGACGGTAGTAGTGAGGCTGCACGGAAGCCCGTATAACGAAGGTAGTACCTACACGCAACTCATCATATGCGGACGACAAGTTCGGTACAACAATGTTGATACCTGGTCAACAAGTCATTGCTTTCCATCTAACGCTATGCCAGTTCTTATGACATAGATGGCAGGTCACATTGCTACCTTTCTTTGTTCAGTGTTGGGATCAATCCAACCGACTTCCTTGTCGATTATTCAGTCCTGTGAAATCATCAAGAATAATCCTTCGCAAGTGATGCTCTTGATTTCCCCCATAAATTTCACTTGTCTCTCGTGTATTCTTTCTGTCTATACATTGTTTTATTCTCTGCTTATGTTGTCAGGTGTGGTAAGATTGAATGACGATCCATTTCCGGGCTATTGCACGTCTTTTCGCTTGATATGCAGTAATACTGTGCCATGTCAGAATGTTGGTAACTCCTTCAATCCACCTTCTTGTTGGTTTTCCTCTGAATCTTGTTGTTACCATTTTCATATTGTATGCTCTTATCTCTTCTTCTGCGTTCGTTCTCAAACTCCTTCAGATTAGCAGGATGTAGTCCGGAGAATGGGATGCGTTGTGTCATGGTTTACAGCATTGCTGCGATATCTGTGCCATTCGGCCTGACACATCCGACTTCAGCAAGACTTTGGGTCACTGACCCTATATGGGATGGGACAGCCAACTCAATCCCATAACCTCCTTAGTCGCTTTTTACGACATGCGTGGAAGGTAAACAGTGTTGCTTTTCTTTGCTCCCCTTTCGGGCCCCGGCAACACACTGACGATGGTCTTATCTAATAAGAATTCATTCTTATTAGGTGGTCAAACCATTTCAATGTTTCTTTGTCAATATATTCGACCAATAATATTGTTCCAACAGTTCTTGTAATCTCATTTCTCACATGATCTCTTCTTGTTCCAACAGTTCTTGTAATCTCATTTCTCACATGATCTCTTCTTGTTCCAACAGTTCTTGTAATCTCATTTCTCACATGATCTCTTCTTGTTCCAACAGTTCTTGTAATCTCATATTCTCACGTGATCTCTTCTTGTTCCAACAGTTCTTGTAATCTCATTTCTCACATGATCTCTTCTTGTTCCAACAGTTCTTGTAATCTCATTTCTCACATGATCTCTTCTTGTTCCAACAGTTCTTGTAATCTAATTTCTCACATGATCTCTTCTTGTTCCAACAGTTCTTGTAATCTCATTTCTCACATGATCTCTTCTTGTTCCAACAGTTCTTGTAATCTCTTCATTTCTCACATGATCTCTTCTTGTTCCAACAGTTCTTGTAATCTCATTTCTCACATGATCTCTTCTTGTTCCAACAGTTCTTGTAATCTCATTTCTCACATGATCTCTTCTTGTTCCAACAGTTCTTGTAATCTCATTTCTCACATGATCTCTTCTTGTTCCAACAGTTCTTGTAATCTCATTTCTCACATGATCTCTTCTTGTTCCAACAGTTCTTGTAATCTCATTTCTCACATGATCTCTTCTTGTTCCAACAGTTCTTGTAATCTCATTTCTCACATGATCTCTTCTTGTTCCAACAGTTCTTGTAATCTCATTTCTCACATGATCTCTTCTTGTTCCAACAGTTCTTGTAATCTCATTTCTCACATGATCTCTTCTTGTTCCAACAGTTCTTGTAATCTCTTCATTTCTCACATGATCTCTTCTTGTTCCAACAGTTCTTGTAATCTCATTTCTCACATGATCTCTTCTTGTTCCAACAGTTCTTGTAATCTCATTTCTCACATGATCTCTTCTTGTTCCAACAGTTCTTGTAATCTCATTTCTCACATGATCTCTTCTTGTTCCAACAGTTCTTGTAATCTCATTTCTCACATGATCTCTTCTTGTTCCAACAGTTCTTGTAATCTCTTCATTTCTCACATGATCTCTTCTTGTTCCAACAGTTCTTGTAATCTCATTTCTCACATGATCTCTTCTTGTTCTGTTTGCTGCTTTTCTTAGACATCTCATTTCACACGTTGTAAGCTTTCTCTCTTGTTCTTTAGTTAGTGTCCATGTCTGACATTGAAAACATAATGTTGGAGTGGATATTGAATTTATGATATGCCGTTTGATTTCCAACGGGAAAGACACCAAGAATATTCTGTCTGTTAATTAACAGCTAATTGCTAATAATAAAGGGACAAATGAAAACATATCGCACACAAGTTGAACTAACAGACAAATGTAAGGACACATAGCTAGTAGGATGAACTAATTACAAGATGGTAAGATATCACATACCATGAACTAACTACGAGATGGTAAGATATCACATACGATGAACTAACTACGAGATGGTAAGATATCACATACGATGAACTAATTACAGGATGGAAAGATATCACATACCATGAACTAATTACAAGATGGTAAGATATCACATACGATGAACTAATTACAAGATGGTAAGATATCACATACCATGAACTAATTACAAGATGGTAAGATATCACATACGATGAACTAATTACAAGATGGTAAGATATCACATACCATGAACTAACTACGAGATGGTAAGATATCACATACCATGAACTAATTACAAGATGGTAAGATATCACATACCATGAACTAACTACAAGATGGTAAGATATCACATACGATGAACTAATTACAAGATGGTAAGATATCACATACGATGAAGTAACTACAAGATGGTAAGATATCACATACGATGAAGTAACTACAGGATGGTAAGAAAGATAAACACGCCCAAGAAAGCAGAATGTCTATATTAAGAATGATCTAGGAGCAGACATCGTGATTTAGAAAATAATGGTGAGCGCTAGAAAGAGAAAGATTTCTCTTCAGCCTTGACCTGAGTAATGTCTACAGGAAAGTGAGTTGGAGGGATGATACAAGAGATACGTTCTTTTAATTGGGTTCCTCTTGTATTTCTTTGAATGTAGAAAAGATGAAAAAGTGAGCGGTTGTGTTTTACTCCCGTCAAGGTGTTTTTTTCTCAACAGAGAAGCTGAAATATTTGAGAGATTTAGTGTATGTAGAGTTATGAGGACGTGGTATGAAAGAGTGAAGAGGGAGATTGTGGAAAGAGGAAACAATCTATCTATCTATCTAATCTAATCTAATCTAATCTAATCTAATCTAATCTAATCTAATCTAATCTAATCTAATCTAATCTAATCTAATCTAATCTAATCTAATCTAATCTAATCTAATCTAATCTAATCTAATCTAATCTAATCTAATCTAATCTAATCTAATCTAATCTAATCTAATCTAATCTAATCTAATCTAATCTAATCTAATCTAATCTAATCTAATCTACTCTACTCTACTCTACTCTACTCTACTCTACTCTACTCTACTCTACTCTACTCTACTCTACTCTACTCTACTCTACTCTACTCTACTCTACTCTACTCTACTCTACTCTACTCTACTCTACTCTACTCTACTCTACTCTACTCTACTCTACTCTACTCTACTCTACTCTACTCTACTCTACTCTACTCTACTCTACTCTACTCTACTCTACTCTACTCTACTCTACTCTACTCTACTCTAATCTAATCTACTCTAATCTAATCTAATCTAATCTAATCTAATCTAATCTAATCTAATCTAATCTAATCTAATCTAATCTATCTATCTATCTATCTATCTATCTATCTATCTATACGCTGTGGCCCTTGTTTGCCTTGCGGCGTCAGGGGTAGAAGAGTTCTCTGGAGATGGCCTTCTTGTGTGCTGTTTGCAAGCTTGCTCCTGTGGCTGTTTTGATTTCTGTGATCCATATTTTGCATGGTCTTCCTCTGGCTCTATAACCGTTATGTCTATGTGTCATGGCCATTTGTGGCATGCTATCTGTCGGTAGTCTGGAAGCGTGTGAAAACCACTTGGTCTGTTGTCTTTTGATGTGTTCCAATACTGGTATTGTTTTGGTTATCTGTCTGATGTTATCATTTCTAATTATATCTCTTAATGACACTCCGAGTATTCTTCGTAGACATGTCATTTCTGTTGTCATTTTTTTTCTTTTGTCTTGTGCTGTCATTGTCCAGGTTTAGCACTGATAGCATAGTGATGGTATAATAATAGTCTTGTATAATGCAAATTTAGTGTCTATGTTTACATTTTTGTTCTTGAAAATACGTGTCATCTGTCCTAGGACCTGGTATGTTTTGTTGCATCAATTTTGTATCTCTTTACTGGTTTTTCCCTTCACTCGATATAATGTTTCCTAAGTAGGTGAACTGATTTACCTGTTTAATGTCTTTAGAGTGTCACTCTGTGGCACTCTGTCAATCGATGTCATTCTAAGTCACTCTGTGGCACTTGAAGTCACTCAGCCAATTTGTATCACTCTATGTTACTGTAAGTCTCTGTGTATCTCTAAGTCCCTCTGTTTTACTCTTCGAGAAGCTCCCTGTCACTCTAAGTGGTATTATTATTATTATTGTTATTATTATTTTTATTATTATTATTATTATTATTATTTTTATTATTATTATTATTATTATTATTATTATTATTATTGTTAATATTATTCAGGTGACTAATTCTATATCTCAGTTTTTGTGTGACCAAGCAATTAATATTCAGAATATTTAAAAGAAGAAGAGATATTCAGGAATGCATGTATATGTCGCTAGAGAAAGCGGGCCAACTTGCCAAGGACCGTGGGGATTTCGGGAGATTCATAATTCCAACATTAACATGTGGATGCGAAAGTTGGAAAGCAGCATCAAAATTAGAGCAAAAACTTTTGAAAATAAATATATTAGAAGGCTACTGAACTTACGTTGGTCAGACTTCAAATCAAACACAGTTGTCAGAGAAGAATCAAAACAAGAATATGTATCCACCTATATTAGAAAGCGTCGCTGGAATTACATCGGACACGCGCTACGAATGGATACCGGAAGACTCCCCTTTCAAGCTTTGCATCGAAAGGCAAGAGAAAACGAAGAAGACCACAAGAAACGTTACGTAGAACTATTACAAGAGAACGTTTGACCATCGGTATCAGAAACAATGAAGATCTAAAATAAATTGCAATGAAACGAGAGACATGGAAATCTATGACGTCCACCCTATGTGCCGTCTTTGGTCCTAGAGGAATAACTAACTATGCACATGTCGCTAGAGGAAGCGGGCCAACTTGCCAAAGACCGCGGGGATTTCAGGAGACTCCTAAAGAAGACTATGTCCTGGAAGGAATACGTCACATGACACACAAACAACTAATTACATATAAACTTGAACCTGGTCTATTGATCGAGAGGGGGCGGGGGTGACTTAAACATTACACTAATAAACTATCCAGGGTGTTCCCAGAAAGAGAGGAAAACAGAGAAAGAGAGAGAGTAGGGTTGCCATTAAGTATAAATTAATTTATTCAAATTTTAGACAAAACATGTGGAAAAACAGTCAAACTACTAATTTGTAATAAATTATCAAATTGATTATACATATAAAAAAAATAACCCAAAACATAAATGTAACGGTCAGTGACATTAAAAAAAAATACAAAGTTTGGAAAATTTAGCCGCATAATAGTCAAACTCTGGCAACCCTGCTACCCTCAAGCAAGACTGCGAAAGAACGATAACTATATGAGAGACATCAAAACAAACAATAGAGTTGTCTCTGCTAGTGACGTCACAGAAACCGGAAAAATAAATTCCTAAATCAAGATTCTAATCGCGGGCCGTACATTTCTGTCATGTTTCCGCAGATCAAATTTGCATTAAGAGAAAATATTCGCGATAAACGAACAGCATGTGGCAGAGGAAGTCATGCCAGGTACGATCACATCTCCAGGTGAGAAGATTTATATGTTTGGCGTTCGTTGTAATGATAGATAGATTTGATAATAAATTTCTGATTTTTTTAGGCCTGTCAGGTAAGGACAAAGGGACAGTTGAAGACCTGCTAGTCGTGAGAACATATCTAAGTATACGATATGCGTGGATAGGCATAAGGTATGTAGACAGACAGACATGTAATACTTGTATACGGCAAGCTGCACATTTTCGGCAGAGTTTACGCAAATGTGTGACATAGAAATCGCATTAGCATGCAGACTAATTTCTGTCTGTATGTGTTAGAGATACATGGATCTGTGGGTCTCACCAATGGCTCACTAGACAAACCAACCATGCAACAGAAAACCTTAGTAGATGACATGCCTTTATATTGAGGTTATCTTCTTATAGAATCTTCATGGCACTTCATCTATACAATCCCGTAGTCGTAACCTTCGATAACAGTTACCATGTTAACCATGCAGACATAAATTCTCTGGGCAGGTCATCTAGTACGTATGCCAGATGATAGTCTGCCAAAGGGATTTCTCTATGGTAAGTTGCAAATGGACATACGTTCTCATGTTGGCCAAAAGAATGGTTACATTCATTCATCAGGTGCTATGACGGCTGGCGTAGGCGATCATGGCTTTGCACCGCTCTCTGTCTGCAGTATTATGTATCAATATCTTTGTTGTAAAACTAAGTACCGTAGGCCTATATCTGTGTGTCGTATTCTCTTTCTTCTTTGGAGAATAATGTAATAGTTTCCCGTTGCTTTCCACATCCATATGGGGGATATCCATTTATATCCGCTACCTTTGACAATAATTTATTTTGGGATAAATGGGCGCCTCTCACTGCCCAGTTGCATAGCTACCACTTATACAGGTGGCTAACGGTCGCTTCATTTTTCGCGAGTAGTGAACATCATGACGGCATCAGTGGTGTCTAAACTCCGACTGTCCTCCATGAACATCCACGTATACTCAATAGAAACTACGCACGGCATTTCCACCACATTTTCATTGTTATCAATTCACTTTTAAATAACACACACAATACTAGATCAAGTAATCATCGAGGGATGACCGAGCGAATAACGTTCAAACATGCGCCATGTTGACACCAGAATAGAATTGCAACAAGGACTCGTGAAAGTCCTCACTGAAAGGATTTGAGAGAATACAAGAAACTTGGGTAGATACATGGGTAGATACATGGGTAGAGACATGGATAGATTAATGGGTAGATACAAGGGTAGATACATGGGTATATACATGAGTAGATACATGGGTAGATACATGGGTAGATACATTGGTAGATACATGGGTAGATACATGGGTAGATACATGGGTAGATTAATGGGTAGATACATGGGTAGATACATGGGTAGATACATGGGTAGATACATGGATATATACATGGGTAGATACATGGGTAGATACATTGGTAGATACATGGATATATACATGGGTAGATACATGGGTAGATACATTGGTAGATACATGGGTAGATACATGGGTAGATACATGGGTAGATACATGGGTAGATACATGGGTAGATACATGGGTAGATACATTGGTAGATACATTGGTAGATACATGGGTAGATACATTGGTAGATTAATGGGTAGATACGTGGGTAGATACATTGGTAGATACATGGGTAGATACATGGGTAGATACATGGGTAGATACATTGGTAGATACATGGGTAGATACATGGGTAGATACATGGGTAGATACATGGGTAGATACATTGGTAGATACATGGGTAGATACATGGGTAGATACATGGGTAGATACATTGGTAGATACATGGGTAGATACATGGGTAGATACATGGGTAGATACATGGGTAGATACTGTGCGAAATATAGCTAATGGTGCTTTACATCTACAAAAAGACGCAACATCTTGTGAAAAGGATGACAAACGCAGCAGATGAACAATAAAGAGTAGCTAGTAAATCACGGGTAGATCAAACAACATTTACATTGGTCACCCAATCCCTGAACTGTGAAATGACATTTGAGGAAGGAAAGGGTTTCTTATCCATCTTTGAACTCATAGTCAAAGATATAAATTCGCCTTCAAAAATTGGAAGTAACAGATGGTGATCGTCATATCATCATCATGTGACAGATGGTGATCGTCATATCATCATCATGTGACAGATGGTGATCGTCATATCATCATCATGTGACAGATGGTGATCGTCATATCATCATCATGTGACAGATGGTGATCGTCATATCATCATCATGTGACAGATGGTAATCGTCATATCATCATCATGTGACAGATGGTGATCGTCATATCATCATCATGTGACAGATGGTGAACGTCATATCATCATCATGTGACAGATGGTGATCGTCATATCATCATCATGTGACAGATGGTAATCGTCATATCATCATCATGTGACAGATGGTAATCGTCATATCATCATCATGTGACAGATGGTGATCGTCATATCATCATCATGTGATTCAGGTAGAAGACAGACACAACAGGTGGAGTTCTATTTATATACATTCATTTGTGGTACAGCTGGTGGAAAAGTACTGAGTGTGTCTCACAATCCCAACCAACGGTTTCAAATTCATCTTTAGGCAATTGTACAGCATGACCCCACTGAAAAGTGAAACAAGCCAGTGTCACAAGTACAATTTTTAAAAAACAAAACAACATACTTTTTGTCGTTCTTGAGTTCAATTGTTTTGCGGTTTTCATGTCCTGGACACAATACTCGACTGCTCTCCTCTCAAGTCAACCACTCGTCAACTCTCCAGTAGGATATGACAGACTATTGTTCAGTCCGAATAGTGCCTTTTCACAGACCAACTTTATTCCAGAAGAGCCCTATAGAATTTTCCGAATAACATTGATTTCTTGTCTACGCAAACCAGAATGAAGAATTTATTCGGAGATTAGGGTCAAGTAAACATTCCCATGGAGAGAAGACAAAGCATAAGCCACAGATGTTTATTTAAGACTGTCGCGATAGTGTAAAGAGAACAAAGGAGACGTTTCGGACACGTAAAGAGTTGATGTAGTGAAATGAATAGAATGTGCAAGAAATTGTAACGGATATAATAACAATGAATTGCACCTTGAGAAATAATAATATAAACTCATACAGAATTTCAATAAAAAATACGGCATGTGAATAATAAACACATAAAATATGAAAAATGTTTAATGGCAATTTTACATGGAACAGTACACAAAATCGAAGTTTCGACCAAAAGGTCTTTGAGTTATACACTTTGTATGCAGAGTGCAGCGTTACTAAATTGGACAGAGTACATATGGAGTAATAAAAGTACATTGAGATCGTTCATTGAGTAATAACAATTCGCTACAGAACTCGTTCACTGCGTTATAACAATTCGCTACAGAACTCGTTCACTGCGTTATAACAATTCGCTACAGAACTCGCTCACTGCGTTATAACAATTCGCTACAGAACTCGCTCACTGCGTTATAAAACAACCTGGTCAAAGTTGGACACATCACTAATGAGAGGAACTAAAGGTTTGACCAAAATGGGCAAATAAACAGATAACTTCTTCTTCTTTTGCGTTCGTTCTCAAACTCCTGCAGATTAGCAGGATGTAGTCCGGAGAACGGATTACGTTGTGTCATGATTTACAACATTGCTGCGATATTTGCGCCTTTCGGCATGACCCATCCGACTTTAGCACGGCTTTGGGTCACTGACCCTATATGGGATGGGACAACCAACTCCATCCCGTAACCTCCTTAGTCGACATGCGTGGAAGGTAAACAATGTTGCTATTCTTTGCTCCCCTTTGGGCCCCGGCAACACGGGCAGACAGATAACTGAACCACACAATCAATCGGAACCTGCATGACTACCATGTAGTACATACTGACAGGTATATACTAGGTATCTACAGGTAAGAATACGTGGAGAATCGAGAACGATGGAAATGCGAGTGATTACATGTAGAAAAAGTATACTATACAAGATAAATGAGCAATAGAAAACAACCGTATGAATACTGATAAAAATAAAATTAATATGTTAGCTGGATCAACTGGACCGTCTAGCATGTAACGCATGAGAGGCCGAGAGTACGAAAGAAAACAACAGGTGGACACATGGATCTAACTAGGATCAGTATTTCTTGGAGAAAAACGTGAAGAAAAACTTGGAGAAAAACACACCCAAGAACAATACATTCATAAAACAAACACTAGATATCAGCATGACAACTCAATGCTGTGTTAAAACAAACAAGAATAAGACTGGATGGTTTTTACATAGAAATAGGAGTCAAACAAGGATGTATTATATCACCATAACTTTTTAACTTGGATATAAACAGAAAGATCATACGAATATCATGGACAGAGAAAGAGAAACAAAAATGAAATTTTTAAATTACTGAAACAAAATGAAAAAAAGGGGGGGGGCCTAAATAGAATTATGCAAGGAAGGAAAGCTACAGTATTTTGGACACTTAAAGCAATATAGCTACAGTATTTTGGACACTTAAAGCAATATAGCTACAGTATTTTGGACACTTAAAGCAATATAGCTACAGTATTTTGGACACTTAAAGCAATATAGCTACAGTATTTTGGACACTTAAAGCAATATAGCTACAGTATTTTGGACAATTAAAGCAATATGACGGTATGGTAAAGTTGATTCTGGAGGGCAGAATGCCAGGCTAGAGAGGATGAAGATGACCAAGACGACGATGGACCAGCGACATCGAAGAGTGTATAAACATGTAATAGGCCAATGCAGGACTGCTTGTCCGGTGCGCAGCAGCATTCAGAGTATCCACGACGAAGACAACGTTCTGGACAGAATATGTGACTTGATATATGTATAATTTAT
Source organism: Meghimatium bilineatum (assembly GCA_034231615.1). NCBI lineage: Eukaryota > Metazoa > Mollusca > Gastropoda > Stylommatophora > Philomycidae > Meghimatium > Meghimatium bilineatum. The sequence goes on from CM067310.1 coordinate 20,288,383, forward strand.
TGGCAGGTCGTTAACAGGATCAACGAATTGGACATGCTAAAATATTGACCACTATCAGGGGATTGCCCTGGTGGCATATCCCTTGTTGTAAACATCAAGTGAGGACCTTGATACCAGAGTGTGTAGCACACATCAAGTGAGGACCCTGATACCATAGTGTGTAGCACACATCAAGTGAGGACCATGATACCATAGTGTGTAGCACACATCATGTAAGGACCTTGATACCAGAGTGTATATCACACATCAAATCATGACATTTCAACATATATCGTATATCACACATCTAATCAAGACATTGGTAAACATCCTGAAAACCCTTCTCCTGAAGAATCCTACGAGCAGTTCCTAACAAACATCACTTAGTTTAGTGATTGTACTAATCATTGGTAACTCTGCGACAAATATATGTCGTCAGGCAATAAAAACAACTGGAACATATTCTGACCATCCATACGTGTGAGACTGTTTACGATCTGCACGCATGGCAAATGTGGAGAAGGACTTGGAACCTGTATTGCACATTTTCAAATGATGACCCAGACAGCAAACAACGTGTAATACACATAAAATGATGACGCAATAGTAGATCACGTGATAAACATGGAAAAACAAGATGGAAGGAAACACACAAAAATAGTTCAAAAAACTAATGATCATCAACGTGTGCCGTGTTGACTAGCGTAGGCGAGCAAGTATCACCACAACTCTCTATTTCTATTATCTTTTATCACAATCGTAGCTGCCTCTTTGCCATGCTACGGCGTCGGATTATCTAATCATTCTTACTCTGTCCTCCTCGATCTTTCTTGCCTTCTATCTTTCCTGTTATAACTATTCTCTACAAACATGATTGTTACATATAATGTGTCAAAAAATAAATAAATAAGGATCGTCACTTTCTAATATTAATTAATCCCAGAATGACATTCGACTTTTGCAGTACCCCCCCCCCCCCCCCGTTTGTATAACTCTATCTACATTGCCTTTAATTAGGGGATCCCCTGGTGTAGTGACTAAGCATTTCCGATGTCTCAAGATGTCGTAGATTTGAATCCAGATCGCGACGTCCAGGTTATAAATGTGATTTATTTTTTCGGAGATCCTTTGTGATTATAGCTTGAAGCTACGAAGTTACGTGCTATGAGAGAAACCCTGAACAGGGGCGTGTCGCTTCGATGAGAGGGACCGGAGTACATATAGGTAAACCCGAGTACAATAAATGCAATCCTCGGCACATTTTGAATCGATTTGATTCTAGTTTTCCACCATGCTGTTTATTATCTAAGACTCGTACTAACCGTATTTTAGAATTGGTGTTCACCGAAGACGGATGTGTCGGGCCATTTGCCCAAATAAAACGGCGACACAACGCATTCCATTCTCTGGACTACATCCCGCTGGAAATCTAGCAGTTCTGCTACAAAAGAGTTCCAGCGGGAGTTTGAGAATGAACACTGAAGAAGAAGAACAATCGGCGCTACAAATGGATTTACCGGCTGTAGTTTATACAAGGTAAATAAAATATCAATGAGGCAATAGGAAAAAAGAATACAAGAAAAACATATCATAGATATTCAGAGATTAATTTCGAGGCAGACAGTCACAATATTACCAAATCAGTATATATACAGGTAAATGTAATCAATAGAATTCGGGTTCTCAACGCTCAGGAAACAACTTAATTAGTGCACTGGAATTGTGAAGCTCGCGGCAATATATGTACATAGGGTTACGCGATAATAGGTTCAAATGTTACCAACTGCGCCATTCTCTAACGTTTCCTTATCCTCAAACTCCCTTTCCTGTTATTTTTTCTTCTCTTCCTCCAATTCTCGAAATACCCTTTGTTTGTTTCGGCTTAGTTTTGCTGTTGTTTGTCTAGTGCCTTTCATTCCGGTGAAGGCTTTCTAGCCAAAACGTGATCTGTCATTGTATTTCATTGCTAGTAAAATGTCGTACTTACAATTAGGAGTAATTTAACTTATTATGTATACACCTTATTCTCTGTTTAACTTTGATTTTTATGGATGTGTTTTACCAGATTGCAATACTCCATTCTTCTGCGTCTATCAAACATTTAAGACTGTTCGCTTTCAAGATGGTGTCCCCACGGAATTTAGTTTATAGGCCCCCATATATCCCGAACATTTGTGCTATCTCCATTTTGCTGTATGTCTGAATGTTGTCGTTTTATCGGTGGGAATATGTTTAGTAATGTTCTGTTCTCAAATATTTTAAGTAGTTTTTCATCTGTTTTTGTTTCTGTCCATGTTTGCGAGCAATATAAAACGGTTGGACTTATTGCGGATATATGTGCATCCATGATTTTATGTCTTGTGATAACAATTTCCATTTTATGAGGCCTCGTTTAGTGTAAGAATTCATGAATCCTTTCTATAGTCGATTTGTTGCAAGTGATAAGTTGTACCGATTCTAATATATGGTTGCGAATCTTGGAGAATAAATAAACAAGATTGTAGATAAATAGAGGCAACATAGATGGGGTATTATAGAACAAAGTAATATTAGCGGTAACGTAGGTGGGGGAATATAGAACAAATAAATAAAACTAGAGGCTACATAGATTTGGTACTATAGACCAAAATAAAATTAGAAACATGATAGATTGGGTAATATAGAACAAATACGTGAAATTAGAGGTAACATAGGTGTGGTACTATAGAACACAGTAAAATTAGAGGCAACATAGTTGTGGTAATATAGAAGAAAAAAGTAAAATTAGAGGTAACAAAGGTGTGGTAATATACAACAGACAAGTAAAACTAGAGGTAACATAGGTGTGGAAATATAGAACGAAGTAAAATTACAGGCAACATTGTTGTGGTAGTATAGACAAAAATAAAATTAGAGACAACATAAGTGTGGTAATATAGAACAAAAACGTCAGACAAGCCAACGAATTGAAATATCTAGTAAAAAAAAATAATTTCCTTCCAAATATGGAAGACTAGAAAGAGAAATTGAAACAAGGTGTCAAAAATTGATTCAAGGTGTCAAAAATTGAAACAATGTGTCAAAAATTGAAACAATGTGTCAAAAATTGAAACAATGTGTCAAAAATTGAAACAAAGTGTCAAAAATTGAAACAAGGTGTCAATAAACAAACACAGTGACGTACCAACTTTCACCATTACTTCTTCACCCAAACATCAAGATGGTAATCAAAACACAGACAATATCTACAATTTTTACACCAACGCTTTGCTACCAATGTTAAATATAATAATTGAACAGTCTCGCAGCAGAGGAAAATCATTACACGAGAAATGAAATGTCTGAGAGTAGCTGAAATGGTTACTACACTAAAGAAAATATTAATTCATTCATTTTTCCTTTTTGCGCTGAAGTTAGCGCATAGGACAGAGGTCAGATCTCTCCAATTCTGTATGTTCAAAGCTATTCTGTGCAGTTCTTGAATAGTATGAATATTGGTTGTTTTACTTTCTCTAAGTATTGTTCTTCTGAGTGTTTCTTTTGGTCTACCCCTGGCTCTTTTGCCTGTAGGTATCCATTCAAGAGATTGGTGGTGTATTCTGTTGGTGTCTGCGCGTACGACATGCCCGATGTAAATAAAATATGAAACGAAAAAATTACAGAAAGAGTGGGTCGTCTTATGAGAATGAGCCCAAATCAAATGCCAGGAAGAGTATATTAAAAAAAAATAAAAATATCCGGACGGAAATCGAACTAGCAAACAATCAAGTTTAGGATGAGAACATGCCACAACGGACTCACATAATAAATGTATGAAAGGACTTTCGGTCAAAATGGCGCGTCAGAATGTATGTGTGTTCCAAGGTGTCAGCTTAAATCGGATGTTCCTCCTGAATGCAAGGGCAAAGTACAGGAGTATAGTGCCACATTTTTTTTTATATGGAAACATGTGTGTTTCCTGTGGCGACATATGGATGTGAAGCGTGGACACTAAATAAAATAGTGCCAAGAGAATAACATCATTTGAATTAAAGTTTTATAGAAGAGTTTTGAGAATACCATGGACAGCAAAGAAAACAAACCATGAGGTGTTACGAACAATTAACGTCCAGGATGGTTGGCTTCTGAACACCATATTAAAGAAAAAGCTAGTTTTTCTCGTTACAGTAAGAGATAAGACGGCACGAAGAGAGAGTTACTGGGGGGGGGGGGTGATAGAAGGCAACAGGGAAAAAGATCACCCAAGACGCCGTTGGACAAAAGACATTCAAGATCGCCTGCACATGTCACTAAAAGAGGCAGGGCAACTTGCTGAAGGCCACAGAGAGTTCAATAGAGTCATAGGGAAGACTACGCTATGGAAAGAATATGTCACCTGATGATGATGATGAAAGGTGTGACGTTATACACACAAATGAAACATGTATGAAAGGTGTGACGTTATACACACAAATGAATTATGTATGGAAGTTGTGACGTAGTACACACGAATATGTACAATTATGGACAATCTGCAGGAAAAAACAGAATATATTTTACACAACCGCCCACTTGTACAACAACACACGAATATAACTGTTGTCATTATAAAGGCTGTCACGAACAAGATCTATCGTGACCACTCGTCGATATAGAAGACCTGTTTGCTAAATTAAGTTCAGCCGAATTCATTACGTGATTTGATTATTGTTTGACTTTTAGTTGGTTACTATTAATATATTTGAAATCGCATGCCAAAATAGCAAACGCGATTCCAAGTATATAAATAGTAACCAACTCAAAGCCAAACAATAATCAGAAGACGTAACTAGTGGGTCCAAATTAATTTAGCAAACAGGTCTTCTATAAAAGCAGGCGACAATTTCGCGGTCTCGAGAAAGAGTGGAGATGTAATGCCCTGTCTCTGAATTTTTAACAACAGCTCAGTTCACAGTTCATCGAAGAAATCCGTACCAGCGAATGAGTGCAACTGGAGAACGAGGGAGATGTAATAGAATACCGGTAGTTTGAAATAAATAGTTAAATAAATAGGAAAATACAGAGATTGGTGTCATGAGAAATGCAGAGATTGGTGTCATGAGAAATACAGAAAGTGATGCCATTGCAAATATAGACATTGGTGCCATAGAAGTACAGAGATCGGTGCCATGGAAATAACGGAGATCGGTGCCATGAAATTACAGAGATTGATGCCATGGAAAATACAGAGATTGGTACCATCGAAATACAGAGATTGATGCAATGGAAATAACGGAGATTGGTGCCATAGAAATAACGGAGATTGGTGCCATGGAAATAACGGAGATTGGTGCCATGATAATAACGGAGATTGGTGCCATGGAAATACAGAGATTGATGCAATGGAAATAGCGGAGATTGGTGCCATAGAAATAACGGAGATTGGTGCCATGGAAATAACGTAGATTGGTGCCATGGAAATAACGGAGATCGGTGCCATGGAAATAACGGATATCGGTGCCATGACATTACAGAGATTGATGCCATGGAAAATACAGAGATTGGTGCCAGGAAAAATACAGACATTGGTGTTTGGAAAAAAAAAGAGATTGGTGCTATGGAAAATACAGAGATTGGCACTTTCATTTTTATAATAATCTTCAAAAACGGAATTCTCATGAAAATATTTCACACATTACATTATAACACAGTTATCTCTAGCATTTTCCGCCCTCTTGCCAGACTCAGTTAAACACTTCTGCAAATAGCGAAAGCAAACACGGCTTAGAAATGTGTGCCACATATTGTTGGTTTAATATCACCCTGGTCTTTGGTCCAATGTTTTGTTCACGTGATGCCATGTTTATGTACAACAGATCATGAGAATATCAATCGGTTTATTTCATATCGATATTGATTATCGTTCATGTTTTTTTACCGTATCTTGTATATTATTCTTCTTCTTCTTCTGCGATCAGTTTCATATGCTCATAAGACTATACAGGAACATGGGTCGCCTCCATGAATTCAGGTGTCAGCAGGAGGTCCTCACGGTTGACCCACATCTTTACCTTCAGATCTGTCTCTTGGGGCAATATTTTAGTTCTCACGGCATCGAAGAGTGGGCATGTCTGCAGAATATGTTCTGGAGTCTGGGGACCCTTTTGATATGGGCATTGGTCAGTTTGGACAATCTTAATTTTGTGGAGATGTGCTGTAGTTTGCAGTCTCCTGTGCGGAGTATAAAAATTGTGGTTTGCTGTGACCTGCTAAGCTTTAGAATGGGATCCTGTGGAAAGTTACTGCCTGTTCTCTGACTCCATTTATGTTTGTATTTTCTTTTAATGAGAGTTTTTGCTTCAGTCAGTGATATTCTGTGCTGGAATTGTTCCTTTGTTGCACCTGCTTTTTGCCAGTCTGTCAGCTGCTTCATTTCCTGCTATTCCACAGTGTGCAGGGATCCACTGCAGCACAACTTTATTGTTAGCAGAAAGTTGATTTAGAAGTTCAGTTGTTTTTGTTAGGAGATCTTTAGGTTCCTTTTGGATGGTTTGGAGTACTGACATGCAGTCACACAAGAAGAATATGTTAGCTCCTTCTAGTCTCTGTTCCCCTAGAGCCTTTGATGCTTCTAAGATTGCTTTTAGCTCTGCCCTGTAATTTGTTGATAATTTGACAGTAGTGATTGAGAGTTGTAGTTTTGTGGTGTCTGGTAAGAGTATTAGTATCCCAGCTCCTTCTTTGTTTACTGCATCCTCTGATGATCCATCTGTGAAAGCGTGAATCCACTGTGAGCTGGGGCAGTTGGTATCTAAGTATATGACACTAGGTATATGTCATTAGGTATATGAGCTTAGGTATATGACACTAGGTATATGACACTAGGTATATGACACTAGGTATATGACACTACGTATATGACACTACGTATATGACACTAGTATATGACACTAGGTATATGACACTAGGTATATGACACTACGTATATGACACTAGTATATGACACTAGGTATATGACACTAGGTATATGACACTAGGTATATGACACTACGTATATGACACTAGGTATATGACACTAGGTATATGACACTACGTATATGACACTAGTATATGACACTAGGTATATGACACTACGTATATGACACTAGGTATATGACACTAGGTATATGACACTAGGTATATGACACTAGGTATATGACACTAGGTATATGACACTAGGTATACGACACTAGGTATACGACACTACGTATATGACACTAGGTATATGACACTAGGTATATGACACTAGGTATATGACACTACGTATATGACACTAGTATATGACACTAGGTATATGACACTAGGTATATGACACTAGGTATATGACACTACGTATATGACACTAGGTATATGACACTAGGTATATGACACTAGGTATATGACACTAGGTATATGACACTACGTATATGACACTAGTATATGACACTAGGTATATGACACTAGGTATATGACACTAGTATATGACACTAGGTATATGACACTAGGTATATGACACTACGTATATGACACTAGGTATATGACACTACGTATATGACACTAGGTATATGACACTACGTATATGACACTAGGTATATGACACTAGGTATATGACACTACGTATATGACACTTCGTATATGACACTAGGTATATGACACTAGGTATATGACACTAGGTATATGACACTAGGTATATGACAGTAGGTATATGACACTAGTATATGACACTAGGTATATGACACTAGGTATATGACACTAGGTATATGACACTGGGTATATGACACTACGTATACATCAGTTTCAGATTATGATATTAACTTAAAAATGTACTTGAATGTAGCTTTAAAGTTTGATCATCTGTTAGAATGTCCGCTCTGTAAACATCTGACCAAAGCCCACTACCAACAACTGACTGGTATCGGGTCGAGACCTTGTATACCCACAGATGTGTCTGAAGGATTGACGTATTGATAACTTATTGGAAATCAGCCAGTGCTACTGAAAAACTGGCTGCAGAATGCAGAAGTAAGATGAAGCTTTTTTAGTCAAGTCAAATATCGTTAACATTTTTAGTAACAATCCCCGTCGAAGACGGATGTGTCGGGCCATTGGCGCAAATAAAACGGCGACACAACGTATTTCCATTCTCTGGACTACATCCTTCTGGAAATCTAATAGGACCATGGTCCTGATACAAGAGATATCCAGTGGGAGTTTGAGAATGAACGCAGAAGAAGAAGAAGAAGTAACAATTCGTAGATTAGGGGGAGGGAAAGGGGTTCAAGGGGGTCGCCCCCTCCCACAACGTAATAAATCAGAACATCACCTTTAGTACTAGGAGTTTAGCCAAAAAGTGGTTAACCCTCGCTCCTCCCCTTCACCCCCGTCCCTCTAATTACCGATTTTCCACAAGAAGGGTATCATCCTCTTTTAGATTTTACAAGAAAGTTTACAAAATATAATTTTTTTGGTAATATTTTTAAAGAAAGTTAACAAAATATAATTTTTTTTTGTAATCTTTTTTAAAGGAAGTTTACAAAATATTACATTTTTTTGTAATATTTTACTAGAAAGTTTACAAAATATTTTTGAATATTTCACCAAATATACATTACACAAAATTTATTGTAAAATATAAACGTAACACGAAGATGGACACGAAGATGTGCACGAAGATAGATAAATAAGCCTTTTCCTTCTTTCTTCTCTGGGTAAACGCCCCTCCCTCTCAATTACCAATAGGGAATCTACGACATTATCTAGTAGAGGCAATCTTCGATGTCTCTGATCTGATTAACCAACGATATTTTAACAATCGATCTAACATAAATAGGCTGAAGTATTTATTAATAGCGTAAGACATGATCCGTTAACCTCCAATCCCCTGTCCTTTCTCGTATTTATCCTATTATTCTAATAACAATTTAGACGTCTAGATGTCACGACATTATAGTTCAGGGTCTCTTCCTGACAGCAAACCATTTCTTAGGTAGCGTTCGGTCAAACACATGAGAAGTTTCACTCTTTCTGATAGTAAACCATTTTGTGAAGTTTCTTGGCGGCTGATGTAGAACAGTTGTCACGAATTTAATTTTTTTTAAATTTTCAGAATACATCAGAAACATCAAGACGTCTAAAACAATGAGTGGGAACCAAGAAGTTTTTATTCCAATTATGAGTTGCAACTAATGTTTTACGCGTGGTCGAGAGTTTAGGGACGTGGTCTCACAAACGTGAGGTCCAGAGTTCGACACCCAGTAAGGAATAGGTTTTTCCCGTCAGAGGATACGTTAAAAATTCACCTTGTACACGACGTGGGTGAAGGGGGCGGGGCAGCCAATACCAGCAACCTCATTGCACTTCAGTAACGGCAAAAATGCAGTATTGTCAGTTCATAAAAAAAAGTAAACCATTTTCATGAGTAACGAACATTAGGTTTGTATTACCTGTGCAAAAATGGTACCACATTGATGTCGTGTGGATCCAAGGTTAGCAGATAACCTAGATCCTAAAAGTACCTCCTCGTGGTGCACCCAGAAACAGAAATACAGTTGCTCGTGCTGTTTCTGGCCAACAGTTTTTGAATTGTATGCCAAAATGTGCAAAAGAGCAAGCGGTAGAAAAAAAGAAACACTCAGAAGAACAATACTTAGAGAAAGTAAAGCAACCAATATTCATACTATTCAAGAACTGCACAGAATAGCTTTGAACAGACAGAATTGGAGAGATCTTACCTCTGCCCTATGCGCTAACTTTAGCGCAAAAGGAAAATGAATGAATGAATGAATGAATGAATGCCTGAATGTGGAAGTTGCAGATATAAAGAGAATTGACTGAGATACAAACAATATCTCCGCGTCTACACATACATCTGTACTATCGTCACAGTGACACAAGACATCCTGTCGCGTGCAGCAGAAATACAGATTCATAGGAGAAGCGGTCAATATTCTCCGTGAAGATATCATATTAAGTACAATAATAGGATACACACGGACAATAGGGTAGCGCTACGTGTTTATTTGAGAGGAAAAACGACACACTAAAATCGGAACTAAGGTAGTGTTCAGTTTAAACAAGCTTCTAGCACCCAGTGTTCCTAAATATGAGTATAGTGTCGGACTTGGACGACGGGTTCACGATGTCGGTTCATGGTGAACAAATCCGGGGCCAACTCAACTGTCGAGCTTTTCTCATATTGGAATCATGTTCGCGAATGAGAAAAGGTTCAGTACCCAATGGACACAGGCACAATATGTCTAATTATGCAAGACAATTTTACTGATACCGGAACACTTCGTGCGAGATCTAAATCCCTGATTATCGCATCCTCGGAGACTGCCAACCATGGATATCTTAGATGTTATTAGATCTTAGAGATGATATTAGATGATAGATGATATTAGATGATAGATGATATTAGATGATAGATGATATTAGATGATAGATGATATTAGATGATAGATGATATTAGATGATAGATGATCTTAGATGATAGATGATATTAGATGATAGATGATATTAGATGATAGATGATCTTAGATGATAGATGATCTTAGAGATGATATTAGATGATAGATGATATTAGAGATGATATTAGATGATAGATGATATTAGATGATAGATGATCTTAGAGATGATATTAGATGATAGATGATCTTAGATAGATGTTTTAGCCTGTAAAGTCCAAGTGCTTAGTGGGTGATAAACTGTCACCGCGTAGAGCGGCTACACATCCGTCGCCTGACGACAGATAAGAAGGCTGCCATAGGTTAGGGAAACCCACACGAATTAAAGCATGTCGAAAACGAATTTGGTGGACATTCCGAGATGGAAATAACGCAGCTATGCTGTAAATTTGCAACACAACGTACTTAATTCCCCTGCGGAAATCACACAAACTCTCGTGTTGGTATTTCAGAGAGCGAAAAAAATCACACAAACTCTTGTGTTGGTTATCAGAGAGTAAACACAGAAGTAAAAGAAGAAGAAGAAGAAGGTATGTATTCTAACATTGATTCGCTTACAAGAAGTTGTCATTTGTCGGGAGAGACGTTTTTTGTCAGGAAAGACGTTTTTTGTTTGGAAAAACGTTTTTTGTCAGGAAAGACGTTTTTTGTTAGGATAGACGTTTTTTGTTAGGAAAGACGTTTTTTTGTTAGGATAAACGTTTTTTGTCAGGAAAGACGTTTTTTGTTAGGATAGACGTTTTTTGTCAGGAAAGACGTTTTTTGTTAGGATAGACGTTTTTGTCAGGAAAGACGTTTTTTGTTAGGATAGACGTTTTTTGTTAGGAAAGACGTTTTTTTGTTAGGAAAGACGTTTTGTGTTAGGATAGACGTTTTTGTCAGGAAAGACGTTTTTTGTTAGGAAAGACGTTTTTTGTTAGGATATACGTTTTTTGTTAGGATAGACGTTTTTTTTAGTGATCTACATATCTAGTTTTAAAAAATATCTTTCTGGGTCTCGTCCTCAGAATACCAATTTCGCACCACAGAAAAAGTGCTATTCGGTGCATACATCATCATCATCAAGTGCCGTCTCCGCAACGAAGGTTGGCTGCAACGTATCTCCAACATCTCCTGTCTCTTGTCTTGGTGGTGCACTATGCTAGACTGTAACCTGTCCATCGTGTAATGTTACTCTCCCACTTGTATCTCTGCCTACCTCTTGCTCGCTTCCCTTTTACTTTACCCTCAAGTAAGGTCTTCGATAAGGTGTCATGTCTTTTAATGTGTCTAAAATATTTTATTTACTTGTTCTTTATTTCCTTTAATAATTATTTCTTCATTTTGTATGTGTTAGAACCGCTTTGTTTTATTCTCTTTCCGTGATGTTTTCCCTATTCTTTTATGTGGAGAACAAGATGTCTGTCTGATGTCTGTCTGATTTCTGTCTGATGTCTGATATCTTTCTGATGTCTGTCTGATATCTTTCTGATGTCTGTCTGATGTCTGTCTGAAGTCTGTCTGATGTCTGTCTGATGTCTGTCTGCGGTCTGTCTGATGTCTGTCCGATGTCTGTCTGATGTCTGTCTAAGTCTGTCCCATCATATATTTCAAAATAACTCAGAATCCATCCGATAGTCGCATGTATCAAAACCACAGGCGAAACTATCTCAGACAAGCTGTAAAACATGACTCAAAGAATTAATTTCTTTCTTCTTACATCCTAAAATCAGCAGGATTTTGAGAACAGTTTGTATCGCGAAAAAAACCCCAGCTTTCTACATAATCTATTATTCAACAAAAAAATAAAAAAGTTAGAATTTCTCATAGATGTCTAATTCATTGAATTGGAGAAGGTGTATTTTAAGGTAACGTCTTAAGGACAATGTAAATGCAGGAAACGCAAGAATAAAAAAAAAGCAACAGTTTCTGAAGATTTATCTATATAGCGAACGTTTTAACGAGCCCTGAGAGAGGGGAAAAAGAGAGCTGCCAAAAATATACAATCTTCGTTTGAAAACTAATATGGCGTAAGCGATGTACGCGTACAAGGATGTGGAAAAATAGACGAGTCGATGATGGATGAGGAGAGACTGTTGAAGAGATATATTCTCAAAGTTGTGATTTATTGTTACAAGCGGATTATTCTTCCCCAGCTGATAGAACAATCAAGAATGTAAGTCGATGAACAGAAGCGGTGGGAAACAGAAACACGTGTTCTCTATCTTCTTTGGTCAATGCCGGGTGTGGCGTTCGTTATAACGTCTTTCTACGGCCTTCTATTTCGCGTGCTGTCAATAAATTATTCGTATGATCCATGCCGGGTGTGGCGTTCGTTATAACGTCTTTCCCCGGCCTTCTATTTCGCGTGCTGTCAATAAATTATTCTTATGGTCAATTCCGGGTGTGGCGTTCGTTATAACGTCTTTCCCTGGCCTTCTATTTCATGTACTGTCACTCATTTCTTCTTATGACCCATGTCGTTGGCTATCACGTCTTTCCCTGGCCTTCTATTTCATGTGATGTCAATCATTTCCGATACTGATTTTTTCCCATGCAACAGTGTCCATGTTGTGAGGCATTATCTTTCTGTCTTCCCATACCCCTATTTGCTCTTCAACTTGCCTGCTGTCACAATGTGTTCCATTTTTTCCATAAGAAAAAGACAATGTTCATTTAATGGCCACTTCATGAGGCAGGCAGGTTTGGAGAACATAGTCACAACAGACAAGATTGAAGGCAACAGAGACAGAGGGTGACAACTTGAGAAAATATTAGACAGTTTGACAACCTGGCACGGCAAGGAAACAACAACGACATTGATACATAATACTGTAGACAGAGAGCTGTGGAGAGCCATGACTGCCTGCGCCAACCGGCATGGTACCTGATGATGATTATGCTGTTTACTCTAACATAATCGGCAGCAATTTTTGTGTAATTTGAGACAGAAAACATGAAATAATCAGCAGCTATTTTTGTGTGATTTGAGACAGAAAACATGAAATAATCAGCAGCTATTTTTGTGTGATTTGAGACAGAAAACATGAAATAATCAGCAACTATTTTTGTGCGATTTGAGACAGAAAACATGAAATAATCAGCAGCAATTTTTGTGTGTAATTTAAGACATAAATCGTTAAATCCCCGTGGCTGCTAGATTTACATCAGAGCTGCGTTATCTACTGCTGGCCCAGAACATCCTGTATCGTACAATTTTAATATAATATTTATGTATTCTATTCTATCTTTATATATATATTAAATCTCCTGATTGGAGGTTTTCTCTTTCTCCAGTGATTGTTTACGTTTGTGTTGGTACGAGAGCATACCGACTCTCAACCACATTAACCAGTGTTTGGGAGTTGAGGATGGATGAGAGGGAGGTCCTGACGTTGCTTGGTCAAATACTGCCGGTGTAATGTAGAAACGATGATTGATGACACAATTATGTTGTTATTTAGGAAATACGGTATAACCTGTGTCCAGGATAAGAGAGATTGGACAATTATTGAGAATAACACGGTTTAATCAGGAGTTTGCTGAAATAGTGAACAAACAACACATTTTCGTACCTGCCGGAGGGGATTGTGCACCTATTAGTCTGCATGGAAATAAATGGTATTTGTTCATGAATAATTACAGCAAAATATATTGTATTACTCTTTAATCTGTTCTGGTTCAAGTCTAGTTACAAGCTAAACTTGATTTTTTCATGTAAGTTCTGGTCCAAGTCTAGTTTCAAGCTAAACTTGATTTCTTCATGTAATTTCTGGTTCAATTCTAGTTACAAGCTAAACTTGATTTCTTCATGTAATTTCTGGTTCAAGTATAGTTACAAGCTAAACTTGATTTTTTCATGTAAGTTCTGGTTAAAGTCTAGTTACAAGCTAAACTTGATTTCTTCATGTAAGTTCTGGTTCAAGTCTAGTTACAAGCTAAACTTGATTTCTTCATGTAAGTTCTGGTTCAAGTCTAGTTTCAATAAGAATAAATTAATAATCATAAGATTATAGGTTAACATGTGAAATTTCTACCCAGACTGTGTATAGATTGTGAACTGAGAAAGAACGAGAGGAAAATATAAAGAGTATATATATATATATATTGAGATTTGAGATGGAAATAAATAGAAAGAGAGAGTGAGTGAGACTGATAGAGGGGATAGAAATAAATGGAAAGTGAGTGAGGGAGGCGGAGATAGATAGAGAAATATAGAAGATATATACAAATAAAAACTGGGAGAGATAGAGAGTGAGAGAATGAAAAGTGTAGAGAGAGATATAGAAAGAGACAGGTAGATAGCGATAGAGAGAGATGATAGAGAGTCTGATAGTTAGATAGATACGATGAAGGCGCATGTGTTGGGCCATTAGCGCAAATAAAACAGCGACACAACGCATTTCCAGTCTATGCACAACATCCTACTGGAAATCCAGTATGCCATTGCCCTGCTACAAGATAGACCAAGCTGGAGTTTGAGAATGAATGCTGAAGAAGAAGAAGAAGGTTAAAAGAGATAGAGAGAGAAGGTTAGAGAGAGAGAGAGAGAAGGTTAGAGAGAGAGAGAGACTACATCAATAAAGAAAGGTGGAAAAGATGCTCTCAAATATAATTCTAACAAAATGAAAATCTGAACGAAATAACACAAAAAAAAGAAAAAAAGAGATGTAAAGAAAGATTGTAAATGTGATATTCAATTTTGAAGAAAAATGTAAAGAGGGACACAGAAGAGTGACACATATTAATTTAGGAGATATTTTTAGCCAGGAATACAATAACGAAAGGTTATAATGTTATATTGCGTTGACCTGGAGATTGGCACCTTGTACGGAAATAGGATTAATCTAGAACACGATATCTGGTAATTTGATCGAGAAAAATATCCGTGTTAAAATACCCGTGATCTAATGTTGTCATTACGATATGATCACTTAATGGTACGTGTAATACTTGCCCGGTGTTGCTGGTAACATCACTCTGAGAGTTCCGCGACTGTCTCGGGGAACATATTTCTCTAAAATAAAATGTGTTTTTTCCGGATGTAAATCTTATACGTAAATCGTAGATGTTTCCGGTTCCGGTTTCAGTAATGGAGGAATATTTATTCTTTCTTGCTAAATCAAGAACTGGTTGATCATTAATTTAACAAATTAATATCATAAATACTAAACATCTGTGTTATTGAAGAATGGATACTGAAAGACTCTCCTGTCAAGCTTTGATGTGGTCAAAAAAAGTCAAGAGAAAACGAAGAAGACCACAAGAAATGTTACGTAGAACTATTACAAGAGAACGTTTCACCATCGGTATCAGAAACAATGAAGATCTAAAGCAAATTGCAATTAAACGAGAGACATGGAAATCTATGACGTCTACTCTATGTGCCGTCTTTGGTCCTAGAGCATTAACTAACTAACTAACTAACTAACTAACTAACTAAATCTTATATATGCCAGACTCGAGATGAACTGCAATAGCACGGTTGAATATGATTTGGTAAAATTAAGATCAGTATTGTATTCTTCATCGTACTTCAGTCAGATTTCAGGTTACAACGCCAATAGCTTTCAGTCAGATTTCAGGTTACAGCGTCAATATCTTCAGTCAGATTTATAGGTTACAGTGCCAATATCTTCAGTCAGATTTCAGGTTACAGCGCCAATATCTTCAGTCAGATTTCAGGTTACAGCGCCAATATCTTCAGTCAGATTTTAGTTTACAGCGCCTATATCTTCAGTCAGATTTCAGGTTACAGCGCCAATATCTTCAGTCAGAGTTTAGGTTACAGCGCCTATAGCTTCAGTCAGATTTCAGGTTACAGCGCCAATATCTTCAGTCAGATTTTAGTTTACAGCGCCTATATCTTCAGTCAGATTTCAGGTTACAGCGCCAATATCTTCAGTCAGATTTTAGGTTACAGCGCCTATAGCTTCAGTCAGAGTTCAGGTTTCAGCGCCAATATTTGCAGTCAGATTTCAGGACTGTCTTTCTAAAATTATTTTTGAAAGATCAAAGTTGGAAGAAAGAGAGGAGGACAGAAAAAACATGGATTGATAACATGAAGAAATGATCTAGCCGTGATTTGTCAACACTAATCCGAATGGTTGAGCATAGATTGTTTGAAGAGCTTTTTTTTGGTGCAGATGTCTCCAGTGTGGCACCACTACGACACTGAAGGGTTGTGCATCTTATTTTTGTTATTATTATTATTTTCTTTATTATTATTATTTTATCAAGCAGTGTCTGTTTGATGGGCTAACAAGACATATTTCTCTAGCTGTCGTGTCTTCTTCTTCTTCCTCGTTCGTTCTCAAACTCCTGCAGATTAGCAGGATGTTGTCCGGAGAACGGAATGTGTTGTGTCATGGTTAACTTCACTGCTGCGATATCTGCACCTTTCAGCCCGACACATCCGACTTCAGCATGGCTTTGTATCACTGACCCTATATGGGATAGGACAGCCAACTCCATCCCATAACCTCCTTAGTCGCCTCTTACAAAATGCATAGAAGGTACGCAGTGTTGCTATTCTTTGCTCCCCTTTCGGGCCCTGGCGACAGACTGGCCACTGCGGTGTCTGTTAGCTCGCGTGGACTACGGATTACCTAATGTTATAGTTGCTAGAGTCATCAATATTACCTAATGTTACAGTTTATAGAGTCATCAATATGAAAGTCTGAAAGTGAACCAAGATTAGGAGTATGAGAATGAACGCTGAAGAAGAAGAATAAAAAACAAAAGAAACAGGTCATTCGTATGATCTTCAAATATACTTGTTACATGGATACACCGAGTAGAGGTGCTGTTAGGATTAAGGTTATTGTTTTTCTATTCCTTATAAATCGCTTTATAGCAGCATACGACACTACAATATTGTATACAAATAAGTGTATTTCTTCAAAATATTCAGAAAATGGATGGACAATAAGAATAAATGTAGTTTATTTGTTTGTATACAAGCCAAAACGTCTTCATCCTATTACAGTGAATGCTAATATATTTAGAAATCGTTATATAAATAATGGAGTTACTTGAATACCAGCGTTGCCAGTTGGTCTAAACAAAAGTTTTTATCGGCTTAGCGAGATGTAAGTGTAACAAATTGGGATATTTTTGAGGTGCGTTTTGGCATATAGATAACGTTACGGTCAATGAAGGAATTCTTAAAGAGTCTAGAACTTGTAAATGGGCCACAACGTAATTTTATTGAAAGCGGTATACATTGATGTAAAGTCAATAAATGGAAATCCTTGTGGTGTAGTAGTTAAGCTGCATTCCTAGTGTTCCGAAGATCGTGGTTTCTTAGTCGGGCCGATGTTCCGCGCTCTGAGTGATGCTCTGGGAAGGAATGTATATGAATGTATATTCAGAAACCCTAATAAAATATAGTCATTTCTCGACGTCTCTGGGGAATTTTTATTAAATACAAGCGGAAAAAAATGTTTGCTCAAAAGAATATAATGCAAAGTTGCTTATTACGTCACTCACGATGTTGTAGATACAAAATTACGTAACACAATTGTGCTTAATACGTCACTCACGAGGATGTAGATACAAAATTACGTAACACAATTTTGCTTAATACGTCACTCACGATGTTGTAGATACAAAATGACGTAACACAATTTTGCTTAATACGTCACTCACGAGGATGTAGATACAAAATGAAAGCCATCATCGTGTAATGTAAAGTAATTTGCTTGTTGATCAGTAGACACGTGTTTCATATTAATTTCTTAGTCCTGGTTTGAAATAAAATTTACTACTGCGATTCTTCCAGCCACCAGAAAGGTCGAGAAAGGTCGAGGAATGTCGTCATGGCTACTGAACTAGTGTGGTAGGCGACGCTTACCAGGAGGTTTCTGGTCAATCACTGATTAGACAGCTGAGCACTTATGGAAAGCCGAGTGCTATGACGCTGGTACATAATTCCTACTGTCCACACAAATTTACCTTAGATACAAAATGGTAGATGTTATTTACCTTAGATACGAAATGGCTGATGTTCACAAGAGAGGGTAGCATCAAAGCTACATCCCTTCCGTGTGTTGTCGGGGCCCGAAAGGGTAGCAAAGAATAGCAACACTATTTACCTTCCATGCATGTCGTAAGAGGTGACTAATCAGGTTATGGGATGGAGTTGGCTGTCCCATCCCATATATGGTCAGTGACCCAAAGCCATGCTGAAGTCGGATGTGTCAGGCCATAAGGCACATATATCGCAACACTGCTGTAAACTATGACACAGCGCATTCCGTTCTCCGGACTACATCCTGCTAATTTTCAAGAGTTTGAGAAAGAACGCAGAAGGAGAAGAAGAAGAATAGCTACATCCAATCTCCTTTATACCATATGGATTCTCGTCTCGGGATACACATCGTTTGTTGAAATGATGGAGGGAAGCAACCTTCCATCAACTGCATGGTTAGACAGTGAGCTGACAACGTGTTCGCTGGACGTACAGAAACTGTTTCACAAGCACCTGCTGCGGCGGATACGTACTCAGGAGTCGACGAGACACTGAGAGTTAGATAATTTGGTATTAAATGTGTAACTAGTAAAAATGGGATGGGCCTGAAAGGCAGAAAGTGGAGTATATTCAACAAGCGAGCCACAAGAACCATTAGCAGCCACATGTTTTATTAGTAGCCTATGTACTAATTGCTGGGGGAAACTGAGAACCTACTGGAACTAGAATGTTGTTGACATTCTAACAACAATATAAATAAAGAAAAAACAAACAAAAAAATGATACGCAATAATACACAGCAAAAGTAAGGAAAAATTTAATGAAATAAGAAAGAAGGAAATTCGTGGAAGACAATTATTGAGAGTATAATCAATAGTAAAACAATTAGATGGAGGGATAAAATTGTTTAAGTACTAGACATAAAAACATTTCTGATAAAATTACTAGAAATAAAGAGGTACATTATGTCCGACGACAATCGGCAGGACACGTAATGATGATGGTCAGAAAAACAATGTGAGATAATAGATTAATGCAATCTAAGTTTACAAAATGAGTAGAAGAGAATGTTAATGTAAAGAATAACATGAAAGAAATAGTATAAAAAAAAGAAAAAGAAATTTAATGAAAGCGGACATTAAAATGAAAACAAAATAACTGCTTGAAACAATAACAAAAATGGTCGAGTTCTGACAGTAGAAAATAAAAATAATAAAATAGTTTGTTGATGGCGTTAGATCTGCAAGGTAAAAACAAGAACATTATAACATGGAACATTTTAAGATCTGGCAAGTAAAAATATGAGATTTTTCTGCAAGTCTTCTGTTCGGAAGAAATCAATATTACTGACAAGAAAGAGACAATGAACGTACACGAAAGAAATGCTTAGGAAATTATGCAAACAGAAAATGGGAAACAAATTAAGCAACTACACACAAAAATATGGTTGAAACAGCGGTAGAGAATGCGATAACAAAGTCAATAGATAACAGGTGAAATAATTATTACATTCTGCTGTAGTCACAATAGGCTATCGTGAAATTTATAGAGTTATACCGTTTAATCAATAAGTTCTATAGTTCATGGGAGTTCATTAATGTTAATCATAAGTTCTACAGTTCATGGAAGTTCATTAATGTTAATCATAAGTTCTACAGTTCATGGAAGTTGATTAATGTTAATCATAAGTTCTACAGTTCATGGAAGTTGATTATTGTTAATCATAAGTTCGACAGTTCATGGAAGTTGATTATTGTTAATCATAAGTTCGACAGTTCATGGAAGTTGATTATTGTTAATCATAAGTTCTACAGTTCATGGAAGTTGATTAATGTTAATCATAAGTTCTCCAGTTCATGAAAGTTGATTAATGTTAATCAATAAGTTCTACAGTTCATGGAAGTTGATTAATGTTAATCATAAGTTCTCCAGTTCATGGAAGTTGATTATTGTTAATCATAAGTTCGACAGTTCATGGAAGTTGATTATTGTTAATCATAAGTTCGACAGTTCATGGAAGTTGATTAATGTTAATCAATAAGTTCTACAGTTCATGAAAGTTGATTAATGTTAATCATAAGTTCTACAGTTCATGGAAGCTGATTAATGTTAATCATAAGTTCGACAGTTCATGGAAGTTGATATAGTGTTAGCTTGTCTATTGTCTATTGTCTTTCCCCAGGTGGTTTGTTGTCCATTCTTGACTTTAAGTGTAGGGGGTGGTTGTAGCTCGAACTTATATTTCAATGCCAGATTTGTTGCCGTGGATGTGCTATGGCCGTGTTTGTTCAAGATGTTCCTGACGTTTTCTATCCATCTTTTTCCTGGTCTTCCTCTAGTTTTGTACCCTGATCTCATTTGATTATATGCCTGTACAGGCAACTTTTCGTGATGCGTCCTCATTATGTGGCCAAACCACTTGATCTGCTGCCTTTATATGTATTGTGTGTAAGGTCTTATACCCATTCTTTCATCAATGTCTTCATTTCGTAATCTGTCAAGCCTGGTGACCCCTACAGCTTTCCTCAAGAATTTAATTTCTCATCATGTCGAAATAGGATGTGCTGGGCCTACAAAGCGCGTAACGGTGGCACAACGTAACAACGCTCCCGTCGAATATGGTACGAATACCTGTGCTGATTATTATGGAACGAACGCAAAAACAAACATCCCACATGTCACTATCTTTCTGTAATGTAAAGATGCGAGAGACCAGGTTTGGTACTGGTAACACAGTGTTGGTATAAATATACTATTCAAGCTGTAAACTATAACAAAAAAAAAGCTGTCGGATTTTCCGACTTCATCATTTTTAGAATCATAGGAGAATAATACAGAAATTCTTTTCTCTCTGCAAGTTTATTTCCGGTATATGAAAACCTGACAGTAGAGTTTGGCCAGGGCTGCCATCTTTGTCCTTTCTATGCCTGAGCCTATCGGGTACGGAACCCGTTCTCTTCGCGAGCATGTTTCCGGCATAGGTAGGCTCTGCATTAAAGTTAGGCCAGGTCTTCTTGCTGTGCCGGACGCTCATGATTGGGTCTGGGTCTCCCCCCATAAGGAGCACATGTTACTAGAAGCTCGCCTCGAGCTAACAGAGCTTGTAGTTCTCATTTCCATTGTACGTTTTTTTCATTTTCTATTTGATGTTGGCGCTGCCCTTTGACGCTGTTCTGCCCTTTCATTGTACTCAGTATGAAATCTATTCGTCTCTCGCCATGCATCTACCTTTGCGTGCCTTTTTTTTATTGACCGACTCTCCAATGTTCGGGTTGGACAGACTAGCATCACAGTGCCGCTGCATATGTTTGTGCTGGTGGTATTGGAGATATTGCTTGTCTCTTGTGCAGTCAAATCTCTTTCCATCTGCTACCTCCACATTCTCGGACACAATCCTCAAATGACGTGGCCAGAATCAGCTCGAGCTGTTTTCTGTTACCAGGTTGCACCGCGAGGAGGTACATTTTGGATCTTGGTTATTTGCTAACCCTGGGTCCGCCGAGAGCATTGCGTTCCCTTTGCACCTCATACATTCACACTTGTACAATCTTCTGTTAACAATTTCATCATTCGTTCCTCAAGACATTCATACTATTACAATCTTCTGTTAACAATTTCATCATTCGTTCCTCAAGACATTCATACTATTACAATCTTCGGCTATAGTACATTTGAAAACTCTTGCCGACGTTTGATTTCACCCAACATCTCAAAAACCGTGCATCAATCACAATACACGTTTGCATATATTCTTGTATTTAAAAAAAATATCTATACAATTTTATAATTCAATACTGTGCTTACGCTACAAATTTCATAAATCGTCATTTCTCTTTGATCTTGTTTGTGAAAATAATTGTTACATTCCTAACAACACAATTGACTGTAATTTTTGTAAGTTAATTTTTTAAGTGCCACGGATTATCCATTCATAAACATATCTTTAATGGTTTTCATGACTTTGTAAATGTATGTTTGGAATAATATGCTTCAATTATGTTTTTCCTCCAATCAATTTAAAAACAAAAATTGACGACTAAGATGGAAATAGGATGTTCAAAAACTTTAAAAGTGAACACAACATATCCGGGAATAAAAATTGAAATCTTTTTTCGAAGTAATGATTTTCACTTTGAAACTCATTTGGTAAAACATGAAGTGTTGTAAATATAAAGTGTTGTAAATATGAAGTGTTGTAAATATGAATGTAACTACTTAAGGAAACACTTAGGTCATAACTTACATAGATCAATCCATTAATGTTTCTTCTGCGCCGAATGTGGTGCATAGGGAAGAAACCAGAGCTCTCCAGTTTGAGTGATTTGATGTTAGTGTGTGTAATTCTTGTATTTTTTTGAGATCCATTGTCATACAATATAGAATATCCACACAAGCCTAGAGATACAATCAGAACACCGACAGGAAAATTCTGCAATAATTATGATGCAGAAATCCAGGCAATTAGTGTGGCAGCTAAAAAACTGCTGAACTCCAACTCTGACCTACAGCCTGTGGTACTCCTGACAGATGCAAGGTCAGTGCTTCAAGCTTTCCAGTCTGGAAAACTAACAGACTTGAAAAAACTACTTAGCGAATTGTCTTACCAGTATAGGGTAACCATGCAGTGGATACCCTCTCACTGTGGAATACCAGGAAATGAAAAAGCAGACCAACTGGCTAAGGAAGGTGCTGCCGAAGACCAACCAGATATACCAATCACCTACCATCAGAAAAAAAACAGATGATCAAGTCAATAAGAAAGCCACAAACACCATCACAAGATGACTATCATATTATGAACAGATCAGAACAAGTTATAATTCTATGTTTCAGAACAGGACACAACCGACTCTGCAGTCACATGTATACAAAGTTCAAGATTGGCAACACGGCCATGTGTACATGTGGACAGGCAGCACAGAGTGCCAAACATATACTTCAAGAGTGTTCTGAGCATGAAACGCTGAGGCAGACATATTGGCCACAGGAAACAACAATGGAATCAAAACTCTATGGGACACTGTATGAACTACAAAAGACAGTGAGTTTTATTAAGGAGACAGAATTACAGATATAGACATGTTTCAAGTGAACGAAAGAAGAAGAAGATAAAGGATTGTCATAACTCTTTGATGGATATTCTGCGAAGAGATTAGTTAAATATTTATATAAATACTTGGGTATATATTTATGTAAACACTTAGAAAAACACTTATGTAAATTCTTATGTGAATATTTATGTAAATATATATCTAAATACTTATGTAAAATGTATGTATATATTTATCTAAACACATAGGAAAATACTTCTGTAAATATATATGTAAATACTTATGTAAAAGCGTATGTATATATTTATGTAAACACCAAACACTTAGAAAATAACTTATGTAAATTCTTATGTGAATACTGATGTAAATATATATGTAAATACTTATGTAAATATATATGTAAATACTTATGTAAATATATATGTAAATACTTGTCTAAATATATATATATGTGAATACTGATGTAAAACACAGGTATTTTAATTTCACTTGTAGGGATGGATTTCGTAGCTGTGTGATAAAGGCCACATGTTCTTGCTGTCGCCACGTCAGAAAAACGATACAAAACAATAACAGACGGTTTTATCAACGAGAATAGATATTGCTAAATGCAGAGAAAATGGCAATACTCCAAATGTTGTACAGCAACAATGATCTATTACTAGAACCGACGAGAGAAATAAGAAACACGGTACAATTGCATTTTCCGGTACCACTTAAAAGCAGGTTAGGTGAAATGAAACAAACATGGACTCGGGATAAGAAGTTCGTGATTTGCTGAAAAACGTGGGAGCCGATGACTAGTCATGGCAGGTGTGTGTGAAGGCTGTGATATGAGGGCGATGACGCCAAAGATATTCCATAATTATTTGGAAATAGATATTCGTCTTCTTCTTCTGCGTTCGTTCTCAAACTCCTGCAGATTAGCAGTATGTAGTCCGGAGAACGGAATGCGCTGTGTCATAGTTTACAGCATTGCTGCGATATCTGCGCCTTTCGGCCTGACACATCCGACTGTAGCATGGCTTTGGGTCACTGACCCTATATGGGATGGGGCAGCCAACTCCATCTGATAACCTCCTTAGTCACAACGTACGACATGCATGGAAAGTAAACAATGTTGCTATTCTTTGCTTCCCTTTCGGGCCTCGACAACACACGGGCCGAAAATAGATATGATTTCACTTATGAGAGCCGACGTATTGTCAGGCAGTGCGACGATAGAATACGCAATGCTGAGAAGAGATAAAGCAGACTTGATCAAGGCAGTAATAAATTCATTTCAAGATGAAGATGATGTCAATGAGGTTGAGAACGTAAAAATAAAACAATGTTAGAAATAGGAGTATCTAGAGGTGAGATAAGGAAAAGTAATTCTTTTGGAAAGTCCCGAAATTCACGCAGTCAACACCTGACCGGGACTGAGTCTACATACACTGGTATGGCTGCTGGAACGAAGATCGGAGCACTTATGGGAATGCCCCACGCACTGTGATGCTAGTTTCTAATCAAGAATCAAGAAAAATATTGTGTATCATCTGTCTCTAGACTTCCATCGTGATCTTTGGGTTGAGCCATAATGGTTATACCTGGTATATCACTTTGTTTGCTTTCTGTCATTGTGTCTCGATCTGTAATCTAATTTTCCTTTGTCTGTGAATATACTTCCCAGGTATTTAAATTCAGAAGCTTGTTTCACTTTAGTTTTGTTTATTGTTACGTTCACTGGATTTGATGACTTGCTGATTTTCCGTACTTCTGTTTTCTGCGTATTTATTTTCATATTATACTTGGTGCATGTTGTCTTGAGTACATTAACATAACTGTGTAACTGCTGTTTCTCTTCGTAGATAAGGCATTGATCATCAGCAAATAGCAATTCGTTGTTTGCGTTATGTAATTCCTCATCAGACTCTTCTCTTATTACTGAACTGTTTACTTTCTTGTTGTCGGATTCTTTTGTTATTCTGTCCATGTATATGTTAAAAAATATATGAGAAAGCACACATCCTGATTTTTGAAAAGAGGAAGATTGCACATAGAAAGCGAGGACATAAAGAGAGAAATTGCACATAGAAAGCGAGGACATAAAGAGATAGATTGCATATAGAAAGAGAGACCATGAAAAGAGAGATTGCACATAGAAAGAGAGGATATCAAGAGAGAGAGAAAGATTGCACATAGAAACAGAGTATATCAAGAGAGAGAGATTGCACATAGATAGAGAGGATATCAAGAGAGAGAGAGAGAGAGATTGCTTATAGATAGAGAGGACAAAGATTACGCAAGAAAGAAAAGAGCGCAAAATCTAAGTATTTAATTACTTGTATTCCAAATAACTCCTGATTTTTTCAACCTACGACCTACATTTCCCAGACAACATCCTCAAGTTAATGTTTCTACACAACCACATTTCCTAAGTATTGACAGTTCTTGAAATCTTTAAAAGAACAACAACGAAATACGCAGAAAACAAATATTGTGTAACAGCAAGACAAGGTATACACCACATTAAGTGAAAAATTGTACAAACCCAGGGATCGCTAATTGAGTGACCTAATTCATTGAGTGACTAAAAAAAAGTGAAAGCATAAAGACACGTTATGTCAAGTAACTACATATTGAACTTGAATTGATCGGGGTTTTTTTGGAACGATTTTTAGCACATCAATGCGTTACTATTAGTGTGCACGAAGTACTTCTTCTTCTTCTTTCCTTCCTCTTTTACCCTTTACGGGTGTCGAGGGAGATACAATGTTCTTGTTCTCGCTTTTCTGGCAGCTTCAGATAATGTTATTTGATGTTCGTGTAATGTGTCTTTGATGTTGTCGATCCAGCGTGGTCTAGGTCTACCCTTGCCTCTTCTTTCTGCTTCTCCTCTCTTCATATATACTTTATAAACTAATGAATCACACGGTATTCTTTCCAGATAACCAAGCCATTGTATCTGTTGGTTTTTGTATGTATTGTAGAATTGATATGACACCCACTCTTTCTCTTATGACCTCTTTTCTAATTCTGTGTCTTCTGGTCACTCCTGTGGCTTTTCTCAGACATCTCATCTCTGGTGTAACCAACTGTCTCTTATGTTTTATTGTTAAGGACCATGTTTGACACAAAGTACAACATGCCAATTGAGGTACAGAAAAACAGAAGTTATGAAAATTAGCAAGTCCACAACGCCAATGGATATCAAAGTAGATAACACCAAAGTGAAACAAGACAAATAATTTAAATATCTAGGCAGCATTTTCCCCCCGAAAATGGAAGACTAGACAGAGAAATAGAAACAAGGTGTCAGAAAGTAAACACAGTGACTTACCAACTTTCATCATTATTTTTTCACACAAAGATCAAGATAGAAATTTAAAAAAACAACACATAATATCAACAGTATTTATACCAACACTCGGCTACCAATTTCAAAAAGTCGGATTGTACAACCCAGAGATCTACAATATTCCGCCTTTCGGGTGTCATTTCGCCTCTTCCGGTCAATCCATACTACACATATCAATATGACCGTCGATGAAATTACTGTCCGCTTTCTGTTATATGTTTTAATTTTGTTTCAATTGTCTGTCTTGATAAAGGCCTTTTGGTCGAAACGTCCATTTGTTTGTGTCATTATGTGTGTTATCTAGTATTAGCAACACTTTATTACCGTTTTCCTGGATCTACCTGTTGGATTTCAGTTTTGCGCAGTAAGTACAATTTTTCGATTTTCTACCAATGTCAAACATGGTCTTGTAACAGTCTTGCATCAAAGGAAAATCGTTTCATGTGAAATGAAGTGTCTGAGAAAAGCTGAAATAGTTACCAAATTAGATAAAATAAGAAATGAAGTGTCTGAGAAAAGCTGAAATAGTTACCAAATTAGATAAAATAAGAAATGAAGTGTCTGAGAAAAGCTGAAATAGTTACCAAATTAGATAAAATAAGAAATGAAGTGTCTGAGAAAAGCTGAAATAGTTACCAAATTAGATAAAATAAGAAATGAAGTGTCTGAGAAAAGCTGAAATAGTTACCAAATTAGATAAAATAAGAAATGAAGTGTCTGAGAAAAGCTGAAATAGTTACCAAATTAGATAAAATAAGAAATGAAGTGTCTGAGAAAAGCTGAAATAGTTACCAAATTAGATAAAATAAGAAATGAAGTGTCTGAGAAAAGCTGAAATAGTTACCAAATTAGATAAAATAAGAAATGAAGTGTCTGAGAAAAGCTGAAATAGTTACCAAATTAGATAAAATAAGAAATGAAGTGTCTGAGAAAAGCTGAAATAGTTACCAAATTAGATAAAATAAGAAATGAAGTGTCTGAGAAAAGCTGAAATAGTTACCAAATTAGATAAAATAAGAAATGAAGTGTCTGAGAAAAGCTGAAATAGTTACCAAATTAGATAAAATAAGAAATGAAGTGTCTGAGAAAAGCTGAAATAGTTACCAAATTAGATAAAATAAGAAATGAAGTGTCTGAGAAAAGCTGAAATAGTTACCAAATTAGATAAAATAAGAAATGAAGTGTCTGAGAAAAGCTGAAATAGTTACCAAATTAGATAAAATAAGAAATGAAGTGTCTGAGAAAAGCTGAAATAGTTACCAAATTAGATAAAATAAGAAATGAAGTGTCTGAGAAAAGCTGAAATAGTTACCAAATTAGATAAAATAAGAAATGAAGTGTCTGAGAAAAGCTGAAATAGTTACCAAATTAGATAAAATAAGAAATGAAGTGTCTGAGAAAAGCTGAAATAGTTACCAAATTAGATAAAATAAGAAATGAAGTGTCTGAGAAAAGCTGAAATAGTTACCAAATTAGATAAAATAAGAAATGAAGTGTCTGAGAAAAGCTGAAATAGTTACCAAATTAGATAAAATAAGAAATGAAGTGTCTGAGAAAAGCTGAAATAGTTACCAAATTAGATAAAATAAGAAATGAAGAAATTAGGAAAAGAGTTGGCATCATGTATTAAACACCAAAAATAACACTATTCAAAACCATTATTAAACCAACGCTGTGTTACCAAGCCAAACATGGACAACGACAGCACAAGACAAACGTAAACTTGTGAGAGCTGAAATGGTATGCTTACGCAAAATCCTAGGAATATCGCTAAGAGACAGTGAGAAATGAGGACATTAGACAGAGAACCGGTACCACTCCAAAACGTGGAATATATTAAGAGACAACAGATCAAATGGTTTGCACACATCGGCAGACTAACACCAGACAGCATACCACAGCAAGCTATGCTACACAGATACAGCGAAGGCAGACATAGAGGCTGACCACAAAAACGATCGACCACCGAAATAAAAGAGGCGACAAACTCCCCAATATAAGCGTACACGAGAGCCATCTCCAGGAAACTCTTCTACCCCTGAAATTTGGATATTGTCCTGTTGAAAGTCCAAGTCTCCATATGTTGCCAAGGGGGAAACACCTGATCTTATAATGGTTACTTAAGTGTCATTATTACTACTTTGCCACAGCTTTCTCATTTGTGTTCTACTTCTTCTTCTTCTGCGTTCTTTCTCAAACTCCTGCAGATTAGCAGGATGTAGTCCGGAGAACGGAATGAGTTGTGCCATGGTTTACAGCACTGCTGCGATATCTGCACCTTTTGACATGACACATCCGACTTCAGAATGACTTTGGGTCACTGACCCTATATGGGATGGGACAGCCAACTCCATCCCATAACCTCCTTAGTCGCCTTTTACGAAATGCGTGGAAAGTAAACAGTGTTGTTATTCTTTGCTCCCCTTTCGAGCCCCGGCAACACACGGGCGCTCATTTGTGTTAATTTGAGTGTTGCAATTGCGAGTCTTCTTCTAATCCCGCCTGAACAATCTCCGGAACTGTTTATATTTGCTCCCAGATACTTCAAAAGTATACCATGAAATCAGTGCATAGAAAACACCAAGATAGCCTTGAGCAAACATGGACTTAATGCAACCAAGGCGACACATCTGGTCTTGAAACGGTAACTGAAGCTCTCACCTGTGTGCTTAACGGCAAGTGTAGATGCAAGAACTATCATTCACCTGAGGAAAGACACAATACAAATAGACTGATAGTGCCCCTCCCCCTTTCTTTTAACATAATGATGGCGCATTAATCTCTTGCTGTGTCTTTTCCTTCTTCGTCGTCGTTTTCAAACTCCTGTAGATTAGTAGGATGCATTCCGGATAGCTGCTTTATGACCTTACAGCTTAGCTGCGATATCTGCGTCTTAGGGATTGACACATCCGACTTCAGCACGGTCCCTGAATCACTGTGGCACTACGTGGCTGCGTCTATCTCTCAAATAGATTCTGTGGAACCCCAGGGATTCACAAAATGTAGCTAGCTTCCACGAGAAATACTGATAAACAGCCTAATATCATGTGCGTAACGTTATTTTTGTGTCTAATTTCATATGTGTAATTTGAACACACTCTGACCACACACTGACCATATACTGGCCACACACTGACCATATACTGGCCACATACTGACCACATAGTGACCACATACTGACCACATACTGACCACATACTGATCACATACTGACCACATACTGACCACATACTGACCACATACTGACCATATACTGGCCACATACTGACCATATACTGGCCACATACTGACCACATACTGACCACATACTGACCACATACTGACCACATACTGACCATATACTGGCCACATACTGGCCATAATATTGGTAATATAGTACACGTTTATAAACTGTTAAATCATTTAGCTCGCCCGTGTGTTGCCGGTGCCCGAAAGGAAAGCAAAGAATAGCAACAGTTTACCTTCCACGCATGTCGTAAAAGGCGACTAAGGCTGTAAAAGGCTGTCTCATCCCATATGGGTCAGTGACCCAAAGCCATGCTGAAGTCGGATGTGTCAGGCCGAAAGGCGCAGATATTGCAGCAATGCTGTAAACCATGATACAACGCATTTTGTTCTCCGGACTACATCCTGCTAATCTGCAGGAGTTTGAGAACGAACACAGAAGAAGAAGAAGAAATCATTTAGCTTTAGTAATAAGAAATATGCTCAGAAAATCAAGGAGAAATCTCATAGCCACGCAAAGTGTGTCCCTTGGACAACCATTGATGAAGATCCGCATGGCTTCATTTTGAATTCTCTCCACAGAATTACAGATATAGACATGTTTCAAGTGAACGAAAGAAGAAGAAGAAGAAGAATCTCCACCCTTTCAATCTGTGTGTGAATTGTGGTGATAGTGGCGCCTGCATATTTAGTCTCATAAAATTGTTTTGTGGCATGCCTGTGCAGATCTCAAAGTGAGTTATGACCTTTACCACCCACAACACAGTGAGCTCCCTCGTGTGAAGGGAAGCAGGCTCAAGAGAGGCAAATCGTGGATGCAACAGAACCATGCAACGGAAAACTTTAGTAGATGACATGCCTTTATATTGAGGTTATCTTCTTATAGAAGCTTCATGGCACGTCATCTATACAATCCCGTAGTCGTAACCTTCGATAACAGTTACCATGTTGTTCCGACAGGCCGACGTTGTGCTTGAACTAGTTTCGGACACGGAGTGGGTGGGCGGAACAACAAAGAAATCTGTCGCAAGGGCCAGAGTTGTGCCCTGATGTCGACGTCTGTTTGGTGGAATTATACTCGAAACACCATCGGATGGCTGCTTGAAAAGAGGGCGGAGCACTTATGGATATGCCCCACGTGCTGTGAGGCCAGTTTCTAATCAAGAATCAAGAAATCGTGGATGGGTCGGGCCGATGATACTGTTAAAAATAACTGCGACCCAGAAAATATAACGCCTGGCGAGGAATGGATACATATTCCTACGGTCTTTCAAGAGGCAATCAAGATCGTGGATGCTGAGGTCAAGGCACTCATCTGCGAGCATACCGATGACACATGTTGTGATTTATACGAGCGGGTCGGTCATCCGTCATCACCGATACGCATGGAACAACAATCAGTCTAACAATGGAAGTATTCGCCGTAACGCAGGTACTTAACTGACTGGAATCTCAAACCGATTCCCATGTGTTCATACCAAGTGACACAATGAACATGATACAGAATGTCAAAACGGGTAATGTACGTAGGAGATGGGTGGAGTCATTAGTTATACAACCTCTCCATAAACCTCGTCATGCACCTCCATAAACCTCATTACAAACCTCATTATAATCTTCACTATAAACATCCCCACAAACCTAACCATAAATCTCATCAGAAAGCTCACCATACATCTCACAGTAAACATCATCAGAAACCTCACCATAAACCTAATAAAAAATCTCACCATAAACAGTATCATAAACCTCATCACAAACTTCATTCAAAACTCATCATAAAAATTATCATAAGCTTCAAAATAAACCCGTCATAAATCTCATTATAAAGCTAACCATAAATCTCATTATAAACCTAACCATAAATCTCATCATAAACCGAACCATAAATCTCATTATAAACCATACAGTAAATTTCACGATAAACCTCATTACAAACCACATAATAAACCTCACCATAAACTCCATCATAGAAACACAGATAATGGAACGAGCTTAAAAAACCCCATTAATCACATGACATAACCTGTCTTGCAATCCACGCAAAACATAAGAATATCATCTGTGATTGCCCCATGCTTCCTAGGGAGTAAGAAAGGGCAGTGGTAATAATCGTTATCAATTATTGATGCAACACAACTTTCATAGCTTCTGTGTAAATATTCTTCTGTCAGAATTGAATGGGACCCATGGGGCTTATGCAGCAAGTGCTAGCTCATTCACAGAATATGGCTCTCTATTTAGAATATTTGCATGATCTGTTCATCATTTAGGCCATCCCTCTTCCATCCATCCATCATAACATTCATCCACTCACCATCCATCATAACATTGATCCACTCACCATCCATCATAACATTCATCCACTCACCATCCATCATAACATTCATCCACTCACCATCCATCATAACATTCATCCACTCACCATCCATCATAACATTCATCCACTCACCATCCATCATAACATTGATCCACTCACCATCCATCATAACATTCATCCACTCACCATCCATCATAACATTCATCCACTCACCATCCATCATAACATTAATTCACTCACCATCCATCATAACATTAATCCACTCACCATCCATCATAACATTAATTCACTCACCATCCATCATAACATTCATCCACTCACCATCCATCATATCATTCATCCACTCACCATCCATCATAACATTCATCCACTCACCATCCATCATAACATTCATCCACTCACCATCCATCATATCATTCATCCACTCACCATCCATATAACATTCATCCACCCAACATCCATCATAACATTCATCCACTCACCATCCATTATAACATTCATCCACTCACCATCCATCATAACATTCATCCACTCACCATCCATCATATCATTCATCCACCCAACATCCATCTATCATACTATTCCTTCATCCATCCATCATAACATTCATCCTTCCTTTAACAAAATTATATCGATCTATACGCTATGACCCTTGTTTGCCTTGCGGCGTCAGTGGTAGAAGAGTTCTCTGGAGGTGTCCTTCTTGTGTGCTGTTTGTAAGCTTGATCCAGTGACTTCTTGTGTGCTGTTTGTAAGCTTTGATCCCGTGACTTCTTGTGTGCTGTTTGTAAGCTTTGATCCCGTGACTTCTTGTGTGCTGTTTGTAAGCTTTGATCCCGTGACCACTTTGAATTTTGTACTTCATCTTGTACATGACCTGTCTCTGGCTTTGTAGCAAAATTTAACACAATTATCAATTACAATAACTATCCATTCATCCATCAGAACATACGTATCCATTTATCCTTTATCCATCCATCCATTGAAAAATTTCCCAATAAACTCATTCGCAGTTAATGTATGGGGTCACAATTTATCAATTAAACTACTCATTCATCTTTCCATCCATCGATCTTTCCATCCATTTATATTTCTATCCATGCATCTTTCTATCCATCCATCCACGCATTCATCCATACACAAACATGTTATTTCATAAATTTATCTAACGGTTAATTCTGCCAGAACGGCAAATTCAATAAGAAATTCAGTAATTTACCATACACCAATATATTCATCTGCCCACCTACCGACCCATGGACCAACTAATCCATCCATATGTCCATCTGCACACCTACCGACCCATGGACCAACTAATCCATCGATATGTCCATCTGCCCACCTACCGACCCATGGACCAACTAATCCATCCATATGTCCATCTGCACACCTACCGACTCATGGACCAACTAATCCATCGATATGTCCATCTGCACACCTACCGACCCATGGACCACCTAATCCATCCATATGTCCATCTGCACACCTACCGACCCATGGACCAACTAATCCATCCATATGTCCATCTGCACACCTACCGACCCATGGACCAACTAATCCATCCATATGTCCATCTGCACACCTACCGACCCATGGACCAGCTAATCCACGAACTTTTATTTTCTAACAACATGAATTACGAGTGATAGAAACGTATATTTTCTGATAGGAAACGTATATTTTCTAATATGAAAAGTATATTTTCTAATATGAAACTTATATTTTCTGATACAGTAGTAGAGGGTATGGTGGGGTTATACATTTTCCCCGAGTTCTCTCTTCACACACAGAAGACTCTCAACTCTCAGTGATGTGTGTGTGATGTGTGCGTGATGTGTGTGTGTGTGTGTGTGCTGTGTGGCATACTTTCAGACGAGGCCTTCTACTTAATGGTGTGTACTTGTACATTTTTCATTATTGTGTCTACTGGTACCCAATACTTTGAAACTTGTAACAATTTGGAGGTAATCCACTGACAACATACTTCTGGCTGCACAGTACATATCAATACATGCCTTCAGTACAACCAATCTACACGTCAATCCACCATTTATCCATCCATCAATCCATAAATCCACCATCAATCAACCTGTCAAGACATCCATCAATCCATCCATCAATTCATTCATCAATCAACACACCAATACACATATCACTCCATCCATAAATCCACATATGAGTCCATCAATCAATCCACATATCAATCCATCCATCAATCAACCTATCAATCCATCTATCAATCCACTTATAAATCCACCCACCAATCCATTCATCATTCCACCACCAATTTTCTCACCCGAACACTCACAGTTTTTCCTGCCATTCACCCAACCACTCACCTAACCAACCACTCACTCACGCACCTATCCACGCACCCAACCACGCATTAAACTACTTACCCAACCATTTATCGAACCACTAATCAAACTATCAACCCAACCACTTACCCACCTAATTCCCGGCCACCCACCCATGCACCCAAAAACCTCAACCACCCAACCACCAATCAAACCACCTAACAATTCACCCACCACAATCAAGATCACTCGCAGAATAAAATATCCAAACACCAACGCAACCATTCTTTCAACCAACCACCCAACCCCTCATTAAACCACCTATCCAACCACCCACCCAACCACCCACCCAACCACCAACTCAACCACTAACCATTCTACTTATTTACTAACTCCTTTCATTCCACAAATCATTAACCCACACACCCATCCACGAACTAACTACTTACACATCCACATATCTAAATATCACTAAAATAATAAGGAAATCAAAGCACACTGACATTATAAAAGATGTATTTCGAACAACTATACGTTAAATAAGTAAATTATTAATAAAAAAAATAAATAAAATGTAACAGCTATTTCTGTGTCCCTATCTTTAAGAATACAGTGTGGTTGAAACGTCGATATGGTCGTTCCACTTAGAACTGTAATATCCTATTTAACGCATTACATATTATAAAATAATTATTATTTACTAAACGGTGCATAGTTTTACTGCCATTTCCCTTTCATTCATGATTTATGAATCAATCAAGAATTAATCCGTTTATTTCAATCTCTGAAGAATGAAATATTGACCGGCGATCTGATGGATAGGAAAAAAAATAATTATAATATTTTTCAGACAAGTTTTCAAATTCCTAGAACAATTTCTCAAAACAGTAAACACAACAGTAAACACTTTACATTCCCGCAAATGGCGAGTGCAGCTTTTAATCACCGCTTCCGTCACTCACACGATGTAAAACTCCAGACCACAAATTCTGACAACGGCTACAGCAGACGCCATTCATAACAACCGCAGCATCACAGAC
Organism: Meghimatium bilineatum; assembly: GCA_034231615.1. NCBI lineage: Eukaryota > Metazoa > Mollusca > Gastropoda > Stylommatophora > Philomycidae > Meghimatium > Meghimatium bilineatum. Next base: position 20,324,007 of record CM067310.1, read on the forward strand.
CGTGCTAGCGTGAGCAAAAGATATCATTTCTTTACTCTCCTGTTTCTCTCATCCCCTACCATCACCTGCGTCTGTCAATCTTCAATAACTCTTAACCGTAATAGACCGTACTCTGGCATCTACCCCATAAGTAAAACGAGAACTCTTAAACGACTTACCAGCTTGGCATAAACTATTTCTCAGCGTTTTTCAAATGAACAAGCCATATTTTGTGGTCAATATTCATTGTTTTAGTTCACCTCTTGTTTAGCCAATTATTTTAAAATATTTGAAAACATATTTTCATTTTTGAGAGTAGCCAGGAAGTCGTGTAATCACTTTTTGATCAGAAATGACAAGATTATCAGAAAGACTGATTTCGTTGTCTGCGCAATACTCATTCGCTAATTTAACGAGAGAAATTACCACTTTCCTAGAAAAGGAGATTATAAGTGGAGCTATGCTCCCCGTGTTGCCGGGGCCAAAAAATGGGAGTAAATAATAGCAAACCTCTTACATGACATGTATGTAGTACGGTAGGAGTAAGGAGGGCGGGGGTTCGCAATAAAATCTTATAAAACAGTTATTTCTCAGTAGGGTTTAACGAAAGTTAGCCGCACCGAGAGAAATAGACAAGCCACACACGCAACAGAATACATAAAAACCTCCTATGTAGAAGAGAACAGAGAAACTACCCATGCAACATAAAACAGAAAAACCACCTATGTAACAGAGAACAGACCCATGTAACAGAAAACCTTAGTAGATGACATGCCGTTATATTTAGGTTATCTATCGGAAGCTTTGTAGCATGTCATCTATACAATTATAGATCCACTCTGAGAAGAAGACTCCTTCAATAGGCATTACACTAAGCCGAAAGCTGACGTCTCCTGTGTATGAAAGAAACCTCTGAAAAAAATACCACCCAACTGCACATAGGAACTAAGAGCTAACCGCTTGCAATTCATGAGGTTCTCAAGCAAACAAACAAGCAGACCCGTAGTCGTAACCTTCGATAACAGTTACCATGTTGTTCCGACAGGCCGACATTGTGCTTGAACTAGTTATGTCCACGTCGTGGGTGGGCGGAACAAAAAAGAAATATGTCGCAAGGGCCCGAGTTGTGCCCTGATGTTGACGTCTGTTTCGGAAGCATTAAACTCGAAACACCATCGAGTCGGATGGCTGCTGGAACAGAGGGTGGAGCACTTATGGGAATGCCCCATGTGCTGTGAGGCCAGTTTCTAATCATGAATCAAGAATCAAGAACAAACAAGCAGTTATTTTTGTATCATTTATACACATTGCTGGCCGATTGTTTGACGTTGCATTCAACCTTTATTGCGGAGACGGCACCTAATGATAATATATATATTGACATCACAAATAACATTACCTTGAGAAACATATTTTTTTATTAAAAAATATATATAAATTATATGTGTATAAATTTGTTTTTGTATGACGCTAGAATTGAACATTCTTTCAAAGTTTCGTTTGGAGAAAAATTATTGAAATTCACCGTTGTATCGCGGCATATGACACAGAAGATGCTGAAGTTAGGTGTGTTGGGCAGATAGGCGCAGATATTACATCTAAACTGTGGACCATGATATAACGTATTCCGCGTACAAGAATACATTCTGCTAATATTTGTGAGTTTTCAGAACTAGCACAGAAGAACAAGAAGAAGTAATGGAGTGAGCACACAAGTAAACAAAACTAAACATACATACATGTATATAGTAGGCTTGCGAAACATATTAAACATACATCCATGTATATAGTAGGCTTGCGAAACATATTAAACATACATCCATGTATATAGTAGGCTTGCGAAACATATTAAACATACATCCATGTATATAGTAGGCTTGCGAAACATATTAAACATACATACATGTATATAGTAGGCTTGCGAAACAAATTAAACATACATACATGTATATACTAGGCTTACGACACATATTAAACATACATACATGTATATAGTAGGCTTACGAAACAAATTAAACATACATACATGTATATAGTAGGCTTACGAAACATATTAAACATACATACATGTATATAGTAGGCTTACGAAACATATTAAACATACATACATGTATATAGTAGGCTTGCGAAACATATTAAACATACATACATGTATATAGTAGGCTTACGAAACATATTAAACATACATACATGTATATAGTAGGCTTGCGAAACAAATTAAACATACATACATGTATATAGTAGGCTTACGAAACAAATTAAACATACATACATGTATATAGTAGGCTTACGAAACATATTAAACACACTAGACTGTTCATTTTGACGTCAACAATACTGATTTTTATACACCTTTTTATTTTAATTATTTTTTGATTTCGAAAATTGTTTTAAAAAGTCGGATACAAATATTTTTTTGGTCCTACTTCTAAAGATTTATGTCTTTTTTTTGTGTGTCGAAAAGGGGGGGGGGGTATTTTTTGACATAACTAAGATAAAATAGTGGGGATTGAGAAAAGGTGGAACAAGTACGAAACTGGCAAAAAAATAACTGATGTAATTTATGGCTATACTTTACATGAAAATAATTCGATCACAGAAGGAACGCGAAAAACAATCACAGAAGAAACGAAAAATAAAAAAAAACTTAAGTTAAAGGAGCGATAAAAGCAATAATTTCATAGCAAGAAATACACAAAACCTTGCATCTCTTTATCGTCTTGTTCATTTCAATTATCTGAACAAAAACAACAAAATTAAAAAAGTACAGTAACATACGAAGAAATGCGCCAAGATTAACACAAAGAACGTGAACAAAAAGCCTCAATAGAACAGGGAAGACATAACAGAAATATTGTATAATATGCATACAAGTACCCGGTACTGTACACACACATAAAAACATCAAACATCAAAAGCAAGTGCACTCATTTGTTTCCATAGTGGGATTGTCAGTTTTTCCAATCTCCGGGGAGTGATGTAAGCTGTAGTGATAAATGCTGTCTGGGTTAGAAGAGCTGAATTTGTAAATGGTAACACTAAAGAATGGAAGGTCTTGAATAAAATCAATGAATGGGCATCTATAATTTACAAGAAGACATTGAGGATTCGGAGATGTTAAAATGGGCATCTATATTTTAAAAGGTGGCATTGAAGCATTTGAGACGTGGATGTGAACATCGTTCATTTAAAATGTGGCATTGAAGATGTTAAGATGTGAAGATGGAAGTTCATAATTAGAAGATAATGACGAGTGTGAGATGTGAATGTTAACTTCCATAATTTAGAAGATAATAGTGAAGTCTTTGAGTTGTGAATGTTAACTTCCATAATTTAGAAGATAATAGTGAAGTCTTTGAGTTGTGAATGTTAACTTCCATAATTTAGAAGATAATAGTGAAGTCTTTGAGTTGTGAATGTTAACTTCCATAATTTAGAAGATAATAGTGAAGTCTTTGAGTTGTGAATGTTAACTTCCATAATTTAGAAGATAATAGTGAAGTCTTTGAGTTGTGAATGTTAACTTCCATAATTTAGAAGATAATAGTGAAGTCTTTGAGTTGTGAATGTTAACTTCCATAATTTAGAAGATAATAGTGAAGTCTTTGAGATGTGAATGTTAACTTCCATAATTTAGAAGATAATAGTGAAGTCTTTGAGATGTGAATGTTAACTTCCATAATTTAGAAGATAATAGTGAAGTCTTTGAGTTGTGAATGTTAACTTCCATAATTTAGAAGATAATAGTGAAGTCTTTGAGATGTGAATGTTAACTTCCATAATTTAGAAGATAATAGTGAAGTCTTTGAGTTGTGAATGTTAACTTCCATAATTTAGAAGATAATAGTGAAGTCTTTGAGTTGTGAATGTTAACTTCCATAATTTAGAAGATAATAGTGAAGTCTTTGAGTTGTGAATGTTAACTTCCATAATTTAGAAGATAATAGTGAAGTCTTTGAGTTGTGAATGTTAACTTCCATAACATAGAAGATAAAAGTCAAGTCTTATGTTAATGTTAACATCCATAATTTAAAAGATAATAGTCAAGTCTTTTAGATGTGAATGTTAACATCCATTCGTTTTGAAGACAATAGTGAAGTCTTTGAGATGTAAATGTTAACTTCCATAATTTAAAAGATAATAGTGAAGTCTTTGATATTTCAATGTTAACATCTATAGTTTAGAAGATAACAGTCAGGTCTTTGAGATGTGAATGTTAACATTCATAATTTAGGAAATAATAGTGAAGTCTTTGAGATGCGAATGTTAACATTCACAATTTAGAAGATAAAGGTGAAGTCAGAGGTGAATGTTAACATTGAAGTGTTTGAAATATAAACGTTAACATTGAAGAATTTGATATGTGAATGTTAACATTGAAGCTGTTGAGATGTGAATGTTAACATATATATTTACACATTTAAAGGACACATAATTTTCAATAAAAATGTATTTGCTGAGCAAGAGACATTTTAAAACAAAGTTTTAGTCATCAGTCTGTGTTAGTGCACCACCAAGGCAAGAGCCAAACCATTCTGGAGGTTAGTTACAGTCAACATTCCTTATGGAAGCGACACTTGATGATAGTCGCATGTTTGTTTTTTTAGTGAAACACCTTCCATCGTTTAATCTTTCACTCCCTGATAAGCACATACTTTCATTAAACACCTTTTCACATTTTATTGTTTCATTACTTTAGATATTGCTTCTAGTATTACCCTTTCCTCTCTTGTATCTTTTCTTTAGGTGATATTTTGCTGTTCTCTTTTTTACTTTGGATTCACTCCGTGAATTTTGTTAGTCGACCTTGGCTTTTTTTTTTCGCACGCGACTATCAAATAAATAATAACGGAACAACGAGAAATCGCGAAAGTAATTAAAAACACGTCACGACTGAAGTCTTGCAACCGTCTCGGCGTAGAGGTAGTATACATTAGCTGTCTGACGGAAGATAGGAAGGCTTTCACAGGCTAGAGTAGCCCACCCGAAATGTCAAGGCATGCCTAAATCGGATGTGCTGGACCTACAAGGCGCATAACGGTGGCACAAAGTAACTACTCTCCCGGCGGAGATCACACGAATAACCGTGCAGATTACACTGAAGCGAGCGCATAAAAAAAGTTTTGTTTACTTTTGTACATAAGTCTTTACCTACGGTCTTGGTTCAGAGCATGGAACTCACAAAAAAAACAACAACAACAAGACGTCGGAGTACGATTGTGCACCGGAGATCGTAGTGACTGAGTTACCAGAACCGCGATGTCCCTTATTTTGTGACATCTCTGATATAACGAACTCACTAAAAACAAGACGTTACAGTGCTCCTCTTATGACTCTCGGAGATCGTAGTGACTGAATTACCAGAACCGCGATCTCCACTATTATGTGATGGTGTACAGCTTTGATGTAAGAAAATTGGACTGACGTCTGTGCTTGAAAATATTTAACCTCACTATAAGACAGGGTCTTCATGGCGTAGTGATTAAGCCAGTTTGTGCTCAGGAGGTCGCGAGTTCGAAACCCGTTCACGTCTTCCTGTTCATAAAGTGGATTTTTATTCGGAGATAATGTGATTATCTCTTTGAAGCTACATCGTTACGTGCTCTAAGTGGTACTCTCGACAGTCTATGTTCAAAAGGACTGAGTGCATACGGGGTAACTCGAGTACAATAAAATCAATCCTTTACATCTTTTTTAACCATTCAAGAGGTACGCTCTTCTTCCCGACTTTTTATTTAACCACAGATTTCGAACCTGCAACGTTACAAAAATAAGGCAAATGACTTGATCTTACGCCACCTAAATTATTCTGTTTTTCACCAATTTTATGACAATGTATCTTCCGGCTTCAAACATTTTATTGCAGCGGCAATAATATTCACGTAAAATTATTCTTTACAACGTTTGTTTTTAGTTCGTCCATTGTTGCGTTCTCCATTTACCGCTAAGGTTTGTTTATTTTATGTCATTATTCAAAATCTCTACCACAGGGCTGCCATGCTGGTCCTTTTTTAAAGTCACTGATAATGAAATTTATGGTTTAGGATTGTTTTCTTTTTGTATGTGTAGACAATGTGAAAATGCAATTATTTATGCATATTGTCAAAATTACATTAATTAAAATATATATCGTGTGGTAACACCAAAATATGATTTTGCTGTTAGTGTAGTTGTTTCTCTAGCAACAGCCAAGAAATAGAAACTAACTTTATTTCATTAATGCAGTTGTTAGAATTTGATCCTTTAATTCCTCTTATGGTCCATGCCCTGTAGCGTTAGTTATCGTGTTATTTTTTTCACGGACTTCCATTTTGTGCGCTGTCAATCATTTCCGATACCGATGTTCTCCCATGCCACAATGCTAGGTTGTCGAGCATTTTCTCTTTTGGTCTTCCCCTGCCTAACCCACTCTTCTTTGTTCGACAACGTGCCTGTTGTCACAATACGTTCCATATTTTTGTTATTTTTCATGGTGTGTCCAAAAAATGTGGATTGTCTCTTTCTGGTCCAAATAAGAAACACTTTAAAAAAAATAAAAATTTACTTCTTTCAAGATATCCTTGTTATATATTTTTTCTATAGTTCTCTTAACATTCTTCTATAAAACCACAGCTCTACTACTTCTATATAATTTTTCACTATTCTGCTGAGTGCCCAAGATTCACTTATATGCAATAAAATTTTGGTTTCATTTTTTTATTTCTTCTAAGAACACTCTTATCTCAATTGACGAAGAAATATTTCATAGAGTGTTCCTCATCCTGTGAAATGTTGGAAATTTTCTTAGCAACTTTACTTTTTAATTTACTTTAATTAAATTCAGGTTCTTTTAATTATGTTCTTCTGCGTCTTTATGCACATTTTAAAATTTTGGCAACTTTTCTGGCAATATTTGACCAGAAATTTGGCCATAAATAGTAACAACAAGCTGGCAACCCTCCTCCACAACTTAAATTTCTTATTCTTTCAACCTTTTTTTTTCTCTGTTTATTACTTGTTTAATTTTCAAATATTGTTATTGGGTTTTTTATCTGAACGTCGTTAATTTTTGGCTACGCTAGTTATAGTATTATCTCTTTATTTTTTAGTCGATTTCCTTCATTGATTTATCATTGTTGATTTCCCAAAGCTTTCTGTTCTTCCAATATCTTATCAGCCTCTCCGTGATTCTTTCTTGTCCATGCTTTTCATTCACTCATTTTTTTTTATTTAATCATTGCCTTCACTGTGCCTCGTGTATTGCTGTTTCTTTTATTTTTAATTAATCTTGTCAGAAATGTCTCTTTTCTTTCCCTGGTGTAGCTTCTCTATGCTTTATCTTTTATTTTTCATTATATTTTTATCGTTCATCATACTTTTCCTACAATGGGAGAGTAAACAACAAGCACAAAAATCTAGACAATGTAATTATAATCAACAAAACGGAACTTCAATGAAATATATTCATTCCTGAATTGAGGAAAAAAACGAAATAATGGATGCGATGTTAGAAGACATAGCTAAAGACTAGATAGATAGATAGATAGATGGATGGATGGATGGATGGAAGGATGGATATATTAGATAGATAGATGGATTATATTAGATAGATTAGATAGATTAGATAGATTAGATAGATAGATAGATAGATAGATAGATAGATAGATAGATAGATAGATAGATAGATAGATAGATAGATAGATAGATAGATAGATAGATAGATAGATAGATAGATAGATAGATAGATAGATAGATAGATAGATAGATAGATAGATAGATAGATAGATAGATAGATAGATAGATAGATAGATAGATAGATAGATAGATAGATAGATAGATAGATAGATAGATAGATAGATAGATAGATAGATAGATAGATAGATAGATAGATAGATAGATAGATAGATAGATAGATAGATAGATAGATAGATAGATAGATAGATAGATAGATAGATAGATAGATAGATAGATAGATAGATAGATAGATAGATAGATAGATAGATAGATAGATAGATAGATAGATAGATAGATAGATAGATAGATAGATAGATAGATAGATAGATAGATAGATAGATAGATAGATAGATAGATAGATAGATAGATAGATAGATAGATAGATAGATAGATAGATAGATAGATAGATAGATAGATAGATAGATAGATAGATAGATAGATAGATAGATAGATAGATAGATAGATAGATAGATAGATAGATAGATAGATAGATAGATAGATAGATAGATAGATAGATAGATAGATAGATAGATAGATAGATAGATAGATAGATAGATAGATAGATAGATAGATAGATAGATAGATAGATAGATAGATAGATAGATAGATAGATAGATAGATAGATAGATAGATAGATAGATAGATAGATAGATAGATAGATAGATAGATAGATAGATAGATAGATAGATAGATAGATAGATAGATAGATAGATAGATAGATAGATAGATAGATAGATAGATAGATAGATAGATAGATAGATAGATAGATAGATAGATAGATAGATAGATAGATAGATAGATAGATAGATAGATAGATAGATAGATAGATAGATAGATAGATAGATAGATAGATAGATAGATAGATAGATAGATAGATAGATAGATAGATAGATAGATAGATAGATAGATAGATAGATAGATAGATAGATAGATAGATAGATAGATAGATAGATAGATAGATAGATAGATAGATAGATAGATAGATAGATAGATAGATAGATAGATAGATAGATAGATAGATAGATAGATAGATAGATAGATAGATAGATAGATAGATAGATAGATAGATAGATAGATAGATAGATAGATAGATAGATAGATAGATAGATAGATAGATAGATAGATAGATAGATAGATAGATAGATAGATAGATAGATAGATAGATAGATAGATAGATAGATAGATAGATAGATAGATAGATAGATAGATAGATAGATAGATAGATAGATAGATAGATAGATAGATAGATAGATAGATAGATAGATAGATAGATAGATAGATAGATAGATAGATAGATAGATAGATAGATAGATAGATAGATAGATAGATAGATAGATAGATAGATAGATAGATAGATAGATAGATAGATAGATAGATAGATAGGATTCTTCCACCAGCGCTCTAGATCTAATTTATGATATAGATCTTCAGGTAGACCATCAGGAATGTAGGTTTGAATGTATTTGTTGTTCGTCCGTCGGAGTCGACTGTGATCATTTAGCTCAACTGGAATAAAGTGAAAATAAACATTTATCTACACTGAGATAAAGATGACGATTATTATTTAGCGCTGCTGGGATAATGATGAAGGCTAGCTCAGATGGGATAATGATGCCAATGACCAATTAGCTCAGCTGGTATAATGATGAAGGCTAGCTCAGATGGGATAATGATGCCGATGACCATTTAGCTCAGCTGGTATAATGATGAAGGCTAGCTCAGATGGGATAATGATGCCGATGACCATTTAGCTCAGCTGGTATAATAATGAAGGCTAGCTCAGATGGGATAATGATGCCGATGACCATTTAGCTCAGCTGGTATAATAATGAAGGCTAGCTCAGATGGGATAATGATGCCGATGACCATTTAGCTCAGCTGGTATAATAATGAAGGCTAGCTCAGATGGGATAATGATGAAGGCTAGCTCAGATGGGATAATGATGCCGACGATTATTTAGCTCAGATGGGATAATTAATGAAGTCTAATTCTGCTGGGATAATGAGGAAGATGATTATTTAGCTGAACTAGGATATTGATGACGATGATGATGACCTGGGTGCGTCCCATTGTGATTAATAAGTGCGTACTTGGACATTTCCTCCGCGCTCTAAACAAGTGTAGGAGGAGTCTTGGAGACATTGAGCAACTCATTTCTTTCTTCTTGCACCATTTTTATTAGCAGAATTGTGTCTAATGTTCTGCAATGCCTTTCAGATCTGTCACGAATTGTGTCTAATGTTCTGCAATGCCTTTCAGATCTGTCACGAATTGTGTCTAATGTTCTGCAATGCCTTTCAGATCTGTCACGAATTGTGTCTAATGTTCTGCAATGCCTTTCAGATCTGTCACGAATTGTGTCTAATGTTCTGCAATGCCAGTCAGATCTGTCACGAATTGTGTCTAATGTTCTGCAATGCCAGTCAGATCTGTCATGAATTGTGTCTAATGTTCTGCAATGCCAGTCAGATCTGTCATGAATTGTGTCTAATGTTCTGCAATGCCAGTCAGATCTGTCATGAATTGTGTCTAATGTTCTGCAATGCCTTTCAGATCTGTCATGAATTGTGTCTAATGTTCTGCAATGCCAGTCAGATCTGTCATGAATTGTGTCTAATGTTCTGCAATGCCTTTCAGATCTGTCATGAATTGTGTCTAATGTTCTGCAATGCCTTTCAGATCTGTCATGAATTGTGTCTAATGTTCTGCAATGCCTTTCAGATCTGTCATGAATTGTGTCTAATGTTCTGCAATGCCAGTCAGATCTGTCATGAATTGTGTCTAATGTTCTGCAATGCCAGTGAGATCTGTCATGAATTGTGTCTAATGTTCTGCAATGCCAGTGAGATCTGTCATGAATTGTGTCTAATGTTCTGCAATGCCTTTCAGATCTGTCACGAATTGTGTCTAATGTTCTGCAATGCCAGTCAGATCTGTCATGAATTGTGTCTAATGTTCTGCAATGCCAGTCAGATCTGTCATGAATTGTGTCTAATGTTCTGCAATGCCAGTCAGATCTGTCATGAATTGTGTCTAATGTTCTGCAATGCCAGTCAGATCTGTCATGAATTGTGTCTAATGTTCTGCAATGCCTTTCAGATCTGTCATGAATTGTGTCTAATGTTCTGCAATGCCTTTCAGATCTGTCATGAATTGTGTCTAATGTTCTGCAATGCCTTTCAGATCTGTCATGAATTGTGTCTAATGTTCTGCAATGCCAGTCAGATCTGTCATGAATTGTGTCTAATGTTCTGCAATGCCAGTGAGATCTGTCATGAATTGTGTCTAATGTTCTGCAATGCCTTTCAGATCTGTCACGAATTGTGTCTAATGTTCTGCAATGCCTTTCAGATCTGTCACGAATTGTGTCTAATGTTCTGCAATGCCAGTCAGATCTGTCATGAATTGTGTCTAATGTTCTGCAATGCCAGTCAGATCTGTCATGAATTGTGTCTAATGTTCTGCAATGCCAGTCAGATCTGTCATGAATTGTGTCTAATGTTCTGCAGTGCCAGTCAGATCTGTCATGAATTGTGTCTAATGTTCTGCAATGCCTTTCAGATCTGTCATGAATTGTGTCTAATGTTCTGCAATGCCTTTCAGATCTGTCATGAATTGTGTCTAATGTTCTGCAATGCCAGTCAGATCTGTCATGAATTGTGTCTAATGTTCTGCAATGCCTTTCAGATCTGTCACGAATTGTGTCTAATGTTCTGCAATGCCAGTCAGATCTGTCATGAATTGTGTCTAATGTTCTGCAATGCCAGTCAGATCTGTCATGAATTAGTGTCTATGTTGAGTCAGTTATGTATTAAGAGTGTCTCTAAAAAGCTTCGCTGTCCTCCGGCATTGCTGATGTCTCTGGTATTGCTGATGTCTCCGGCATTGATAAAATTTGTCTTGAGTTATCCACATATCAGTATTTCTGACTGACAAAAAATATGTCATGTGAACCAGGTGCCCTGCCCAACGTGCCTGTGCCTTCATCAGCTTTGACTATACGTTTATTGATTGCAATGGAGCATTATATAAATCAATGGTACCCACAATTACAGCGATGACTAGCAAGTTATATTCCATAAACCGTCTTGATTAGCAACGTCTTTAGGACAGACTTCGCATTTATAGCGAAATACTTCTACCTACCCAGAGCGTGAATTATGGTACCCATTTCCTTAAGGTTTTGTTGATCGGTTACTGTATTTTAAAAAAAACTATATTACTAACCACTTGTTCAAGATGTCCCTCGACATCACAGTCTCTTGGAATCATTTGGAATCATCCTTTTATAGCGACGCAGTTTGAATTTTCCTGTGATTTTCATTAGCTGATGACAAAAAGTAAGCAATGAAAATCACCGGAATAGCCAAACTGCGTCAGTTCAGAAGGACAATTCCTAATGACTAGAAATTTCTGTATTGTCGAGCAATAGAAAAAAACAGATACTCATTTGATTATTACAGTGATTTTCATTGGTCAATATGTGTATATTTTGTGTTGGCAGCCAATGAAAATCTAATAAGTCACTGTGGAAGTATATTTTCCAACTGCCAGTAGGTGTTATATTGTTGATGCTAATAGTACTTAAGTAGGAAACTAGTAATGAAGTCTTACTGAACGTCGACTAATACACTATCACTGTCGGATTTCTCACGTGAAATAATACACATAACAAAACACAAGATATAATTATACACATAGCAATACGCAGGACATAATCGACGTTTCTACCGCAATGCCTTTATCAAGATAAGCAGACCACATCAATAGACGACGAGTAGAACCTTTTATTTGTTCCTTTTATTTATTGTTGATGATCTCGTTTCCAGGGGCTCGAGCGATGAATGAGCTTACTTTAGTCGTCTGATTTTCATTCGAATAATCTAGTCCATAAATTTTCGCAGTTACCATTCCAGGAGGAAAAAAACTGTACTGACTCACACACCTGAGAAAATAATCACACCGAATAAAACCACTGACCTTCCCTACTTCTTAGAAAACGTAGATTTATTACTGTAAAGTTGCATACTCTTCACACTCCTATGTCATTATGTGCAATGAAGCTACCTTTTACCTTTACGTGCAGCATCTGCCACATCTTCAGGAAACGCCGAATTCTACATTAAATATATTTGAAACACAACAAAGTTTAAAAAATAGATCTCAGAATATATTTATTTTGTCAATGACTGATGAAGTATTTATTTTACTTTATTGCAAATTCTCAAGTGTGGGACTTCTTACTCGGAAGTCAGTTCCGGTGCTTGGGTCAAAGGACCGAATCTTCCCTGAATGTCATATCCGGTGCATTTCTATCTATTTCCTGTCATGTGCTTCTCATTTTACTTTCGATATCAGAAAGTCTTCTTCTTCTTCGTTTGATAGGAACATGCTTGTATCTGATGTTTTTTCTCTTACATAAACTTGGAGGTGGGAAATTAGAGGCAACAGAAATGTGGTTCTATAGAAGAATGCTGAGAATACCATGGACTGTCAGAAAAACTAATGTAGAGGTGTTGAAAGAGGCAAATGCGAAACGGACCTTAATCAACAATATAAGAAAAAGGCAATCTTCTTCTTTTTGGCCACTTCATGAAACAGGCAGGTTTAGAGAACATAGTCACAACAGGCAACATTGAAGGCAACAGAGACAGAGGGCGACAACGTGAGAAATATTAGACAGTTTGACAACCTGGCACGACAAGGAAACAACAACGACTTTGATACATAATACTGTGGACAGAGAGCTGTGGAGAGCCATGAACGCCTACGCCAGGCGGTATAGCACCTGATGATGATATAAACTTGACTGTGTTTTGTAACTTGTACAGGGGTCCGTAGAGTTTTCCTTCTTCTGTTGTTTCTCTAGACCAGTGTTTTTTTCCCTGAGTATTTCATATTCTGGAATCTCTGAAGAACATGTTCTGCTGTATGAGGTGTCTGTCCATATATACACATTACGATGTTGCCAATCGTGAACTTTCTATACATGTGGCTGCAGAGTAAGGTGTGTCATGCCATTAACCTCGAAATGGCTTGTTCTGGTTTGTTCTTAATTTGATATTCATTTTATGTTTGTGTTGTCTTTCAAAATGCCTTGATCATATGTTTTTTTTAATGATATGTCATTATTATATGTAGTTGGTCCTCAGCAGATTCCTCCTTAGCCAGGAAATCTGCTTTTTTTTGTTTCCGGGTATTGTACAATGTTATTGCACGCGCTGATTTCTTAGGAAAAATGTACATAAATTGTTTGCTTTATATTTCCCTGTTTATTCCCTAGATTTTAAACTTGTGAGTTAATGTAATTTTTAGTGTTAGATTTGGACTTTTTCGTGTTATCTTTATCCTAAGATTTGGCACAAACCTACACCTCGGTTTTATCTTTGTTTTTTATCTTGAAAACTTGCACACAGAAGTAAGTTTGTGGAAACGAAATGAAAAACCGCCCAAAATGAAATCAATGCATTGGGTTACGATAACTGCAGTTCAAAAAAAAAATAAATATAATCAAGGTTTAAAATTCGTGGAAGTCGACTACACTGTAGTTGGTTTCCAATATGTATTCCGTCACTCTACACGAAGCGGGACGTCGTCTGCCGAGAGTACCACTCATAGCACGTAACTCCGTAGCTTCAAGCGATAATCCACGACAATCTCAAAAAAATCCACTTTGTAAACTAGACGACATGATTCAGATTCAAACCGGTGACATACTGCACACAAGGCGAACAGCTTAACCACTACACCAGAGAGATCTAATAACAGAAGTTAGTTTATGTTCTGGGAGGGAGAAGTATCCTAAGCCCTCCAAATTTCTAATATCCCATCTATTACCCAAGATAATATCATCTTTGTTCTTCGATGTCGGTCCTTCATATTAATATTGGATTCGTCCGCATATTTCATTACCATGCACAGCTAACACACGGGTTCTTCGAACATGCACGTCATTACGGATAGAGCAATGAACTTAATCGCCCTAGGTTAATTCACAATATATCTGCGCCATTAACTTACTACAGGAAAAAGCATTCGACAGAGTAGATAGACACATTTTCTGGGAAACCTTAGAAATGTATAACATCAGAGGACAGCTGTTAGATAATATAAAAGCGATATATCAAAAATGTCAAAGCTCAGTAAGAACAACAGATGGAATGACTGAACTTTTCGAAATAAGAACTGGAGTAAGACAAGGATGCATGTTTTCACCTCTACTATTCAACATATACATTGACGGAATGCTAAATGAATCAAAGAAGGGTTAAAAATGGTTAAAATGTCGTAGAGGATTGACTTCACTGTACTCGGTTTCCCATATGTATTCCGTCATTTTCAACGACGCAGCACGCCGTCTGCCGAGAGTTCCACTCATAGCACGTAAGTCTGTAGCTTCAAATGATAGTACTTGAAGTGAAATACTCCTACTACGCTAGGGAAATTCTCCAAAAAAGAAGCTCACTTTAACAAAGAAAAACATTGCAAACAAACCTGAAGAGGAACTTAACAATGAAATCAACGAACTATTATTTGACGACGATCAAAGTCGAAAATACAAAGATGAAGAAAATTTGCAAAATGTGTATCAGATTGGTTATATTGCTGTATTTGTATGTCTGTCTGTATGTATGTCTGTCCATCCATCGGTCTGTCTGTCTATCTGTCTATCTATCTGTCCGTCTACCTGTCTATCTATCTATCTTTTTGTCTGTCAGTCCGTCAGTATGTCCGTTGGTAAGTAAGTCTGTCCATCCATCCATCCATCCATCCATCCGTCCGTCCGTCCGTCCGTCCGTCCGTCCGTCCGTTCCTCCATCCATCCATCCATCCATCCATCCATCCATCCATCCATCCATCCATCCATCTATCTATATATCTATCTATCTATCTATCTCTCACTCAGAACTCTTGGATTGTGAGTCCAGCGTCAAACCTCAACGACAACTCTTGGATTGTGAGTCCAACGTCAAACCTCAACGACAACTCTTGGATTGTGAGTCCAACGTCAAACCTCAACGACAACTCCTGGATTGTAATTTCAGTTTAAACCTTACCCAGAACTCTTGGAATGTGAGACCAGTTCAAACCTCACTAAGAACTCTTTGATTGTGTGCGAGTCAAGTGTCCAACCTCATTGAAATATCGATTTTCACAAATCATCAATTTCAAACAACATGAATGAGAAACTACTACAACATCTACTCAATCTCTGATAATGCAACACGGTTGACTCAACGTGGAAAAATTAAACTTCCATCTCTTCAATTGAAACAAAGAACAAACTTAATGGACGTTTCGACCTAAAAGATCTTTATCAATAAAAACAACAAGAGACTGACTTAATTCTATATTACCTTTTTTTTGTTTTGTTTTGTTTATAACAAACCAATTCCACTCAAATATTATCATTTTTGTATTCACACATTTATAACGGTTGTTTTCCCTGAAAGCCTGGATTTTTTCGATGTCTCATTCAAACATTTAAGATGACACACGACCTGTATGATATTCAATGTGCATTGAAATCTGTAAAAGCAACTTTAATATAAAATTATGTAAATAAAATTGTTGTTTTTTTGTTGTTGCAATTTTACGAGCTATATTGTAAAAGCCACTCGAATACTCCATGTAATTTCTTAACAGGAAAAATACAGTATCACAGTTGTTTTTTTTTTGTTTTTTTGTTTTTGTTAAATTTTTTTTTTCAAGCAATGCTTCACTTTAGTTAGTTTTCTAAAATGAAAAATTTAGTATTGATGACACTTGCGTTTATTTCTGCAGTAAATTTGTTTTTTTAAATATACTTCTTTCCGAAGTATTATCCAAAAACGATACGAAAACAGTCGACCTATTGGATGCCCTCGTAAAGGTGGATATATAGTGTATTAGAGACACTCGGAAATATAACAGCGGAAGAGGTAAATAGAAGGGCAAAAGACCGTACACTCACTCTCCCCTCAACACCGAAAGGTACATGAGGACAGAAAGAAGAAGAAGAAAATACTTCTTTCCTTTCACGAATAACGAAGACCTAGAGGCCGACCACGAAAACGATGGAAAACAGAAATAAAAAAGGCGAAAAACTCCACAATATACTCAGCACACAAGAGGGTCATCTCCAGAAAACTCTTCTACCCCTGACGCCAAAAGGTAACAAAGGGTTTAGCGAATAGATAGATAGATAGACTTAAACGTGATGCAAAACGTGAAAAAAAAAGAAGCGGGAAGATTGGCACAAGATATCACAGACCACCTGAACATGACACTTACAGAAGTAGGAAGATTGTCACATTACAGGCAGGAGTTTCGAAAGGTTGTAATGACTGCTACGTCCTGTTCGTGATATGCTACCTAATGGTAAGAAAATCCATACAGATAATAAGAAAGCCTTGGTTGATGACAATGTTATGAATAAATTATTCCTCCCAAATTTTTTGGGAATAGTTAAACGAAACAAATTTTCTTTTTAACTCGCGTGCTAAACTCAAACTTGTTTTTGTTCGAAATCTATCTATGTGACACGTCCTTTGAAGAATATTACCATCACTGCCATTCTGTAAACCTCTCGTTTCTATGCAATCTGGCCAGCCATTTCCAGTGTCAAATTCAAAGGATCTTTAATATCGTGTGTCCAATGTTGCATTTCCATTGGAACTAATCAATATAGCTTATAGGTGATTACTTCAAATAGGAAACACGTCCTCCATAAAACTTGCCCAGCTAGCTTTCATGTGTGAAATATTGAGGGTCTCATAGACCATTAAAAGTTGTACGCTGGCTCGCTGCCGGACCGTCTGTAAATATGTCAAATGCATTATTATTATTATTATTATTATTATTATTATTATTATTAGTGTTACTATTATTATTATTAATATTGTTATTATTGTTACTATTATTACTAATATTATTATTACTATTGTTATTATTATTAGGATCTGCTTTGCAATTTTTAGTGTCTACTTACGTATTTTATGGTTAACTAATCTAAATATTATATCAATAATTAATCAATAATTCAGTTAAATATTCATTTTTAGGGTTAGGGTTTAGGGTTTGTTATGTTTTACATAACTAATCCTGACCCTAACCCTAGAGATATTTATACTTTATAAAAATTGATAACATAAAACGATAGATATAGCCAAGGGATATAATCAAATATGTAGGAACTAATTCCAAACAAGTTCCTAGTATCATTATTATTATTATGATTAGTATTATTGTTACTATATGTTATTAGTAACATATTTTAACATATGTTATTAGTACTGGCACGGCAAAGAAACAACAACGACTTTGATACATAATACTGTGGATAGAGAGCTGTGGAGAGCCATGACCGCCTACGCCACCCGGCATGGCACCTGATGATGATGATATGTTATTACGAACTCGTCAACGGGTAGATAGGTAGTTAATGAGTTTGACTCTCTTTTGAAGAGGCGTGCCGCTTTCAACCAGCAGACAACAAAGTCCAATTAGGTTATATCAGGACACATTACCATAAAATATTAGAGTCCCCAACAAGGGCCCCAAGACCACAATAACAAAGACCCCAAGTTCGCGTCCTCGTCTACGATTGCATCAATAAACGGAAAACTAATAAGCATCTTCTAGACATACAAAAAAAGTTGGATAGAAAAATATACAATTTAACGAATTGGAAAAGATTAAGAAATACAGTAGTTCTTCCCTTTCATACCCGGCGCACTCTATGATACTCAATAAAGATATATTTTCCATTTCCTTTTGTTCCTGCCCTATCCTTGAACACTTGTTTCACAGAAATTCCTTCTCACTTCTGACAGGAGACAAGATTTCCGTCACGGGCACTCAGAAATGTCAACAATACGCCCCTTTTAAAATTAAATCTCATTTAAACGTATCGTTAAAGCTATATCTTGATTCAGGAAAGTGTATCACGAGGCTCAAACGATGTGGGATAGGCTTCAGATTCCTCAGAAAAGGGAAATTCATCAAAATGTAGCTCACGTCAGTTTTTGTGTAGTTATGAAATCTTACATTTTATGTTTTATGTTTATGTTGTCAGATTTCTATATTTATATTAAATACTAGAATGAATTTATCGTTAGGGCCGACCATTTTTTATTGTGTGTGAACTTTTTTATATTGGATGTTTTAAACAGTTAAATTGAATTTTTTATATATCAATCAATCAAGTATCATGCCGACTGGCGTAGGCGATCATGTTTCTCCACGACTCTCTGTCTCTTGTGTTGTCAATAAGCTCGGTTGGTGAGCTTCTACCGTGCCACGATACAAGCCAATCTAGTAACTTTTCTCTTTGTCGATCCCTATCTCTTCTCCCTTTGATTTTTCCAGTGGTTATTAAGTGTTCAAGCTGTGTTCTTCTCAGCACATGCCCTAGAAACCTTGTCTGTCTGCCCCTAATGTTTGATATGATTGGTATTTTTACGCCAGCATCGATGAGAACATCTGCATTAGTTTTCTTGGCTGTCCATGGTATTTTCATCATTCTTGTCAGAAACCACATTTCTGTAGCCTCTAATTCGCTTTGAATTTTCTTGTTTAAGTCCATGCTTCACATCCATAAAAAAGAATTGGTTCAATATTAAAGAATTGGTTCGTTTTATTTGCGCCAATGGCCGGACACATCCGTCATACCGATGCATTTCATTCTCTGGTGTTCAATATAGTCGACCACAACATATCTTCAATCTTCACAAAATTCCTTAAACCCTCACATTTGCGCCAATGGCCGGACACATCCGTCATACGGAGGGACCGATGCATTTCATTCTCTGGTGTTCAATATAGTCGACCACAACATATCTTCAATCTTCACAAAATTCCTTAAACCCTCACATAATCTCTTCAACCCTCACAGAATCTCTTCAACCCTCACATAATCTCTTCAACACTCACATAATCACTTCAACCCTCACATAATCTCTTCAACCCTCACATAATCTCTTCAACCCTCACATAATCTCTTCAACCCTCACATAATCTCTTCAACCCTCACATAATCTCTTCAACCCTCACATAATCTCTTCAACCCTCACACGGTCTCTTATTTCTATGTCTGCTCTTAGTCGTAGACACATCCCCTTTCACACACAGAAATATTTCTCTCATGTCCCTGAGTTAGTGCCAACCATTGACGTTGATAACATATATATATATATATATATAAAGCGAGAGAGAAAGAGAGAGAGAGAGAGAGAGAGAGATGTGCAATGAAAAAACGTGTGACTGATAGTAATGAGATGTGTTCTGTTTGTTCTTGTTAATCTCCTTCTGATCTCAGCTGAACAATCCCCTGCGGTGTTGATGGCTGACCCGAGATATTCAAAGTTTATGACATTTTCAAGTTTTTCTTTGTCAATAAATATTGTAGGTGTGAGTTCAACTTTGTTTATATGCATTATTTTTGTGTTTTTTTACATTAAAGGTAATATTTTGTGTTATGATGTTTAACTGGTATAATCATTTGTTATAAATCTATGGGGATCCCTGATATTAGTTGTGTTATCTGCATGCATACCTAATTTCTAGATTCTCATATCCTTCGTTATTAAGGAGTTGAAGTTGTTCATATTAAGGTCTTCTGGTACATTTCGCTCGTTTCATGTTTTCTACACAAAACATATACAATAGAAATTCCTTGGGATAATTTTATTTTACCCATTTTTCGAAGTTTCAATGGCTCCGTTCATGTTACATATAACATAGAGTTGTAGCTTTTTCAAATTTTTGTGTACACCGGTGGTTGTCAATCTTGTTTTCTCTAGTGGCTCCCTTTCGTGATAAATTTCAGTCAATGGTTCCCAACATATAAAAAATATCAACTGTGTTTCAAGACTTGATACTCTATAAAAATGAAAAGATAGGCCACTATGGCCGCAACCTGCCGTCGGTGATGATGATAACTCTTTATGTCCTCAACCGCAGCAACAATTAGGTGTCCTCAACCGCAGCAACAATTAGGTGTCCTCAACCGCAGCAACAATTAGGTGTCCTCAACCGCAGCAACAATTAGGTGTCCTCAACCGCAGCAACAATTATGTGTCCTCAACCGCAGCAACAATTAGTTAGAGTGGCCAGTGTCAGGCGAGAAATCATGACTAGGATTATTTTTTTCTGTTAGGACGTGGTTTCCAACCTGGCACACTGTAACCCGGTGATGGTATTCACTATCAACTAGATTACAGTGCTGCTCAGAAATTATATACTATATAAAATTATATACTATATAAAATTATATACTATATAAAAATATATACTATATAAAATTATATACTATATAAAATTATATACTATATAAAAATATATACTATATAAAAATATATACTATATAAAAATATATACTATATAAAAATATATACTATATAAAAATAATCAAAATAATTGTTTTTGTGAACACCCTCTTCCCCCTCCCACCCTCCCCCAATTTTCTATTTTTAGTTGATAGAAAAACGTAATTTCTTATAAGTTAAGTACAAAGATGCTATATGGAAGTGTATCTTGGACATTCAGAATCGGAAAATAATATACAGAGGTAGTAGAGAGACAGTAACACAATGGACAGATAAAAAAAAAAAAAGTAAAAAAAAATATCGTGTTTAAAGTTACGTCTAAAAAGAACTGCACATTAAAGGAAGATAGTTCATATTTGTGGAAAGAGAACACGAACAATTGAACACAAACGTGATGTCTGTCAAGTTAAAGAGCTTTAATGGTAAGGGAAACCACGGGTGAATAGAAACAATGATGCAGAACATCATGGAGTCTGACAAGTTAAAGAGCTTGAAGGGTAGGGAAAATACAAGAGCGAACATGCTTAACATCCTAGCGTGGCATGTGAGAACATCAGTACTACACATGATTGACAGATCACGCCCCATCGATCGAGACCACCTTCTAGAAATGGAGATGAAGTTAAGTCCAGCTAACAGATGTTGGAAAATAATATTGGCAGGGTCATCCTAATATCCAGCACGACCATAGACTTGCCCAAGCAAGAACAGGTGCTGAAGTCAGAAATACCAGGCCGACGGTGCAGCAGAATCCATGGTATCATGCAGCCAGACTATTTGACACGTCTGCATGACAAAAAATAGACAGCACACGAAACAGAAGACTGCGGAAGAAACTTATAACCAATGCCACGTGGTATGAGCTATAACACCTCGGAAGTACATGATAACTAACGCCACATGGTATGAACTATAACACTTTGGAAGAACATGATAGCTACTGCCACATGGTATGAACTATAACAAAAAAGAAGTACATGATAACTAACGCCACATGGTATGAACTATAACACTATGGAAGAACATGATAACTAACGCCACATGGTATGAACTATAACACTATGGAAGAACATGATAACTAACGCCACATGGTATTCTTCTTCTTCTTCTTTCGTTCACTTGAAACATGTCTATATCTGTAATTCTGTCTCCTTAATAAAACTCACTGTCTTTTGTAGTTCATACAGTGTCCCATAGAGTTTTGATTCCAGTGTTGTTTCCTCTGGCCAATATGTCTGCCTCAGCGTTTCATGCTCAGAACACTCTTGAAGTATATGTTTGGCACTCTGTGCTGCCTGTCCACATGTACACATGGCCGTGTTGCCAATCTTGAACTTTGTATACATGTGACTGCGGAGTCGATGCCACATGGTATGAACTATAACACTATGGAAAAACATGATAACTAGCGCCACATTGTATGAACTATACCACTATGGAAGAACATGATAACTAACGCCACATGGTATGAACTATAACATAAAAGAAGTACATGATACCAGAAGTCGGATTTATGCCCTCATATATTTAATATTTTACATCATGCCCCACCCCCCCCCCCAAATCAAACCGCTCCTAAGGGAACCACGTAACCTAACCAAACAACAGCTAGTCTAGACAAACCATAACATCATTTCTTATACCAATGGGAAACATCAGTGCGAGAAGAACGTATTGGCTGGGGAAACATTGTCGTTAAGAATCTAGAATTCTAAATGAACTGTTTCAGAAAAGACTTTTTTTTAAAAAAAGACATTTGTTAAGTTGGTTAATGTACTTTCGTCTTATCTTCCCGTATATGTCAGTACTCATGAATATGCGGTGGCCAAAAAGAAGTTGGCAATAACAAACTGAAGTTGCCTCTCCCAGAATCTAGAGTGTAGGTACGATCACGTAACGATATTTACAATGTTCGCTGTCTTGAAAGATGTACCTGCTTGCACTATCTGTTCATGTGCCAGGCTGTGTGTGTTGTTTATCGGCAGATGAGTCGAGACATCGACTGTACTAACAGAGTCCATTGTTTAACTTGACACATCAACTGTACTAACAGAGTCCATTGTTTAACTTGACACATCAACTGTACTAACAGAGTCCATTGTTTAACTTGACACATCAACTGTACTAACAGCGTCCATTGTTTAACTTGACACATCGACTGTACTAACAGCGTCCATTGTTTAACTTGATACATTGGCTGTACTAACAGCGTCCATTGTTTGACTTGATACATTGGCTGTACTAACAGAGTCCACTCTTTGACTTGATACATTGGCTGTACTAACAGAGTCAACTCTTTAACTTGACACATCAACTGTACTACCAGAGTCAACTCTTTAACTTGACACATCAACTGTACTACCAGAGTCAACTCTTTAACTTGACACATCAACTGTACTACCAGAGTCAACTCTTTAACTTGACACATCAACTGTACTACCAGAGTCAACTCTTTAACTTGACACATCAACTGTACTACCAGAGTCAACTCTTTAACTTGACACATCAACTGTACTACCAGAGTCAACTCTTTAACTTGACACATCAACTGCACTAACAGAGTCCACTCTTTGACTTGATACATTGGCTGTACTAACAGAGTCCACTCTTTGACTTGAGACATTGGCTGTACTAACAGAGTCCACTCTTTGACTTGAGACATTGGCTGCACTAACAGAGTCCACTCTTTGACCTGAGACTTGTTTTTCATCTAACATGTATATATTAGTTCCGTGACATTAGTTCCGTGACATTTGTATTGACTTGTTTTTCATCTAACATGTATATATTAGTTCCGTGACATTTGTATTGACTTGTTTTTCATCTAACATGTATATATTAGTTCCGTGACATTTGTATTGACTTGTTTTTCATCTAACATGTATATATTTTTTCCATGACATTTGTAATGACTTATTTTTCTTTTCATAAAACACGAATGCCCTTATTATCCATACTATTCTAGGAGTTTGGTATTGACTTGTTTTTTATTTTCATGTTCATAAAACACTCATAGATACATGAATATCTCCACAATATATTTAGAATATTGCTGCGGTCGGGGTCACAAATAAAGATAGAAATAGAAGACAGATATAACCACTAGGATGCGTGGTGCCAGACTTATGACCCACGAGATTAAGTTCGTACATAACACATCAAAGTGTGATGTGGAGAGCAGAGATGTAGTGGAATTACTGACACTCCGACGTCAAATAAACAGGGAGTGTTTTGTAACATTACACCGTAGTTGGACATTTCGTGCGGTTCCAAGTAAATTATGTCACCCTGGAATATTTCTCCAGTTCGTTGACTCCTTCAATTTTAGTCTAGATTTTAAAATAAGCATACATTCTTAGTAAAACAGAACAGTTTATGTGGTATATTGCGAAGACTCACACTTCAGACATTTTCCACAAATAATTACTAATTCTAAACTGGAAATAAATACTCTGAATTTGTATAGGAAGAAAAGAGTTGCATACCCACTTCAACCCTTCTTAATTTCAGTGTCGGTTAGAACTCCTGAAAAAGTGTACAGTGATGAAATTTAAATACTTTTAATTCCACTAGCAGGAATGTGGTACCTATAGATGAGCCTCAAGTTCAAAACTCACTGACAGGAATGTGGTACCTATAGATGAGCCTCAAGTTCAACACTCACTGACAGGAATGTGGTACCTATAGATGAGCCTCAAGTTCAAAACTCACTGACAGGAATGTGGTACCTATAGATGAGCCTCGAGTTCAACACTCACTGACAGGAATTTGGTACCTATAGATGAGCCTCAAGTTCAAAACTCACTGACAGGAATGTGGTACCTATAGATGAGCCTCAAGTTCAAAACTCACTGACAGGAATGTGGTACCTATAGATGAGCCTCAAGTTCAACACTCACTGACAGGAATGTGGTACCTATAGATGAGCCTCAAGTTTAAAACTCACTGACAGGAATGTGGTACCTATAGATTACCCTTATGTTCAAAACTCACTGACAGGAATGTGGTACCTATAGATTACCCTTATGTTCAAAACTCACTGACAGGAATGTGGTACCTACATATGAGCCTCAAAACTCCAGTTCTCTCAAAACTACCGCTGGATCAGCAACCTCAAAACTTCATTTCTCTCAAAAGTAAAATTACTTTCTCTAAGACTAAAGTCTCTTGGCAGAGACTTCAAGAATTTAAATTATTTAAGAACCCATGAATTGTGGATCCGAGACTAATCAGGAACAGTCAGCGGATAAGCTCATTTCGTGTACACATTTGATCTATGAAAGTACCTACGGAAGTAGTTCAGATACAGGAAACAGTAGGTGGTAAGTTGCACGCAAGGTATCCAATAACAGGGAATGTTGGATAATCGAAAACCGGGTAATCAGCAACCACGATTCAAAGAGTCACGTACACTATATAATATACTCCATCGTGTTGAAGGAGTCAGAGATATGTCCCGTGTGCTATAAGGGTCAGTGCTATACTAGCTCGTGTTGAAGGAGTCAGACTATGCCCGTGTGCTATAGGGGTCAGTGCTATACTAGCTCGTGTTGAAGGAGTCAGACTATGCCCCGTGTGTTGTAGGGGTCAGTGCTATACTAGCTCATGTTGAAAGGGTCAACACTATGCCCCGTGTGTTGTAGGGGTTAGTGCTATACTAGTTCATGTTGAAAGGGTCAGTGCTATGCCCTCGTGTGTTGTAAGAGTCAGCACTATACTTCCACGTGTTGTCGGGGTCTGCGATATAATCCCATATATTGAAGGGGTCAGCGCTATGCTTACGTGTGTTGTAAGGGTCAGTGCTATACTCCCTCGTGTTTACTTGATTACTGATTACTCGATTACTGAATACTAATTACTCGATTACTGAATACTAATTACTAGATTACTAATTACTAATTACTCGATTACTGAATACTAATTACTAGATTACTAATTACTAATTACTCGATTACTGAATACTAATTGCTTGATTTAACAGAAACATTACATTCTATAGCGTCAATAATTTCAGTTCCCGGTAGAAAATAAGGCTGTATCTGTCACTCTCTAATTATTTCTGTGCTGAGCCGGGACCACAGACAGTAGAAGAACTCTGTACATGACTTCAATAGTTTTTTAATTTTTGCCATGATTTTCGTTTGGCACTATTTATATACGCGGAGTCGCATAAAAAATAGTCAAGGCCAACCAATGAAATGCACGGGAATAATCAAATTCTGTCTTGCAGGTCATGTTTACATTTTCTGTACACAGTTCTTTATACTGGAGACCTTTATTTCTAAGCTATCTTCTGAGCTGTGCTCACGCAGGTTCCAATTCATGTGATGTCTTCCTCCAATGCTCTTCGCTAAGTGTTCTTTGGTCTTTTAACCCTCCTCTCTCCTTTCTGTATCTGGTCCAGCTACTGTATGCCTATGATTTTTTTCTGAGAGTTTGTCCTGTTTACCTCCATTTTCTACGCATGTGGTTGCGTCTGTGGGTCTCACCAATGGCCCACTAGACATACCATCCATACAACAGAAAACCTTAGAGGATGACATGCCGTTATATTGAGGTTATCTTCGTATAGAAGCTTCATGGCATGTTATCTATACAGTTATGATTTTTGTTTTGTTGTTGAAATGTTTTTCATGTTTGCCTGAATATATATGTATGCACCCTCTGTGGTTGGGCGGGAGCCAGAGATGTACTGTGCAGCACTGAGGAGGAGGAAACTGACATCACTGTTTTTCCTATGGCTGAGGCCCATCATAGAGGCACAGTGACTCAGGACGTGAAAATCCTTTTGACTTGAACATTTGGTTGCATGCCTGGAGCAATAGAGAAGTTCGGCATAACCAGTAGTCAATTGGTGGCGGGGAATGAGCACAGTGAACCCTATCTTGGCTACAGTGGCTAGGCGCAGTGCATAGGTTGAAACCTACCTTCCTGGAGGTGCGATAGTTATTCTCTGGCTCTGTCCCGGGGTGGGCCGAAATTACACAGACTTCCCAGCAATATAATACCATTTAATGGCATTAGGTCAAAGGGCATGAGCCCGTGGACCGCTGGATCAGCAACCAACCAACCAATCAACCAACCTCCATTTTCTACTATTTATCTCTATCTTCACAATGTACTAGAGTGTTCTCTTCCCCAACTCTTTAACCTCTGGTTATCTCATTTATTCATTTGGTTACTACATCACTTTCCATTTTGTCGGACATCCTCCGATATTTTATTTATATATACCTCTCGTTATCTACTGGGAAGTAAACGACGTAGAGACATTATATTGGTGTAAATGTATGTAGATATAACGACATGTAGAGATATAAACTTACGTAGATATAGAGACATCTATTTTTATAAACATGTAAATATAACGACATCTATTGATGTAAAAATATGTAGATATAACGACATCTATCGGTGTAAGCGTGTGTAGATATAACGAAATCTATTGATGTAAAAATATGTAGATATAACGGATCTATTGATATAAACATATGTAGATATAACGGATCTATTGATATAAACATACGTAGATATAACGGATCCATTGATATAAACATATGTAGATATAATGGATCCATTGATATAAACATATGTAGATATAACGGATCCATTGATATAAACATATGTAGATATAATATCATGTGATATAAACATATGTAGATATAATATCATGTGATATAAACATATGTAGATATAATATCATGTGATATAAACATATGTAGATATAATATCATGTGAAATGTTACATGCCAAGTTTCAATGACATATATCATGATAGATGTCATAATTACATTAAACAACCTTGCGTTGTTTTTTCCTAGACTGCATTACACCTGCGAAAACCCAGTTTCATATTTATCTTTACTTACTTAACCACCTACTAGTACATGATAACCACCTACTTAACCACCTACTAGAACGTGGTTTCAAATATCTCCATCGCTGTGAGCATCCCATCTGCAGCAAGATATTCGTTTCTAAGTAAATTCTCCAACGTTTACTAGTTTTCACGTACCCCTTTGCTTGAGATATTCCAGTTGGTATTATTTGCTAACGTTTTGGTTTGTGATTGGTCGTTCGTATCGCTTTTATGTTTCTCTGATAAGGTTATCAATCTCATACGGAGATAGTGGTAGTGTTACAATTACTAGTGATTCTGCTGAAATAATATTATCGTTAATGATTTTACTACTATAATAGTAGATTTAGTAGTATTAGTAGTGATATTAATAGTAGTAAAAGTAGTTATGCTGATAGTGGAGATAGGGGAGGTGTTAGTAGTAGTAGTAGTAGAAAACAATTATTATCA
Source organism: Meghimatium bilineatum (assembly GCA_034231615.1). Lineage (NCBI taxonomy): Eukaryota > Metazoa > Mollusca > Gastropoda > Stylommatophora > Philomycidae > Meghimatium > Meghimatium bilineatum. Next base: position 20,352,316 of record CM067310.1, read on the forward strand.
CAACAATTTTTCCATTCGTCGTCTTTTGATGTTTTGTTTGTGTCTTTATAAAGACCTTATGGTTGAAACGTTAAATGTGATTTGTGTATTGTAATGTGTATGATTTCTTGTGTGCTCATCATTGCCCATCATTACCTAATAGTTTTAGCTATAGTCTGTCGTGTCCCATTGAAATGAAATATAAACCTGTGTTTTACCTTCGTACATGTAACCAGTTCTTCTTGCATGCAACAGCAGAAATTACGGTTACAAGGCACTAGGAAAACCAAGTATTATATTATGGTGGAGACAATCAAATAAATCTTAAAGATACATGGGCTGACCATAGCCAATTTGCCCCAGATCGTCAGAGAAGACAATGTGACCGAAATGGTCAGACTTCAAATTCTCCCCACGACGCTTAACGGCACAAATGGAAATAAATAGGTAGAGTTAGGCAGACTAACAACATCACAGATTGATAATATCACAGATTACTAACATCACAGATTACTAACATCACAGTAACATCACAAATTACTAACATCAAAGTTTACTAACATCACAGATTACTAACATCACAAATTACTAACATCAAAGTTTACTAACATCACAGATTACTAACATCACAAATTACTAACATCAAAGTTTACTAACATCACATATTACTAACATCACAAATTACTAACATCAAAGTTTACTAACATCAAAGATTACTAACATCACAGATTACTAACAACAAAGTTTACTAACATCAAAGTTTACTAACATCACAGATTACTAACATCAAAGTTTACTAACATCACGGACTGCTAACATCACAGATTGCTAGCATCACAGATTACTAACATCAAAGTTTACTAACATCACGGACTGCTAACATCACAGATTACTAACATCAAAGTTTACTAACATCACAGATTACTAACATCAAAGTTTACTAACATCACAGATTACTAACATCAAAGATTACTAACATCACGGATTACTAACATCAAAGTTTACTAACATCACAGATTACTAACATCACAAATTACTAACATCAAAGTTTACTAACATCACGGATTGCTAACATCACAGATTGCTAACATCACAGAATGCTAACATCACAGATTGCTAACATCACAGATTGCTAACATCACAGAATGCTAATATAACAGATTGTTAACATCAGATTTGTAAAGCAAGATCGGAAATTATCGATAACAAAACATAAAAAGTAGGTAAAATAAAGGTGATAGGTCAGTGTCCACTCCCAAATGTCCATGCATACTAAATAAGTGGACGGAAGCTGGTGGGATCAGATTGTCTGGACAGGAAACTAGATAAAGACAGACTAACTGGAAATGCGATAGAATCAGTAACACAAGTCGCGTGTTGGTCATGCAAATCGCAAGGGCCCATTGCCACTCCAGACAGTAATAAAAACAGAAGGCGGTGAATCGACAGGAACAGTTTGGGATGTAAGAATTTTAAAGAAATGATGGACCAATTTCGTGTGAAAGATTTAAATATACAATCGGATAAGGATTGAATAAGAATTGGATAAGGATTGGATAAATACTCGTGAAAGGAGTTGTTGACTGAAATGTTAGAATCCAAGTATCTATATACCGTGGCACATTTTACTAACGTATGCCTTCAAACAAGCTGTACGACAGAACGTTTTACTAATTTTTCGCTCAAACAAGATGTACCACATAACGTTTTACTAATTTTGCCTTCAAACAAGATGTACCACAGAGCGTTTTACTAACTTTGCCCTAAAAAAAGAAGTATTACAGAACGTTTTACTAACTTTGCCCTCAAGCAAATGTCACTGAAAAGCTGACTAACCATCTAGCGTATTACAGTAATGACATTTTCTGCATATGATGTTAGATTTTGTTAGACAATAAATATATACTTTATATTTCTGCATCTTGTCCAGTTTTTTTATAAACGATTTAATCCTTTGGTCTTTGTTGACATACTAATTATTGTGTTTCGGGAAGAGAAATGTTACCACTTCAGACACAGTTTCTGTAAGTTGATTAAGCACAGATAGAAATATATGTCTGCTTGTCGACGGGGGAGTGACAACATTACACTAATAGGCTCCCAAGTATATATATATATATCAATCCATACTTTCCGTTAGCCTCCTCCTTCTCCCCCCCACTCTCAACTGTACAATACAAAGTAATGTACAGAGATGTACCATTGGGAGATGTACCATTGGGAGATGTACCAGTGGGAGACGTATCATTGAGAGATATACCATTGGGAGATGTACCATTGGGAGATGTTCTTGTTGACGATGACAAATATTTATTGCGTTTCATTCATATACATTGTTTTTCTTTAAAATAGTTTTGGAGATTGCAAGAAAGGCAATGCAAAATACGAAACGTTGTCATCGTAACCCACTTAAAGCGTACAAGTTCAGTACCAAGAACATACACAAATCAGCAACGTAATTTATATGAGGCGGAAAATTAACTAGACCACAGATCAGTAACAATCCAGTAACCTCATTTAAAGACGATCTGAAACATGAAACAAACTAGGCCAATGGTCAATCAAGTTACATAATGTAGAAAATATCTGGAGCAGAAAATTAACACGTCTCCACGAAATCGGCCATATGTAAGCGTGGGCGATGAATTTACGAGAACGCAGTAATCAGTGCGCACCGAGGTGTGAAACTGGAATAAGGGATAACCATGCACCGTTTGGGAATCTTTCGTGAAAGCAATCGATCTTGAAGTAGAAAGACGAATGTCGGCTTTCAGCAAAGAAATTATTCGATGGCCTAGATATAAATATCTCTTTAAATTTAGATGATATATTGGTACATTCCAGATATAAACTAAACTTGGAGAAGAAAATATGTTTAGAATTGATATCTCTGTATTCAGGGCGATGGGCTGGTGCTCGGTCTCTTTAATTTTGCCAACAAATCTGGCAAAAGAATCCATATCACAGTATCTGAATACCCTCATGGCAAAAACAAGAGACGATGACCAATAGAAATTCTTCCTAGAGTAACTTCCAATCTTGTTATTATTATAGTTCTGAATAACATGCAAGAGCTACACAAAACGACATTATATCTCTAAAATTGGAGAGCTCTATTTTCTTTAATATGCGCCATGCCGTATCGTCTCTCAAAGATCATATGCATTAAAAATACAGTGGAATCTCATTATAACAACTTGGTCCATGTTATAACAGAATGTAAAATGTATGTAATAACAGAAATTCGTTATATACAGTACAAACAATATAGAATAAATATAATTGGGGATTTTGAAAAGTGTTGTTATATAGGGAAATTCGTTATAAAAGGATGCGCTATAGACGGATTCCCCTGTATATAATTTTATTTAGCATTATATGTAAATATATATATATAGATTATGTGTATTTGTATGTGATAGAACACGGTCGCTCCGATTTGAGCCAGTAAACGTGTGGTCTTAGCTATAAGTTCTCCTAGGTACTGTGGCAAAGAATGGTAATGGCTCACAGAATGATCAATGCATTTGAAATAGTTTCTACCGCAAGGCAATTATTATTCAATAGTAACTACTAGAACATTTCAATAGCAATTAAAAGAACATTTCAATAACAATTACAAGAACATTTCAAAAACAATTACAAGAACATTTCAATAAAAACTACAAGAACACTTCAATAACAATTACAAGAACATTTCAATAACAATTACAAGAACATTTAAATAACAACTACAAGAACATTTCAATAACAATTACAAGCGCATTTCAATAACAACTACAAAAACATTTCAATAACAATTACTAGAATATTTCAATAACAATTACAATAACATTTCAATAACAACTACAAGAACATTTCAATAACAACTGCAAGAACATTTCAATAACAACTACAATAATATTTCAATAGCAAATACAAGAACTATTAAACAGCAATCACACAAACTTGGTGTATAGAAACTAAAAGAACATTTGAATAGTTTGTTCATAGTACGAAATCGCATACATCTTCATTAGTAACAACAAGAACTTTCTAATAAGAACAAAATACTTATTTTCTATGACAACTTTAGAAATATTTGAATAAGAACTGGAAACAATTTTGAATATGAACTACAAGACGATTCGAATAACAACTAAAAGTAATTTTTTATTCAAACCTCAAGTAGTTTTTGAGTACAGATGACAAGTGTGATGTAATGACTCCAATAAATTAAGGCTGTTGTCGAGTGCGCAACTTAACCAGAAACAATGTTTTAGAATGTAAGAAATGAATGAAAACTAAATTAAAATAAGCTTCAGCACACAAATGTACCGAGGTTCGAATTTGAACTCTGGAATAAATACGATTATCATTAGAAAACACCTGTTCGTTATTACACTCGTCTTGCGTTTATTTTCGACATCGGTTGAAATCGTGCACAAGTTCACGATTTACTTGCTAGAAGGTTATTTCACTGTCGGAGCATTGGAAACATAAGGTGCAGTAACGTACGATTAGTGATTAAATTGCTGAAGGTAAGTTTTTCCTATTACTTGTCAATTCTGGCTCCATGATAGATTCCATCTGGATTGTAATGTCTGAAGTGTGGTAGTCTTAAAGTTATTGAAATAATTTAGTTACTAAATTACATGGGGATGAGAACATTTTTACAAACAAATGCGGAAGGTAATAATATTGGGATGAAAATAAAAGTAGACAAATCTAGTAGTATTCGTTTGTCATGGATTATATAATGGTGGGTACATACAGCAGGGTGGGCACAGACAGTATGGTTGGGTACATACAGCAGGGTGGGCACAGACAGTAAGGTTGGGTACATACAGCAGGGTGGGCACAGACAGTATGGTTGGGTACATACAGCAGGGTGGGCACAGACAGTATGGTTGGGTACATACAGCAGGGTGGGCACAGACAGTATGGTTGGGTACATACAGCAGGGTGGGCACAGACAGTATGGTTGGGTACATACAGCAGGGTGGGCACAGACAGTATGGTTGGGTACATACAGCAGGGTGGACACAGACAGTATGGTTGGGTACATACAGCAGGGTGGGCACAGACAGTATGGTTGGGTACATACAGCAGGGTGGGCACAGACAGTATGGTTGGGTACATACAGCAGGGTGGGCACAGACAGTATGGTTGGGTACATACAGCAGGGTGGGCACAGACAGTATGGTTGGGTACATACAGCAGGGTGGGCACAGACAGTATGGTTGGGTACATACAGCAGGGTGGGCACAGACAGTATGGTTGGGTACATACAGCAGGGTGGGTGGGCACAGACAGTATGGTTGGGTACATACAGCAGGGTGGGCACAGACAGTATGGTTGGGTACATACAGCAGGGTGGGCACAGACAGTATGGTTGGGTACATACAGCAGGGTGGGCACAGACAGTATGGTTGGGTACATACAGCAGGGTGGGCACAGACAGTATGGTTGGGTACATACAGCAGGGTGGGCACAGACAGTATGGTTGGGTACATACATCAGGGTGGACACAGACAGTATGGTTGGGTACATACAGCAGGGTGGGCACAGACAGTATGGTTGGGTACATACAGCAGGGTGGGCACAGACAGTATGGTTGGGTACATACAGCAGGGTGGGCACAGACAGTATGGTTGGGTACATACAGCAGGGTGGACACAGACAGTATGGTTGGGTACATACAGTATGGTGGGCACAGACAGTATGGTTGGGTACATACAGAAGGGTGGGCAGAGACAGTATGGTTGGGTACATGCAGCAGGGTGGGCACAGACAGTATGGTTGGGTACATACAGCAGGGTGGGCACAGACAGTATGGTTGGGTACATACATAAGGGTGGGCACAGACAGTATGGTTGGGTACATACAGCAGGGTGGACACAGACAGTATGGTTGAGTACATACAGTATGGTGGGCAGAGACAGTATGGATGGGTACATACAGCAGGGTGGGCAGAGACAGTATGGTTGGGTACATACAGCAGGGTGGGCACAGACAGTATGGTTGGGTACATACAGCAGGGTGGGCACAGACAGTATGGTTGGGTACATTCATAAGGGTGGGCACAGAAAGTATGGTTGGGTACATACAGCAGGGTGTGCACAGACAGTATGGTTGGGTACATACAGCAGGGTGGACACAGACAGTATGGTTGGGTACATACAGCAGGGTGGGCACAGACAGTATGGTTGGGTACATACAGCAGGGTGGGCACAGACAGTATGGTTGGGTACATACAGCAGGGTGGGCACAGACAGTATGGTTGGGTACATACAGCAGGGTGGGCACATACAGCAGGGTGGGCACATACAGCAGGGTGGGTACATACAGCAGGGTGGGCACATACAGCAGGGTGGGTACATACAGCAGGGTGGGCACATACAGCAGGGTGGGCACATACAGCAGGGTGGGTACATACAGCAGGGTGGGCACATACAGCAGGGTGGGCACATACAGCAGGGTGGGTACATACAGCAGGGTGGGTACATACAGCAGGGTGGGCACATACAGCAGGGTGGGCACATACAGCAGGGTGGGTACATACAGCAGGGTGGGCACATACTGCAGGGTGGGTACATACAGCAGGGTGGGCACAGACAGTATGGTTGGGTACATACCAGCGTGAGCATATCCAGCTGGAGGGTGGGTCCATACTGCAAGGTGGTACCCAGTGGAGGGTGGGCACATATATATATATAAATGGATAAGCTTCGTAACTCTTGTATGTTGTGATGCTCTATAAGTTCAACTTCTATAAGTTCTATAAGCTATATAAGTTCTATACGCTATATAAGTTCTATACGCTATATAAGTTCTATACGCTATATAAGTTCTATACGCTCTTTAACTTCTATAAGTTCTATAAGCGCTATACGTTCTATAAGTTCTATAAGTTCTATAAGCTATATAAATTATGTAAGCTCTATAAGTTCTATAAGCTATATAAATTATGTAAGCTCTATAAGTTCTATAAGCTATATAAATTATGTAAGCTCTATTAGTTCTTCAATTTCGATTAAGTAATATTTTTCTATTTATCTCCCCACACCAAGCAGGTAACTGCACACATGTGAACATATTAGAAAGTGGTGCGCCTACTCTCCGTTATATGCGCACATTTACTTACAGCTACACGAGTGAAGCATATGTGCACATGTAGATGAACGCACGTGTGTGCACATATTGACCAGACTCGTAAACTTAATTCAAAGTTCAATAGGGCACATACTATCCCCGTGAGAAAATATAGGAAGTATTCACCGGAAAAGGGTCTTTTCAACTATTCTTTCAGGGCTGGCTCAACTCGGTTATCAGGGTCAGACAAACTCTTTATTTAGGGCCGCCTAAACTCTAGTTTCTTTCACTGGTTCAACTTTTGATTGCGGACCGGATCAATTCTTGTTTAAGGACCTAATCAACTGTTGTTTTGGGGCCGGATCACCTCTTGTGTCAGGGCTGGATTAATCCGTGTTTCAACACATTAGTAGCGGAGCAGTACAGAACTCACTAAAGGCCACGGTTACAGATCCACGGGAAAATATGTATCTGGACCGATCAGGAAGCAATGGCAACCTAAACAAAATGTGTATCTGGACCGATCAGGAAGCAAAGTCAACCTAAACAAAATATGTATCTGGACCGATCAGGAAGCAAAGTCAACCTAAACAAAATATGTATCTGGACCGATCAGGAAGCAAAGTCAACCTAAACAAAATGTTATTTAGGATGAAAACTTTATCTCCCTAAACCTCTTTAGTCACTCCTTAAAGCATCAATGGAAGCTAAACAAAGTTGCTATTCTTTGTTCCTCTTTCAGGAACCACACGGGTGAAATAGTTCAATGGACCGCCCTGATATTTTGAAAACAGTCACGACATTATATCAGTTTGATAGTGTGAGGTGTATTTCCTATTCCGTGTCTATGCATATATGGACTTGTCCAGAGTAACATGATGATGATGGTATGACGACTGTCTGAACAATTGGCTTTCAGCAACTTCTTTTCTTTAAGACCGAAATGGAGTATATGGAGTAGTCGCCGGAGTTACAACAAAAGTGCTCTATCGATGACAAATTTAAAGTAATTTGTTTCTGCCTTACGTATATGTATTGGTTTATCTTCTCCGTGTTCAAAAGCTTCACTGATGATTTATTGGTAGGGAATTAGAGGGCTCACAAGCTTAGAGGATTGACTTAATTGTACTCGGATTACACCTATTTACTTCGTCCCTCTCAACGAAGCAACACGCTGCTTGCCGAGAGTAGCACTGTGAGCACATAATTTATAGCTTCAGGCGATAATCTCCAGGGATCTGGAACAAAATCCACTTTACACACACGACGACACCAGCCGAACTCACATCGCGACCTCTTGAGTAGAAATCGCACGGTTATCCTCAATGTCAGGGTGATCTCCCTATAGTAGTAGGACATTTTTGGTGAAGATTATATCTGGTGAAGATTATTTATGGTGAAGATTATTTCTGGTGAAGATTATATCTGGTGAAGATTATATCTGGTGAAGATTATTTCTGGTGAAGATTATTTATGGTGAAGATTATATCTGGTGAAGATTATTTCTGGTGAAGATTATAACTGGTGAAGATTATTTCTGGTGAAGATTATAACTGGTGAAGATTATTTCTGGTGAAGATTATAACTGGTGAAGATTATTTCTGGTGAAGATTATAACTGGTGAAGTTTATTTCTGGTGAAGATTATAACTGGTGAAGATTATTTCTGGCGAAGTTTCTCGCTGTTTGATATCTATGTTATATATATTTTTTGGTAAAGGAATTGGAGATTTGTAACGGCATGCAATAGTTCAATATATGTTTCATTTATTAGTTCCATAAAAAACGTACAGTTGTAGCAAAACATGTGAGGTCGAAGTTCAGGTAATAATAATTTTTGTTAAATAAAAATTACCTCATATACAGGCACGCTGGATGCAACGCTAGAGACAAGCCATACAAATGATCGATTCCATAAATAAAAAAGAGAGCGAAAACAGACATATACGACGACCACAAAAAAGGACATCGACAGAGAACTCTTCTACCACCAACGATGCAAGGAACTAAAGGGTTAAAGTGAAAATAAAGAAACAAGAAGTAGAAGTATCTATTTGACGGTTAAAAGTTTAGCTTTTTTTTCGTTTCTCTTTCACTCACAAATATTTTATACAGCAACTTTTCACGGTATTCCACGAACACCTTACTCAACAACGAAATGAAAACCTTTCTGAACAATGAAATGAAAACTTCACTGAACAATGAAATAAAAACTTCACTGAACAATGAAATAAAAACTTCACTGAACAATCAAATAAAACTTCACTGAACAATCAAATGAAAATTTCACTGAACAATGAAATGAAAACTTCACTGAACAATGAAATGAAAACTTCACTGAACAATGAAATGAAAACTTCACTGAACAATGAAATGAAAACTTCACTGAACGATGAAATGAAAACCTTACTGAACGATGAAATGAAAACTTCACTGAACAATGAAATAAAAACTTCACTGAACGATGAAATGAAAACCTTACTGAACGATGAAATGAAAACTTCACTGAACACTGAAATAAAAACATTACTGACAATGAAATGAAAACTTCACTGAACAATGAAATGAAAACTTCACTGAACAATCAAATGAAAACTTCACTGAACAATCAAATGAAAACTTCACTGAACAATCAAATGAAAACTTCACTGAACAATCAAATGAAAACTTCACTGAACAATCAAATGAAAACTTCACTGAACAATCAAATGAAAACTTCACTGAACAATCAAATGACAAACAGTTATCAGTCTACCACCCGTTGCAAGTATCGCCTCCCTGAACTCACTAACTGGATTCTTTCAACCACAGACATTAGTCCACTTTGGTTATAGCAGGGCGTTAGAACTATCAAAAAATAGTGAAGGCTGCGATTCTAGTAATCCAGCCACCACACCGAGGTCACAAGAACCTCCCAATTTTTTTTTTATATTTTAGAATATTCTCCAGATCTCTGGTATTAAGAATACAAGTACTCCCTGTAGAATATGCAAGACCAGATAATGTAGTACTTACTCAGACCGTGTAGTATTGTGCAACAGAGGTTATGTCAAAGATCGGTGCTTATTTCAAGGTGTAAACCACATTAAAATGTTAGAGACTTGTCTCCCTTACAATCTTACAAATTCATTGGTTTCTCGCCCTTGGAGAATTAGATTTGCAATTTCATCATAGAAGAGCTTCTCTAGATCAGTGATTCTTAAACTTGGTGTTGCCATGTAACGGCCACTTGTTTACTAGGAAGACTGTCTTTAACTTACGTTAACAAATAGGGTGGGTCCGAAAAATATTGACAGTTTTAAGGAAGGGATTGGCGTGATAAGAAAAATTAACATCAGCGATAGTGGGTTTTTTTTATACATCAATTACTGTAATTAATTTTGAAAACAAAAATGTGTTTAAACATTTGAAAACAGAATGTGTCTAAACATTAGGGGAAAATGTATCTAAACATTTGAAAACAAAATGTGTCTAAACATTTGAAAACAAAATGTGTCTAAACATTGGGGGAAAATGTATCTAAACATTTGAAAACAAAATGTGTCTGAACATTTGAAAACAAAATGTGTCTAAACATTGGGGGAAAATGTATCTAGACATATGAAAACAAAATGTGTCTAAACATTGGGAAAATGTATCTAAACATTTGAAAACAAAATGTGTCTAAACATTTGAAAACAAAATGTGTCTAAACATTGGGGGAAAATGTATCTAAACATTTGAAAACAAAATGTGTCTAAACATTTGAAAACAAAATGTGTCTAAACATTGGGGGAAAATGTATCTAGACATTTGAAAACAAAATGTGTCTAAACATTGGGAGAAAATGTATCTAGACATTTGAAAACAAAATGCGTCTAAACATTTGAAAAAAAAAATGTGTCTAAACATTTGAAAAAGAAAATGATGTGTCTTAACATTCAAAAAAATATTGTGTCTAAACATTTGAAATAAAAACATTTTAATGACATTTCTGCTATGTTTATTTAAAGGTGGGGGATATTTCTTGATAGAATTAAGCAGAGAAGGGGGAGGGGATACCTGAATTCTTGACAGTTGTTGACAAGAGTGAGAGAGGGGGCTCAAAAATTGGTAAACATTGTTGACATATTTTATGTATGCCTGTAATCTGTCAGCGACTAGTATGATTGCTGAGGGCCAGTCTCTAATCTGTCAGCGGTCAGTGACTAGTATGATTGCTGAGGGCCAGTCTCTAATCTGTCAGCGGTCAGTGACTAGTATAATTGCTGAGGACCAGTCTCTAATCTGACAGCGGTCAGTGACTAGTATGATTTCTGAGGGCCAGTCTCTAATCTGTCAGCGGTCAGTGACTAGTATAATTGCTGAGGGTCAGTCTCTAATCTGTCAGCGGTCAGTGACTAGTATGATTGCTGAGGGCCAGTCTCTAATCTGTCAGCGGTCAGTGACAAGTATGATTGCTGAGGGCCAGTCTCTAATCTGTCAGCGGTCAGTGACTAGTATGATTGCTGAGGGCCAGTCTCTAATCTGTCAGCGGTCAGTGACAAGTATGATTGCTGAGGGCCAGTCTCTAATCTGTCAGCGGTCAGTGACTAGTATGATTGCTGAGGGCCAGTCTCTAATCTGTCAGCGGTCAGTGACTAGTATGATTGCTGAGGGCCAGTCTCTAATCTGTCAGCGGTCAGTGACTAGTATAATTGCTGAGAGTCAAACATATTATATGATCTATATAAGAACTTGCGTTGATGGGTTGTGAACTTGCAGACTCGTCAATCTGGTCCACTAAACACCTCTTTGGGAAGCATTGCTATAGAAAAACTCAATCAACAACATTCGGTATAACATTCATGAGTCCGGCCTCAGTATGAGAGATCATTCCCGAATATTTTCATGATTTTCATTTGTCATTTAATTAACTCTGTCTCGCCAGCCTATGAAATACTCAAAAACAGTCGGATTGGCCTTACGTAATGACGTAAACTGTGTAAGCACTTAGGACAAGAAGACGAAGGCATGGAATGAACATGTGCACTCGAAGTGTCAAACTTGTATTCTCGTTCGGTGAATACTCCTATTAATAAAACATGATCTTTTAAAACAGTGGTTTTGAAAGGGGGCGACAAGAGACTCTATTTTGAACGTGAAAATAAACACTGAAATGAACTTTTCTGAAGACAAGAGAGGTTACAGGATATGGTAGGATAGGTTGGAGTTCCTGTTTTGAAGGGCAGCGTCGGCTGCCAGTAATGGGGATGTCTTAGTGCGTATTATTTCTGGTAAAGTGTAGCATTAACAGATGATGGCTAGGAAAGAAATTCTTGGTTGTCGCGATGTCGTTTTTTTATGTGGAAGGTTAAATGCCCCAAAGTCATTGGGAAATGTTTTAGTTATCGGGAAATGGCATCGGCTGTGATGTGTATACAATGACACGAATTGAGAAGCTCGGCTATCGTTTGTAGTCGTGGGAAGCCAGCTCAGATCCCAGATTTTTTAAGCAGCTTGCGGTATGTCATTAAACAATTCTGCTCTGTGGTTGCTCTCAGTGCTCTGTGATTGCTCTGAGAATATAATATTGCTAAGAAGTGACATTTTTTTGGGTTCACGAGAGGGCTCTAGATAATTTTAAAAAAAAATTGATATATGGTTGTAATTATCAAGGACGAGCCATAGAGAAGTGCCTCTATCTTGATATGTTCACATTACCGAGGTCTAATTACCAATTACACGCCGGTGTTGGCAGTAATAAGAGAGCAGTCTTGCATCCCAGGCATCGATGGACGGGATGGGGTGTTGGCAGTTGATAAGGGGGAAATTCTGATACTGCTTTATGGGCGACGACTGCTGGGTGCCAAAACTGCGATTGATGAAATATCGAGCCTGAGATTTAAAGAATTCGATATTAAGTATAGTAGTAGTAAAACTGTCCGGCTCTGTGGCGGCGGCACAACTACTGAACGTATTTATATTTTCTAGAAAATCAATACAGTAAAAAAATACAGAGTTGATGGATACGTCCTGAATAAGAAATGCATCCAATTTAGATGTATACCTGGACACCTGCTGGGAAGAACAAGAAGAATCTTTATCCAGCGGGCCACAGAAGACATCTGTTTACATACCCATCTCCATCTGCTAGGAGAGATTGAGCACCAATGGGTCCACCCAGAGTTCAACGATGTCGGTTAATAGTTACATGCCCCTCTCCATCTGATAGGAGAGACTGAGCACCAATGGGTCCACCCAGAGTTCAACGATGTCGGTTAATAGTTACATGCCCCTCTTCATCTGATAGGGGAAACTGAGCACTAATGGGTCCACCCGGAGTTCAACAATGTCAGTTAATAGTTACATGCCCATCTCCATCTGCTAGGAGAGACTGAGCACCAATGGGTCCGCCCGGAGTTCAACGATGTCGGTTAATAGACAATAATCAGTTACCTAGGTAATATCTCCGAGAAGTACTTATATGTGGATATATCGCACTATTTATGAAGTAGGGTCGTAGACACGGGATTGTAAGTTGACCAATGATCTTCATTATTGGTGACATGTGTCTAATGATTTGATTCGCTCTGTTGCACATATGCTCCATGTCCTCCTCTACGCTTCCAATATATAATGTCATACTTCCTAGGTATTTGAAGTTCTTCACTTGCTTTTCACTGTAGTCGAAACCTTCGATAACAGTTACCATGTTGTTCCGACAGGCCGAAATTGTGCTTGAACTAGTTACGGGCATGGCGTGGGTCGGATGAACAACAAAGAAACCTGTCGCAAGGGCCAGAGTTGTGTTTTAGTTGTTTGTTTTCTGTAAGAATCTAAGTTGCTATTTTTTTCTAAATTTCAGACATAATTTGTGGCTTATGCATTGTGAAAGTCAGTTACTAGCTAGTTAGTCGTCGGATCATCATCACTGCATGTTGGACACGTCCAGAGTTACTCCGATCTCTCCTTGAGTGTATCCGCCATTACACTTCTGCTGACAGAACTGGGTATGTGACGATTTAATACTTCGCAATGTAGCTACCACGATAGCCTCATCAAAGAAAAGGCCATTGCATCTACCGTCGTCACTCAATTATACCCACTTGATTATGTGACGGCTTTTTCCACAATCCAACATTTGTTTCTCACCTGATTATGTGACGGCTTTTTCCACAATCCAACATTTGTTTCTCACCTGATTATGTGACACTTTACCTCTCACAGTTTACAGCTTAACTGAATTAGCAGTGTCTTTCGACCTGATACATTGACCTTCAAGTGACTTCCGGGTTATGTTCACTATTTATTGGATGGGACAGCCCGCCCCCCTCACCATAACAGCTTCTTTAGTCACCTCCTACAGCATGTACGGCAGGTAACAGTGGTGCTATTATTTGCTCTAATTTCGGCCTTGGATAAGAAATTTGTACTAATGCTATACCGTTTCACCACTGTCAACAATACTGCCTGTCAGAAATATTGACTATTAATAGTATTGCCTGTGAACAATATTGCTTGTTAATAGTATTGCCTGTCATCTGTATTGGCTGCAAATAATATTGCCTGCCAACAGTATTGACTGCCAACAGTATTGCATGTTAACAGTATTGCCTGTTAACAATATTGCCTGTCAACAATACTACCTGTCAACAGTACTGACAAATAATATTGCTTACCAACAGTATTGCCTGTCAAAAAACTGCCTGTCAACAATATTGCCTCTCAATAATATTGCCTAACAACAGTAATGCCTGTCAACAATAATGAGTGTCAGTAATATTGCCTGTCAACCATACTGTGTGTCAACAATACTGAGTGTCAGTAATATTGCCTGTCAACCATACTGTGTGTCAACAATACTGAGTGTCAGAAATATTGCCTGCCAACCATACTGTGTGTCAACAATACTGCCTGCAAACACTTCTGCCTGCTAATATTACTGCTGTCAAAAATATTGCCTGGTAACATTATTGCATGTTTACAATACTGTCTGTCAACAATACTACATGCCAACAGTATTGCTTGTCAACAATATTGCCTGTCAATAGTGCTATTTGTCAATAATATTGCTTGTCAACAAAACTACCTTCCAACAGTACTGCCTGTCAATAATATTGCCTGTTGAAGTTACTGCGTGTCTACAATATTGCCCCCAACAACATTAACTGTTAACATTACTTCCTGTCTACAATACTACTTGTCCGAAGGACTGCCTATCAATAATATTGCTTGTCGAGAATGTTGTCTGTCTACAATACTGCTTGTTAACAATACCATCTGCTAACAATACTACCTGCCAACAGTACTGCCTGCCAACAGTACTGCCTGCCAACAGTACTGCCTGCCAACAGTACTGCCTGCCAACAATACTGCCTATGAAGAATACTTGAGACTAACGGGAATTGAACCAGTCCGTTCAACGGCACCAAATCGCCTAGCAACTATTGCACACGCGTTCTTCCGTACTTGACTAACCGTACTTGATAGTGTTCTGTGAAGAATACTGCCTGTCAACAATACTGCTTGTGAACAATCATGCCTGTAAACAATACTGCTTGTGAATATAACTGCCTGTGAACAATGTTGTCTGTTAAAAATAATTCATGTGAACAATACTGCCTGTGTCGAATTTTGTTGTCAACAATACTGCCTGTAAAGAATGTTGTCTGTCAACAATACTGCCTGTCAACCTGACAGATCTATAAATTTGCCTTCGGCTTATACATTGGTATTATGTTCATTAAGAGACATTTAACTCAAGTCTTTAGCGTTTGTATTTTGTTTCCCATTCGTTCTCAAATTCCCACTGGATCTTTATTATAGCAAAACCATTGTCCTACTTCGTTTTAAGCAGAATGTTGTCCAGAAAATGTAAATGCATTATGTCGCAGATATAAAATTAAGCTAAAGCTAAACTAAAAAAACTAAACTAAAACATAAAACTAAGTTAAAACTAAACTAAAAAAAAATAAACTAAAAAATAAAACTAAGCTAAAGCTAAACTAAAAAAACTAAACTAAAACATAAAACTAAGTTAAAATTAGTTTAGTTTTTTTAGTTTAGCTTCAGCTTAGTTTTATTTTTTAGTTTATTTTTTTTAGTTTAGTATTAGTTTAATGTTAGTTTAATTTTAGTTCAGTATTAGTTTGTTTTAGTTTAGATTTAGTTTGTTTTAGTTTAGATTTAGTTTGTTTTAGTTTAGATTTAGTTTGTTTTAGTTTAGTTTTAGTTTAATTTTCTGAATCGATGTTAACGAACTCTGGGCAAACATATAGGTGCTGGATATCTCCCAGCACATGACGAAGTGTATATATGGTGATGGTTCTCGTTGCTCGCTGATAACACTTACATCCTACACGTCCGTTCAGTCACCTCGTTCTGTTCGCCCTCAGGGTAATTTCAAATTCTTTAAGTCATAATATCATATCAAATTCCGTTGCAGTTTCCTCGTGTAGAAAATGTTCATGTAAAAATCTTACTATGTCATCCTTGACAGTAACTAATTCTCACAGTATTGACGCCTATGTGTCAGCTCCTCCATTGCCTCGGACTCCACGTCTAGGGGAATAAGTTCACATAATTATCTGCAGATCAGAATATGAAGTGTACAACATCCACGGAGTACTCCGCAACACGGGATATCATGGCTACTCTATTTCGGATATCATGGCTACTCTGTTTCGGATATCATGGCTACTCTGTTTCGGATATCATGGCTACTCTATTTCGGATATCATGGCTACTCTATTTCGGATATCATGGCTACTCTATTTCGGATAACATGGCTACTCTATTTCGGATATCATGGCTACTCTATTTCGAATATCATGGCTACTCTATTTCGAATATCATGGCTACTCTATTTCGGATATCATGGCTACTCTATTTCGGATATCATGGCTAGTTCAATTACAAGAAATTATGAAGCTTGGCGTGTATCTGCGTCAGTGAACAGAATGAAATTATGAAACTCGACGTATATGTGCGTCAATGGACAGAATGAAATGAAACTCGGCGTGTATTTGAGTAAATGGGCCCCATGAAATTATGAAGTTGGCGTGCATATGCGTCAATGGACAACATGAAATTATGAAACTCGGCGTGTATGCTCGTCAATGGAGGACGTGTTACAGTAAGAGAAAGATCCCAAACAGCTATTACATCATAAGGGATATAACTTCATTTCAGATTTGAGTTCCTTCTCAAAAGACACGGAGTTGTAATGATAAAACACACATCAAATCTGCAACAGAACCAT
This sequence comes from Meghimatium bilineatum, assembly GCA_034231615.1. Classification (NCBI taxonomy): domain Eukaryota; kingdom Metazoa; phylum Mollusca; class Gastropoda; order Stylommatophora; family Philomycidae; genus Meghimatium; species Meghimatium bilineatum. The sequence goes on from CM067310.1 coordinate 20,369,590, forward strand.
TAAAGATTGTCAGACACACGTAGAAGAACATGGACGGACAAATAATCTTAACGAAATGAAAAAAAAACAAACTCAACTTTGCATAGGTAAGGTATCACATTGAGATAATTTTACAGGGAAGGCCACGTTTTCATTGAGGTCTAACTGGGGCAAGACACGAGGCGACGTCAAAAACTGACATCCATTTCACGAATACATCCTATAATGAGCGTTGTGGTAATCTGAGATGTAATAGAAGAAAATATAATCTTTACGTTATCTGTTAATTGCAAATGTTATATTATAAAATAACAAATTTGCTTCAATCTCAATTCCGACGTCTAGAAATGATGTAACGAATGTGAGGAAATGAAGAAATCGCTAGTTTGTGACATCAGCATAAAAAAATGTCTGTAAACCTATATATATATATATATATATATATATATATATATATATATATATATATATATATATATATATATATATATATATATATATATATATATATATATATATATATATATATATATATATATATATATATATATATATATATATATATATATATATATATATATATATATATATATATATATATATATATATATATATATATATATATATATATATATAAGAATAGGAAATAGATATATTGATATAAAGCTGGACGGGATCCAAGAGGTTTTTATTTGTAAACCAATTATTACCCATCGATTGTTGAATGAACATGTAAGTATTGAAGAAATTATTATTAGAAATTACATCAGAGATGGAGTTCTACAGTACTAATCTGTATATGGGGGAGGGGGGGGGTAGTTTATGTGGTATGTTCTACGGCAGGGGTCGGCAATCTTTTGCTAACTAAGTGCCAATTTAAGGTTTCAAATTATTCAGAGTGCCAACATCACATATCATTTTATACAAGTCGAGGCCAATATTCTTATTTTACCATATATTTTATTTTTATATTTTAATTAATTAATATATAGTGATATTCAATAATATGTAAATATGTATAATATGTAACAAGTCTGGATAAGTCTGTGGCTGGTACCCTGCTACGCCCAAGTGCCGAAATGAGCGAGGAAACCCCGCTAATCGATTTATAATCAACTTTATTCAGGAAACGCGAAGAGTCTGCGTGCCATTTGAAATTGCTTGGCGTGCCAAGTGTGGTACGCGTGCCATAGGTTGCCGACCCCTGTTCTACAGTACTAAACTGTATGGGGGATAGTTTATATTGTATAGGTTACATATTCTTTTTAACTTAAGACCTCCCCAGTACCCTCTCTACACAAAGAACCATCACAAATTAAAACCATATTTGCCAGCAGTCAGTCTTGGAACGATCCAAGATTCGCCGTCACATGTACTACTCAGTACGTAGCGGTCAATCGGACAATTTTTGGCAAGTATATGCAACCCTGACTCACTCCTATATCCGTCTTGAAAAATTCGCCAATGTAATTATTTATGAAAAATGCACTGCTTGTATCAATACAGCGCTTCAATAATTTATGTGATGTTTTTGTTGAAGTTATATTGTCTAGGTATCTGTCCCTGACCTTAATGTGACACACGAACAAATGCCTTTGTGAAATTAATGAAATTAGAAAGCGTGTTAATGTTGTGTTTTTCTATCAATATTTAGAATAAATAAACAAGAAAGTAGAAAATTAGAGAAAACAGAGAATCAGTTCTGTAGATGAAAAGATATATCATGGACAACAGAGATGTGGTTCTGTAGATGAAAGATGAGAGTATATCATGGACAACTAGAGACAACAGAGAATTAGTTCTGTAGATGAAAGATGAGAGTATATCATGGACAACTAGAGACAAACAGAGATGTGGTTCTGTAGATGAAAGATGAGAGTATATCATGGACAACTAGAGACACACAGAGATGTGGTTCTGTAGATGAAAGATGAGAGTATATCATGGACAACTAGAGACAACAGAGATGTGGTTCTGTAGATGAAAGATGAGAGTATATCATGGACAACTAGAGACAACAGAGATGTGGTTCTGTAGATGAAAGATGAGAGTATATCATGGACAACTAGAGACACACAGAGATGTGGTTCTGTAGATGAAAGATGAGAGTATATCATGGACAACTAGAGACAACAGAGATGTGGTTCTGTAGATGAAAGATGAGAGTATATCATGGACAACTAGAGACAACAGAGATGTGGTTCTGTAGATGAAAGATGAGAGTATATCATGGACAACTAGAGACAACAGAGATGTGGTTCTGTAGATGAAAGATGAGAGTATATCATGGACAGCAAGAAAGACTAACGAAGAATGTGCTGAATGTCAAATGCTAGACGGCAGTTCAGAACATACTATCAGAAAAAGATAACCGCTGTTTTATGTACACGTTTAAGGCAGAAATGTCTGGAAAATATAGTTACAACAGGCAATATAGATGGCACGAGAGATTGAGCACGACAACGTGAGATAATATTAGATGGTTTGACATCGTGGCATGGCAAAGAGTCAATAATGATATGGATAAAAGATACTGGAAATAGAGAGTTGTGGAGATCCATGATCGCCTACGCCAGTCGACACGGTAATCGATGATGATGTAAACAGTTTTACCGCAGTCCTCCTCTGAGTGAAACAACGGTAAAGAAAAAAAAACAATCATTGGTAAATGTTTAGAATTAGGATTGCTTGATCGTATCTTAGGATAAGGTGTGCATCGCGTGTGATCAATATAAGATAGCAGATCGATGAACGAGGCAACTTTCTCGACTTGAGTTGGTGCAAGGACAAATATTGAGATAAGCTGATTGTGTGTTCCTGGAGAAAATGATAGATTAATTCTAGATAGAAGAAGACACGGTGAGGTGGAAATACTGAAATAAATACTGAAATAAATACTGAAATAAATACTGAAATAAATACTGAAATAAATACTGAAAGAATGAAAAAATTGAGAAATGCTAAAGGTAAGGACATTAAGAATGACAAATATTGAAATAATGAAAGAAGGAAAAAATAGAGAGATGCTGAAAGTAGAGACATTAAGAATGACAGGAGAGACAAACTCATAGAAATTTTTTTTTAAATACAATCATACAGTGAAATTGCGTTAATACAACTTGGCCCGGGATGACAAAATATTGCATGTAATAAAATAAATTCGCGTTACGCAGTTAAAACAATAGATAATAAATATAATCGAGGATTTTGAAAGTTGTTGTTATATAGAGAAATTTGTTATAAAAGGATGCGTTATAGAGGTATTCCACTAGATTTAGATAGGAGATAAACAGAAGGTATAGATAGATATAAATAATAGGATATGGGAAGATATGGACCAATAAGATATGGGAAGATATGGACCAATAAGATATGGGAAGATATGGACCAATAAGATATGGACCAATAAGAAATGGAAAAATAAGATATGGGAAGATAAGGACCAATAAGATATGGGAAGATATGGACTAAAAAGATATGGGAAGATATGGACCAATAAGATATGGGAAGATATGGACCAATAAGATATGGGAAGATGTGGACCAATAAGATATGGACCAATAAGAAATGGACCAATAAGATATGGGAAGATAAGGACCACTAAGATATGGGAAGATATGGACTAAAAAGATATGGGAAGATATGGACCAATAAGATATGGGAAGATATGGACCAATAAGATATGGGAAGATATGAACCAATAAGATATGGGAAGATATGGACCAATAAGATATGGGAAGATATGGACTAAAAAGATATGGGAAGATATGGACCAATAAGATATGGGAAGATATGGACCAATAAGATATGGGAAGATAAGGACCAATAAGATATGGGAAGATATGGACTAAAAAGATATGGGAAGATATGGACCAATAAGATATGGGAAGATATGGACCAATAAGATATGGGAAGATATGGACCAATAAGATATGGGAAGATATGGACCAATAAGATATGGGAAGATATGGGAAGATATGGACCAATAAGATATGGGAAGATATGGACCAATAAGATATGGGAAGGTCAATAGAGATACGGATTGAAAGAAAGTCGGAAAGTGTTATCAAGGGAGGATCTGCAAATATGCAGAAGTGTCTTCATACTGACGCAGTGCACGATGAGGTATGACTTCAGTGTACTCGGGTTTTATCAAGGAAGATCGAAAATATGTACTCACTGCGCAAAACTTGTCCACTATGTAAATCTTGAAACAAAGTAATAATGTTTTGCTAAGTGTACGAAACACACATAAGCACACACACAAATCGACGTTATAGATTTATCAAAGATGAGTTTGCAGAAGTGTCTTCATAATGACTCAGTGCACAATGAGGTGCGACTTCACTGTACTCGGGTTTTATCAAGGAAGAGTCTGCAGAAGCAGTTGGTCCTGTTTGTTGACCATGGTATTTACAAAACTCTTCTATAGCCCTTAATTTCGAAAGCTTCTATTTTCTTTGCTGTAAATTTATTTATTGTCCACGTTTCGCAGCCGTAGGTCGACACTGGGAACACACGTGTACGTAACAAACATACTTTAGTTCCCATGTTTGCACCGTGTCACAGTTTTATTTAGTCATGACCTGCCGCCGGGGATGAAGATAACTTAATATACTAAGCCACAGCAACTATTTGGTGGGGGTGACTAGTCCCCTTCCTTCCTATCTTTACCTCGCCTAAACTCATGCTTCAGGTCCTCACAGCTGAGTCGACCTGAGAAGTGGTCGTGTCAAGCGAGAAATCACAACCCGGAAAATCACAATTTTTTGGGTCCTGGTTTTGAACCTGGCACACTGTAACCTTGTTAGTTAGCAACTCACTATCATCTACGCTACCTCGCTCCTCACTACACACCGATAATTTGCAGGAGTTTGAGAACAAACGCTGAAGAAGATAATGAACAGGATAAGGAAAATGAAAGAGGAAAAACAAACGTTGAAATGGAAAATGAAAGAGGAAAAAACGTAGAGATAGAAAATGAAAGAGGAAAAAACGTAAAAATAGAAAATGAAAGAGGAAAAAAAACGTAGAAATGGAAAATGAAAGAGGAAAAAAAACGTAGAAATGGAATATGAAAGAGGGAAAAAAACGTAGAAATGGAAAATGAAAGAGGAAAAAACGTAGAAATAGAAAATGAAAGAGGAAAAAACGTAAAAATAGAAAATAAAAGAGGAAAAAAACGTAGAAATGGAAAATGAGTGAAGGAGGAGAATGTAAAACATAGAGCTTAATAGATAAAAGAGAGAGAGAGAGAGAGAGAGAGAGAGAAGAACAAAAGACGGCTAAAATAGACAGCGATAGAGAGAAAATGTGATTTGATTCACTTCAAACAACAAGTATACAATGAAGAGATATTATTTGCGTCTATCGGCTTTTACGACATTGATTCACACAACGACTCGTTTACGACATTGATTCACACAACGACTCGCGTTCAAAGGATTATATAGAACGTTTACCGCAATTTCTCCGTAAACATGGAGGGCAGAAAGAGGGAAATGTTGAGAGATTACGTGAAGGAATCAGGTCTAGAATCCTCTTAGAGACCGATTTAGTGAAGTACAAGACAGCAGACAAGTTAGTTTCACTTGAGGAAGAAATAAAAAAAGGAACAAAACGAAAGATAGAAGATGTAATAAACTGGAAACAATGTATAAATAGTAATATTCTTCTTCAACCTTCATTCTCACACTCCCACTGGATCTCTCTTATAGCAGGAGACATTCTCACACTCCCACTGGATCTCTCTTATAGCAGGAGACATTCTCAAACTCCCACTGGATCTCTCTTATAGCAGGAGACATTCTCAAACTCCCACTGGATCTCTCTTATAGCAGGAGACATTCTCAAACTCCCACTGGATCTCTCTTATAGCAGGAGACATTCTCAAACTCCCACTGGATCTCTCTTATAGCTGGAAAATAGTCCAACTAGATTTCCAGCGGGACATAAAACAGAAAATGGAAATGCGTTGCGCCAATAGCACGACACATCCGTCTTCGGCGGATAATAGTAATATTGTTGACTAGATGGTTAAGTAGTTAGTGCAAATGCTTCCTAGGTTAGTGATCCAATGTTGAGTTCTTAAATGAGAAGTATTCTTAAGACCAAAAGCGACTCAAAATATATCTTATTTTATTTCCGTGTAGTTTGTTTGTTTTGCGTTCGCTCCATTGTAACCAGCAAGGATATCCGTGCGATTTCCGCCGGGAGCGTGATTACGTTATGCCACCGTTATGCGCCTTGTAGGCCTAGCACATCCGATTTCGGCATGGTCGGTGTAGTAAATTGTATACTCTTAGACAATTCTTAAACTATTACCTGTAGTCGTAACCTTCGATATCAGTTACCATGTTGTTCCGACAGGCCGACGTTGTGCTTGAACTAGTTACGGGCTCGGCGTGGGCGGGCGGAACAACAAAGAAACCTGTCGCAAGGGCCAAAGTTGTACCCTGACGTCGACGTCTGTTTCAGCGGCATTGGACTCGAAACACCATGGAGTCGAATTGCTGCTGGAACAGAGGGTGGAGCACTTATGGGAATGCCCCACGTGCTGTGAAGCCAGTTTTCTAATCAAGAATCAAGAAAACATTCTTCTGTCACATGTGTTTACCCATCCGAAGTGATGGCACATCTAGTATTCCTTGTCACAAAAGAGTCTGCTGCAAAAGGACGAAGGTGTAATGTCCGCTTCAATGCATCTCTTCGACATCCATGGGGATTATTTGACATGTGGATTAGTTGACACAAGAATTATTTGACATGGGGATTATTTGACATGGGGATTATTTGACATGGGTATTATCTGACTTGGGGATTATTTGACATGGGGATTATTTGACATGGGGATTATTGAGCATGGGGATTATTTGACATGGGGATTATTTGACATGGGGATTATTTGACATGGGGATTATTTGACATGGGGATTATTTGACATGGGGATTATTTGGCATGGGGATTATTAAAGTTAAACAAAAAGTAACTTCCGGTAGTGACGACCGTTGATGGAGGATGTTTCCCTATTCTGCCCTGGTTCATTCCGTCGATCGTTGGATTAATCATCTAACATCATAAAGTCCAGATTGATTTGTGTAACAGAAGTTAGTTCATTCCTTTTTTTAAAATGGATACCTAGAGGGTAGACCAAAAGAAACACTCAGAAGAACAATACTCAGAGAAATTAAAACAAACAATATTCATACTATTCAAGAACTGCACAGAATAGCTTTGAACAGACAAAATTGGAGAGATCTAACCTCTGCACTATGCGCTAACTTCAGCGCTAAAGGAAAATGAATGAATGAAACAAAAAGTAAGAAAGTATGATAAGATGTGACAATATTGATTTCTCTCCCCCACAACATTTCTTTATCGCCTTCTACGACATGCCTGGAAAGAAGAAGACACCGTTCCTATTCTATGCACCATGAACTAGAATTCCAGGTCAGGTTTCCACAGGGACGGAAAACTATAATGGATCTCAGTATTTCCCGATCCCTAGTATCCCGCATCACCTCATGGGGATGGTATATGCATTTTACTAATTACCTACGAGACAAGTTACGCCGTTCCAAAAGTTGCTTTTTAAAATTCAAACTTGCACGTTTCTTTATTTGCTACAGAACAAATATATCTGTCCGGTGTTTTATATAGTGAATTGGAAAAAACCCTCTGTAGCACTTGTTTTCAAAAGCCTGAATCTTTTTTTTCAAATGTAACAGTATACTTCTATCATTCGCTATTATTTTCTTATAATTATCGTCTATTATTTTCTTATAATTATCGTTTATTATTTCCTATAGAATTATCGACTATTATTTCCTTATAATTATCGTCTATTATTTTCTTATAATTATCGTTTATTATTTTCTTTTAATTTTCAATTTTTGTCTATTATTTTTCATAAGCTATTCCTTCGTTTTCATGAGTATTTTTTTTAGAAAAGGGGAGAATGGAGCAGTACCCGTCTTATGTCTAAATTTCTATAATATAATATATTACTAAAAATCATGTCCTGGGCGGTGGAGGTGGTGATTGAACCAGCCTTATCTACGCGCTTGATTCACATCCCTGTTACTTTCTCTAATATTCTAAACTCTCTCCTTTAATTTATATGCAAGGAAGACGCAGATGATGTTATTCCCAGGTATTGGATCAATGATTGACATGTATGAAGCATTAAAATATTTTTTTTTAATGTTTTAGGACCAATCAACTTTAATGAAAATATTTTTTATGAGAACGAGATGGCTGAGTCAAGACCGTCAGTTAAGACCGTCATTCAAGACCGCCAGTTAAGACCGTCAGTTAAGACCGTCAGTCAAGACCGTCAGTTAAGACCTTCAGTCAAGACCGTCAGTTAAGACCGTCAGTCAAGACCGTCAGTTAAGACCGTCAGTTAAGACCGTCAGTCAAGACCGTCAGTCAAGACCGTCAGTCAAGACCGTCAGTCATGACCGTCAGTCAAGACCGTCAGCCAAGACCGTCAGCCAAGACCGTCAGCCAAGACCGTCAGCCAAGACCGTCAGCCAAGACCGTCAGCCAAGACCGTCAGTTAGACCGTCAGTCAAGACCGTCAGCGAAGACCGTCAGCCAAGACCGTCAGCCAAGACCGTCAGCCAAGACCGTCAGTCAAGACGTCAGTCAAGACCGTCAGCCAAGACCGTCAGTCAAGACCATCAGTCAAGACCGTCAGTCAAGACCGTCAGTCAAGACCATCAGCGGTATAGACGACATCTGAGCAGAATTAATAGGACCCCATTCGTTACGGGTTTTGATCATTGTCGTGTTTCCCGTTGGTTATAATGTATATACTTCGAATCGCATGTCAAAAAAAATCTAAGGCGACTCCATGTATATAAATAGTGACCAACCAAATGTTCAACAATAATTTTTTTTAAATTGCAATACCAGATTGCAAAGGGAAAGAGGAAGACCAAGAGAGACTCTTCGCATAACAACCATCAAAGAGTCCATATGACTATGGGTCTCAACGACATACAAGAATTACACACAGTAGCATCACATCCCTCCAACTGGAGATCTTTGGTTTCTACCCCATGCGCCGTGTTCAGCGTTAAATAAACATAGATAGATATATTGATATAGATTATGTGTGTTTCCAATTGTTAGTAAAACTTCATTGCCCTGATCCAAGTATCAGCTGTTAGATTGAAAGCGGCTTACTTTTGATGAAATCAGCTAATTTGTTTCATATAACTATTCGTAATATCACTGAACAAAAGGGGATTATAATGTTGTAAATAGTTGGTAGATAATTACAGTACTTAGGCAATTGTACATAATACTTTGAAGAATAGATAAATAAATTATATTACATTCTATCTACTAAATATTCCATTTTAAGAGTTTCATAGTTCTGTCTAGTTGAACATTTTAGAACAGTGTTTCCCAACCTTTTCCATTATGTCCCATCTAAGTCTTTCTGAAATTCGGATTCCCCCTGTTACATATACATATTGTAATATAATTCAAAAATTGAATAATTTCCTTCCGCCGAAGACGGATGTGTCGGGCCATTGGCGCAAATAAAACGGCGACACAACGCATTTCCATTCTCTGGACTACATCCTGCTGGAACTCTAGAAGGACCATGGTAGTGCTACAAGGGAGATCCAGTGGGAGTTTGAGAATGAACGCTGAAGAAGAAGAAGAAGAATTTCCTAAAATTTTAGGAATAATTGCTCCCTGTCTCCTGAACAAACAAATTGCACCCCATTCCCTTCCGTGCCCAGTGGGGTGTGGGCATCACGTTGGGAAACACTGTTTTAGAACCAACCTACATAAAGTCTGTTATGACGTATATTAAATTGTTTAGTGACCACAGTACGCGAAAACTGATGACACATACAACTCTTTGATAACATTGTGAGCCGATATCAATGTTCTGTGATTACGTCCCAATTATAACATATTTATTGCCTTGGTGGAACATTAAATATGAGACTAAATTCTTTGAAAGTTCCAGAAATATAGAATTATTTTCTGAAGTAGTGTTGATTGCAGAATATTTCTTTGTTATTCCAAAACATAATTCCAACATTTAGCGTGTTCTATTTGGGTTTTTTTACACACTAGAAAGTCAGCGAACAAAGATTACAAATTGACTGGAATTTATTAAATGTGTATTGTCTTGGGTATTAAATAAACAGGATGGTGGACAATTAGAGGCAACAGAGATGTAGTTCAATAGCAGAATGCTATGAACACGAAGTACTGCTATAAAAAAAAATAACGAGGAGGTGTTGAGAGAGTTAAATGTTAGACGAGGGTTAATGACTGCCTATAAAGTAGGTAACAAGACTGTGTGTCTGAAATCTAAGCAGGGGCACATACTAATAGGAGAAAATGAAATCATGCATAGATGGGAAGAATATATTAAAGAATTGTACGAAGATAACAGAAATGATATTAACTTAAATTAAAACAATGAAGGTACACGTATATTGAAAGCAGAAGTAGAGGAAGCTATACAACACTTAAAAAACAACAAATCACCGGGTCCGGACAAGATTACAAAAGGAGAATTAGAAGTTCTGGGAGATTATGGTATTGAAATTATCACCAAAATGTTAAATGACATCTACAACAGTGGCTATATTCCATCGGATTTGCTACAATCAATTTCCATAGCCCTACCAAAGAAACCTGGTGCAGTAGATTGCGAAGACAACAGAACAATCAGCCTTATGAGTCAGATGACCAAGATTCTACTGCGCAGAATAATGAGGCGTATAAGAGGAAAAATAAAACCAGAGATAGCAGACGAACAATGCGGATTCGTATAAGGAAAATGCACAAGAAATGTCATATATATAGTAAGAACATTAATGGAGAGGGCCATAGAAGTACAACAAGACCTTTATCTGTGCTTCAAGATTACAACGAAGCATTTGACAAGGTTAAGCATTCAGAGATTATAAAACTGCTAGAAAACCTTAACATTGATGGGAAAGATCTAAAAATAGTAAGAAACATGTATTGGAAACAAACGGCTGCAATGAGAGTTAACAAAACTATAGGTAGATTTCAAAAGATAGAAATTTGTGTCAGGCAAGGTTGTGTAATGTCACCGGACCTTTTCTCCCTGTATACAGAATACATTATGCGAAATATAGAAGATATGCCAGGAATAAAAGTGACAGGATGCAATATAAATAACTTGAGATATTATGATGGCACAGTACTGATCTCAGGAAGTGAGCAGGAACTACAAGTCCTATTAGATAAAGTAGTGAAAGAAAGTGAAAACAAAGGCCTTAGTTTAAACAAGTGAAATATCTTGGCACCCTGTTAACATCAGAAGGTAGATGCTCAAGTGAGATAAAGAGCCTACAGCATACGCCAAATCAGCATTTCAAAAAATGAGAACCATTTTGTGCATCCAAAGATACTCGTGATATATTTATATCAAAGTACAATCTTCAAATAAAACAGAAAATAACAATAGATGCTTGATCTAACATTGCTGGCAGGGTTCTCAGCTGAACTGACCAGGGTTCGAGTCTAGCCATTAACCGTATACACTGCTTATAAGAACTCTGCGCATAATTAATTATGACCACATTCGTTACATTTTTGATTATTGTCGCGCCAGGTTACTTTTCGCACACGCTTCTAAGTATATAAATAGTAACCAAACACATTCACTAGAATAATCATAAAAGTAACAAATGAAGTCTCTAATTAATTCTGTACAGAGGTCTTCTACGTCGAGGGTCTCTGTCAAGCTTACCGTTAATTCATGTTTATTGCTACCATAAATTCAGCAGTGAGCCTCAGATTCATTAAATCCCCAAAAACGTGTTCATAAACAGAACAAGAAGGAGACCATTCCATTATTATCGTGACTAATTCAGTGGTCTAGGGACGGGATAAATATAATCTTTGACGTCAAATGTGTTTTACTATCACACTTCCAGACAACCAAAATAAACTAGCGTTCAAGCTTGACCAATCACCAACATAGAGCATGCGGGATATTTAGGGGGAAAAGTCTAAAATTACTCTCCTGAATTTTTCAATGATTTTCATTGGATGTCCATACACAGTATTCACAAAGTCACCAATGAAAATCACAGGATAGTCAAATGTCATTTATGCAAGCTTGATTTCCCATAAGTCGGTAGGTCTTATATATCGTTGACAATAATTCACAAGGCGAGAGCCAAATCTTTATACTGCGCGCAGTGGCAATGTGGCAACTTTCAGATGTCCGTCGGTTCTACTCAACAGGTGTAGTCAACAATTACAATAACACGCATTGTCGACTGTTATCATTGGGCCGACTGTTATGATTGGGGTGCCTGCCCTGCGGTGAGCAGAGACCATTTCTGTTCAACGCTGTTTAATTAATTGGAAGTAATTGTGTCTGAGCAGAGTTGCTTGGCGACTATGTCAAATTGTCATCTAATTATGTTGTCTGATTTACTGACAGCAAATCTATCATTCCAAAATTTAGGTGTTAGGTCTGTGATTTTTCTTTTCGCACACCAGTACAAAGAGAGCTATGTTAGCGCAGTGGTTAGAGAAATGTTTTTCTAATCACAACGGCTCCCGGGTCGATCCAGTCTTAAAATAGGTACCGGATTAATTCGGGAAGTAAAGACTGCGAGGGAGAGGAGATGGTTACCACCCTCATTTGCAAAGCCACTGAAATGTGAGATCGCTAACATCTCACACCCCTACGGCATTAATAAATGCTATGGGTAACTTTCCTTTTTCCTTTTTACTATATGGGTTTGGCTAAAAGTACTTTCAATGACATGAGGAAAATATTAGTATCTAAACAATTTACAAACAAGTTAAATATGATAATTATAAAATGCTACATCTATTCTATATTAATGTATGGCTCAGAAACATGGACACTAAACAAACAATTAGAAGACAGAATTGATGCCTTTGAGATGTGGGTATATAGGAGAATAGGAAGAACATCGTGGAAAGAGAGGAAAACAGTGGTTAAAAAACACTTAATATGAAGAAATAATTATTAAAGGAAATAAAGATCAAGCAAATAAAATATTTTGGACACATTAAAAGACATGACACCTTGTTGAGGGTAAAGTCAAAGGGAAGCGAGCAAGAGGTAAACAGAGATACAAGTGGCAGAGTAACATCACAAAATGGACAGGTTACAGTCTAGTATAGTGTACCACCAAAATAAAGAGACAAGGGATGTTGGAGTTCTGTTGCAGTCAACCTTCGGTGCGGAGACAGCACTTGATGATGATGATAAATACAGTGCACAGAACATAGAATCTCAACTAACCTAACCCGCATCAGAATGAGTATATTTTATATCTTTTCTTACGAACATAAAAAGGATTTTTAGACTTCTTGCATGGCACTCCAGATACTATCACACTGTCTGCTCCGAGCACACCGGCATCTACTCAACCTGACAAATATTCCATATTTTATATATGGAACTGGCTCCCAAACCCTCAGATCACAACCTTCAAACACCCCAACTCCATAATGAGGCCTCACTTTGATTCTGACCACAACAAACCACAATAGAAATCACACTCTATCAACACGAGATGATATTCAGAGAATATGACGTTTTATCCAAGAATGACGTTTTACCCAAGAAATTATATCAACACGAGATGATATTCAGCGGATATGACGTTTTATCCAAGAATGACGTTTTACCCAAGAAATTATATCAACACGAGATCATATTCAGCGGATATGACGTTTTATCCAAGAATGACGTTTTACCCAAGAAATTATATCAACAAGAGATCATATTCAGCGGATATGACGTTTTATCCAAGAATGACGTTTTACCCAAGAAATTATATCAACACGAGATCATATTCAGCGGATATGACGTTTTATCCAAGAATGACGTTTTACCCAAGAAATTATATCAACACGAGATCATATTCAGCGGATATGACGTTTTATCCAAGAAATGAAAGTACACAAAAGACACCAACGTAATGCATATGTCTTCTAAGTCAGACAGTTTCGATATTTTCTAGTTGATAAATATCGCTATTGTACTTCAGGCAAACCCAAAGGTGCTCAGTCTCGCAGGAGCAGATGGTAAAATATATTCACGAAGATGACCTCTACTACTTGCTGGTAAGCCCACTTATTAATTTACCTCCAAAATTGCAGAGTCCTACTCGTGCCACGTTTAATATCGAACTCCATCAATCACATACTAGGTGTGTAAACCATGGTGGTGTCCACAATATTCTTCTTCTTCTACAGCGTTCATTCTCAAACTCCCACTGGATCTCCCTTGTAGCAGACGATGATTCTACTAGATTTCCAGCAGGATGTACTCCAGAGAATGGACTGTCGGTTTATTTGCGCCAATGGCCGAGACATCCGTCTTCGGCGGATCCACTATTCAGAAGCGCTCAATAACTAACCTCAACAGTTCATTTTCTACAATTTCATTGAACCGAATTACAAACGCATAAAATGCAAGTCTGACTTTTTTATCATTACACCAGCAAGTCAGGCTTGTCTATCATATATCATTACACCAGCATGTCCTGAGTTTAAGTTACATATATTTATACTAATTTCTAGGGCACTGACTCCTCCGAGTATACCTATATCTACATTCGTACAAGGAGTTGAACAACAAATTGATTATACAGACTCCATATGTATAAATGGCATTTTGCGTCTTGCAGACTGTTATTTAGCAATAAGACGGAGCAATCCGTCGAACAATTTTCTCAGGAACGGGGACTTTTCACACGATCATATCCACATAAACGGAAGATTTTTGTTTGCGTCTTCCATATCTTTAAACATATTATTTCTGAACAATGCCGTTCCCACACGCAGGTTCTGCTTCCATACATCCCGAGTTTCGTCCGTGTTTCCCAGTTTTTGAATTACGTCTCCATTTCTCAGTTGATAAAGCACTTGTCTTGTATACCAGGAGTTGGAAGTTCGACCCTCTTTATGAATTTTTTTTCTTTGAGGATCTCCCGGCAGCAGTGGTTAAGCCGATCGCTTTGTGTTCAAAGATGCTGTAGTCGTAACCTTCGATAACAGTTACCATGTTCTTCTGACAGGCCGACGTTGTGTTTGAACTAGTTACGTGCACGGCGTGAGTGGACGGAACAACAAAGAAACCTGTCGCAAGGACCAGAGTTGTGCCCTGATGTCGACGTCGGTTTCGGCGGCATTAGACTCGAAACACCATCGAGTTGGATGGCTGCTGGAACAGAGGGCGGAGCGCTAATGGAAATGTTCCACGTGCTGTGAGGCCAGTTTTTAATTAACTCTTTCAGGACTTGATTATTTTTAGGTTTGGACCAATTTAATTTTCAGGAGTAGAACAATTTCTTTACATGTGTTTTTCATTGTATCACTTGACATACTAATATTGATAAATAGTGTATGTGTAATACATCATTGGAAATGGGGAATTATACGGAATATGAATATATAAGTACATTTATGATATTTGATTACTTCACAAGGTTAGAGTTAGTAAGACACAAAACAAGAAAATGAAAATGTTAATTTAAATTTATTGATTTATCTCCGCCAAGGTTTTTTAGTCTTGTCACATGGAAATATACAGCTGTAAGTTGTAGGATGAACTTACTCCTGCCACCTAAGCACTACAAATATTTGCTACATTATTTGATAACCAGTTTTACATCTAGAGCAGAAGAGGCAAACCTAATTTTGTCATCTAGCTAAATTTAAAATTGCACATCAAGCTAAACCTTTTAGTTCTATGAAGTGCCAATAAAGTCACAGTTTTCATCAACTGCCAAAAACATCAGGAGATGGAGACTTGCTGCATTGGAAGTAAAATATTTTTGTTTAAGTGTTGAATATCAAACGTTTGCAGTGGGCACTATCTCCAGAAGTCTATTCTGTTCTGAACACTGTTTCTTCTTCTTCTTCAGCTTTCATTCTCAATCTCCCGCTGGATATCTCTTGTAACAGGACAATGGTCCTACTATATTTCCAGCAGGATGTAGTCCAGAGATTGGAAATGCGTTGTGTCGCCGTTTTATTTGCGTCAATGGCCCAACACATCCGTCTTCGGCGAGGAACACTGTGTGAAAACACAAATTTTGTCCATATGTTGGCTCGGTGGTAGAGGGGTTTTTTGGTTCACTTCACAGACCCAACTTGGTTGAATTAGCTTGTGGTTTGAAGGCCAATCGTTCACGTTGTACGGGCGATGTGATTGGATGAAAGCCAATCGTTCACATTGTACTGGCGATGTCATTGCATGCATTAGGGTCGTCATAAAACTTGATCATAGTTAAATGGCAGTGGTAGGAGAAGATGAGGTGGGCAAAAGATACTGATATAGTAATAAAATCCATAGTCCGTCAGGGTCGTAGGAGTGTCATATTGATAAATTTGGTACAGAAATTTGGAACAAAAAAAAAAAAATTATCAAAATATACATGTGATTATTTGAATATGTCTTTCTTACTCAACAATATTAAAACGTTGGACTATGGACACGTGATGTGGCCACATCTCCCCATAAAGCACCGTAATTTGTTTTCATACACAGTGTTGTCAGAATTGTTTTCACATTGTGCTAGCAAGGAGACCAAAATCAACGCTGAATGAAATATGTTCGTGGTTAACAGCGAAGGTACAGAAGCACAAACCAACAACATGATAAATTGGTATAAATTTGAGGACTTGAATATTTTCGAATACCTCGGATCCTGCATAGGCCTATGCAGCGATAGAAAACGCAAAAAAGACTTATAGATAGGTCCATACGGCTGGAGATGGATGTAGCGGATATGTCAAGGTTAAATTTAATGTGGAAAAGCAAAATCATTGTTAGTGTGAAAAAACTAACTTTGAAACTCACTTATGTTGTCTATTGTGTTGTGTTGATGTGAAAGCTGAACACTCACTGGAGTCATGGAGAGAGGTTATAAACCTTCGAATACAAATGTTACAGACGAATTCTGCGAATCTCCTATAGAGAGCATGAGACAAATGTGTCAATCAATCAAGTGCCAAGCCGAATGGCATAGGCGATCATGTTTCTCCACGACTCTCTGCCTCTCATGTTGTCAATAAGCTTGGTTGGTGAGCTTTTACCAAGCTACAATACTAGTCCATCTAGCGACAAATGTGTACGTTAGAATTAAAAATGATTCATACAGGTCTATAAGAATCATTACTGCCAATAGTAAAGCGACAAATATACCTAATAGCATGGTTTATATGTCTGTTGTTAAGGGAGGCGGGTGTTCAACTCCCCCTCCCACCCTTAGGAAATCATAACATGTTTTTATTGCTAGGAATTTAGTCAAAAGGTGGGTGAAACCCTTACATTAACGATTTTTAACAAAAAAGTCATCTTTCTCATTAAAAAAGTCATCTTTCTCATTTAAAAGTTATCTGCTTTCTCATCAAAAAATTCATCAGCTTTCACATAAAAAAGTCATCAGTTTTCGCATCAAAAAAATCATCAGCTTTCGCATCAAAAAGAGGGAATTAAATACAAAAATGGACGAATGCCTTTTTCACATTATTTTATTTTTTCACATTATTATTCCCCTTCCTAAATGAAAACTTGTCTACGGCCCTGATGGTTTTTTGTGGACGTGTGATGATATGATTATTCGTCATAAACTATAGGGAACAGTCGAGGTGGACGAAGCAGACGAAGACTAAGAAAATCATGGACAGGCAGCATCAAGGGATGGATAGGTCAAGGTATTTTCACACTCATCTGCGTTGTTGAGGATATAATTTGCTGGATCACTCTGGGTGCTATTTCATCCAATGTGGTACTCCTGTGAACCTGGCAGGTTATAGCAGTGTTACCCAACCTATTCTTTGAACCTTTCCCCCACCTCAATCTTTCAAAAATTCTGATGTCCCTCCCCCCCCCGCCATGTAAACATAAAGGGGCCCTACATTTATTATAGGTCTATTCTTCTTCTTCTTCTTCGTTCATTCTCAAACTCCCGCTGGATCTCCCTTACAGCAGGACCATGGTCCTAATAGATTTCCAGCAGGATGTACTCCAGAGAATGGAAATGCGTTGTGTCGCCGTTTTATTTGCGCCAGTGGCCCGACACATCCGTCTTCGGCGGATATAGGTCTATTCAAAAATTGACTTATTCCATAAATGAAACCTAATTATAACTTGTTCAGGACACAAGACTTAGGTTTTAGGAAGAAAGCACTAGAAAATTAGAAGAAGAAAAACAAACAGTCACGTAGGCTAAATTTTCAAAACATATAATAGACAACTAAATCTCAAGTACAACAATATGTTTTTCGTAGTGTCCCCCTAAACAATGAAATTCCCCTACCCTTTCCACCTGTGGGGCGTGTGCCACAACACCGGGTTATATTCTTATAGTATGGTGTGATAGCAGGGAAAGGAACATGAGGTAAATGGGGACTGTTGCGGACCTTTCATGCGAACACGGTACCTCATCTTAAAAGAATAGCCTATTTTAATGTTAAACTTCTGTCATGTATGGGGAAATGTCACTTTCTTTTTTTTTTTTTTAAAGTACGTGCCAACCCTGATTAAGAATCTCGAATAAACAGGTCAGACTTAGGCCTGTTCAATCGTCTCATTTTATCCTCACGGTAAACCCCCACCCCCTCCCCCCCCCCACAACCCCCAAAAAAACATCAACAACCGAGAAATACATGAATACTCAAAAACGTGTAATAACGATGTACACAGGAGACACATTCACGTGACATTTACAGTACATGAATAAATGTCTCCTTAGTTCATGATTGGTCAGTAAGGGATTAAAACCTTTTGGTTAAGGTATGTTGATATCATGGACTGCCAGAAAAACTAACGTGGAAGTGTTGAAAGAGTCAAATGCGAAACGGACTTTAATCAATAATATAAGAAAAAGACAATCTTCATATTTTTAATCACTTCATGAGACAGGCAGGTTTGGAGAACATAGTCACAACAGGCAAGATTGAAGGCAACAGAGACAGAAGGCGACAATGTGAGAAAACAACATTAGACAGTTTGGTGAAAGTACAAAATAGTTATCTGCTGTGATATAAATAGCACACTGTTGACATTTTTAATGATCCAACGTCATGGATTCCCGTGTAACACCAATCAAAATAATGGCTGCCGTGACGTCACATCCCGACAATCACTTGAGTTCAACTCTAGACACAGACGAACTTATACATAATCTGTTTGTTTTCTAATTTACACATTTTTTACAATTTCCTATTATTTGTGGTGAGTTATCAGTATTCCTGCCCGCTACACACGGAGCGAGGTGCGCACACACATTATAAATATTATTTATAATCCTAACCTTACTCTAAGTACTTACCCGTAAGTTTGCCAAATCTGTTCTTTTCTGTTGTTGTTCGTCCATCACAAGTGATGATGACCATTTGTTACATCCAATTTTGAAAATTCAATTTTAGTTATGTCCTTGATTATGTATTCGTAGATGGCTAATGAGTCCTATTCGAGCTGTAAATGTCCTTGGACCGTTTGGAAATCTGTAGTCTATCCGTGACTTTCCAGCTGCTCTCCGCTGTTGAGCTGCTGCATTTCTCTTCTTTTCACATGATGATGCGCTCTTTTTTATTTTAGAACGCCATGTAGATCTATTGCCAAATCACACAACAAAGATCAGGTAACACCTCGACACTAGAGCAAAGGTCACAGCGGAGAACTATAATGTACTTCAGCCGACAGTTTGATAACCTGGCATGGCAACAACTGCGAACTTGATATAATACTGGAGACAGAGAGCTGTGGAGAGCCATGATCGCCTACGCCAGCCGGCATGGCACCTGATGATGATATTGTTTTAGCAGAAATAGGCTTCAATTCTAGCAAGTGTACTTGCGTTACAGCAAACACACACATCGTTAGGCTGCTTGTTGTTTGGTGAAGATTCCACTAACTTCGTGAACTGTTCTTCCACGTGATCTGGTGGTAAAAATCCATTCGAACCACTGATTGTGGATTATTTTGATCGTCTGTATCTCACAACATCCGTGTCATGAAAATGTTCGGAGATGAACTCCGTGAACACAGCATTCATTCACATTCATATGTTTATCAATTAACTCTCTAGTGATTGCAAAGATAGTCTTGAAAAGATAATCCATTCTTCACCAATATCAATGCCTTCTGGTGTACACATCTGTTCAAGATCGATGCTTTCTGGTGTAAAAATCTGTTCAAGATCGATGCCTTCTGGTGTAAACATCTTTTCAACTTCTTGTTTCATCTTCTGTATCCATTCTCAAGCTCCTGCATATCAGCAGGATATAGTCCAGATAAAAGTTGTGCCATAATTGACAGCTTAACTGACACATCGAACTTCAGCATAGCCTCTAGGTCAATTTGACACTGTGGGGTGAGACCAGTGTTATAAATATGTTATAAAGTAGGGGGAGGAGGGAAAAGTCATTCGTGTGTTTTCGTGTATCAGATCTTCTTCATGTGAATTGTGATGTTCCTTTTGTGAAAATCTCTACGTGGGGGGGGGGGGGGGGGGGAGAGGGGGGAGCGAGAGACTTTTTACCCGCATTTTGGCCAAATTTCTAATGCTAACAGGCATAGACATATTCTGATTTTCTAAATGAAGGGAAGTTGAATTTCTCAACCCTACAACCTCCTTATCTACGGGCCTTTATGGGACAACAAACTCCACCTTAAATTCCTATTAGTTGCTGCTTACGATATGCTTGACCGGTAACAGTTTAGCTCCCCATGCTCCCCTTTCAGACCCGCCAACCAAGGACGATTTCTATTGGAAATTAAGTTTATATGAAGAGATTCTATCTTTTTAATTATAACAAAGAACACGGGTCAGCTGTGTTGGAAATTTAATTTATTTATTGGATGATCTCCGTGACAGAAGACACATGGCAATCACATAATACTGTGAATTAATTAATACGTCTACAGAAAATACCTTATGACCACTGATGTTTATAAATAATTCAGTCGTCACGCTCGACCGCATTTAGGGTTACCAAGCGTGTTTATTCGCTTAAGCGAAGCGAGACCAAGTGTTGATTTGAACACGTAACACATTCGTTGTATTTGTAAACTGTTATAGAAACTGGGACATAGGCATAACAGGGCGAGATATAAGTCAGTGTTATAAAACCAAGACAATCTCGGTGAGACCTGGACACATCTTTGCACTCAATACATACAATTACAATACATATGAGCTATTAACATAAACAAATGTATATTTCCGCAATTTTAGTAAGCAATGTATCAAGTCAAAATATTTTGAGCTTTTATTTTTTAAACTCAGCTGACACAGGTGGATGTCGTTATATTGTGAAATTCGGTTATTGTTGAAAGTAAATTTTCTCTCAAAAATGAAGCGTTTTAAAACTCACAAATTGCAATCCCATTTTTTCCCTCGTGAATACTAATTTTTTTTTCTTTTGTTAACGAAATTATAATTAGATAATTAAGATCTTTTAAATTACGAATTAAGAACTATGGCCATAAAAACTGTAAGACTAAATTACTACTTTGTATCAAAATACTTTATTTATTCTTTACAATAAATAACAGTATCAAAATGTTGAATTAAAAATACGTTTAAGTGTAAGGGAGGTAGCCGTGTAAATACAAATTTATATAATTTCATGACAAAAAAGTCGAGTGAAGCACTTTCTAAGCAGCTCTCCTATACCCCCGTAATCCTCTCTCGAGGCGGTATGACATAGCAGGCGCCGACATTCGAAAGCCACTCGGACGCTAAGTATAGCTCACCACTTAGCTGAGCACGTTTATGCTGTTAACATTCCGTACGACCGAAAACTTCACCCCGGTGACTTCGTCCTGTCTTAACATGTCATATGGGGAGGAACCAGCCTAGATCCCAAGCGGTACTGTGACGAGCGAGCTGACTCGACACTGGCTGAACCTTGACCCCGCGGTGGAGTCTAAGACATGTGAACGGACTACTGACACTAGTTCCCATACAAAGTCAAGAGCCAACTTTTGCATGTAAAGTTCCGCGGGGAACTTGAACCTTATACGGACATTATCCCTTAACATCCAAAAGTTTATGTGCCACACTTTTGTTCACCATGTCAACAGTTAGGGAAGAATGTTGTGCATATTGCTTTCAAAAAAACGTTTTTATAAATAGTAGAACGGGGAAGAGTTACATAAAATCACTCAAGATAAATGAGAGTTGTTTATTTAAATTATATTACCACATGATCAGATCAAAATATTTGTGTTCTTATGATTTATTAATACATTTGCACATATTAATACATTTCACATGTATTACATCCCCTTATCTGAGAGTATCTGAATGGTTATGACCCTTAATGAATAATGCAATTGTCCACTCTCTATAACCCTGTTATCCTAGACAGAGCCTCAAAATATACTTCACAAAATTATTTTTCCATACAGAGCCTCAGTTTTTATCCTGTTTTTGCATTGCAATCACGTTTTTATCTTCTTAAAACTTCAAGTTGCAAAAAAAGTCATGTTTTTATGTTGTGAGTTTAATTCAAGTACAATTAGTTTTCGCAAAAACAAAACACATGACATTTGTTTGGACAATCATTCAATCATGACTATTACATTTTTGTAAGGTGTCTTTTGTTAGGTCATATCGACTTACTGTACCGTGTCTCTCGTCAAATACAGTCACGTGAACTCATTCTTCTAAATGACTTTACTTGACGTTGATTTATCATTGGTTGTCGACACAATGTATACAAAAGTGACCAATGAAAATCTCTGTAATGGTTAAATAATATGACTTTAGATGGATTATTTTCAAATAGTCCACACAACTAATTGAGAGACACGGTTATACAGTGTAGTAAACAATGTGTAATGGGGAATTTTTGATACCATATCGGTATATTCCGGTCATTTCTATTTGTACTGTGTCGTTCAGCAGACAGGGGTTACATGCGATCTGTTGCATTCTTTATCTTTATAATAACTAATGAAACCAGTATTCTGGTTTTCACACTTTTCTTTTATTAATATATGATATGCAAGTTGTTTGGGAAAATTAGCAGTATATTGCCCTGAATGATTGATGCACAAAATAACCATCTTTTAATACGTATTGTGGCAAGTGCTACCAACTCGTTCCGTCAAAATCACTAGACAACACACATTGTTTTTAAAAAGTCACACAACATACGTTGTTTTTTAAAGCCTCGAGAGGGGAACAAAGAATAGCAATACTGTTTGCCTTCCATGTACATTTTAAGAAGCGACTAAGGAGGTTATATGGTGGAATTGGTTGCCCCATCCTATATAAAGTCAAAATGAATAAGTGTCATTCTAAAGTCGAATGTGTTAGGTAAAAAGCGAAGATCTCGCATCATGAGATCCCTGACAAAACGCATTACGAACTACATCCTGCTAATCTGCAGGAGTTTGAGAACACACGCAGAAACTCAATTATCCAGAGTGAGAACTAAGATGGAAAGCATCTATGTCTTGTTGACCAGATCTCAATATCCTTTTTATCTCCTGTTACCAGGATTGATCACATCGTCCGTAATATCACTCCCTTAATACCCACTTGTGCTTCACTTCTTTCTCTCTCACTTTCATCATCCCTTGCCTCCCATTTCGTCATATGTGTGTTTCTATTTATTGTTAGTCAGTTATCGCTTGTCCTGATGATGGTTTCTTTTTCAAAACGTTATATGTCTTTACGTCTATTCGCTAGTATGTCGTGTGTATACATATTGATAACATTTGTATCTAAATCCGTTTTTCCTTCTATTGCACTGTGTTGCCCCAGCCCTCGTATTTCCAGCCGATGTGTTGTTCCATGCACTATAGATTAATTCCTATAGACCAGAAAAAAGCTTGTCATCTTTCCTCAGGATTACTACTAGCGTATATCTTATGCGTCGCATAATTCTTTTCTCCTTCTTCCTCGTTTTCCAGCAGGTCAGATGATGATATGGATTCCATCAAAGAACTGTTCTGTAGTTAGCAGCTCCAGTGCAGTAGTTAGACAGTGCAGTAGCGCTTTCCGCCAGAGCGGTTTCAGATAGCCATCGTTTCCCCCTTGTGGTGTGATATAGTGTGCAGTTTTGTAAAAGAATAGAAGTATTCAAAAACTTATTTTTATGTCGCAGATCTGGAAGAATCTGCGCCATAGTTTCATTTTTTGGTGCAATTATCCCCCTCCCTTCAAATAAATAGCCCCAAACGTGGACCTAATTACATTTTGAGAACCACTGATCTTTATCTGCTTCTTCTTTTTATGCGTTCGTCCTCTAGCTCCTGTATGTTATCAGGATGTAATCCGGAGAATGGAATGTGGTATGTCATAATTTACATCATGGTTGCGATATCTGCGCCTTTCGATCTAACACACCCAACTTCAGCATGACTTCTGGATAACATGATCCTCTATTGAATAGGAGAGCCAACTCAATCCCCCAAAACCTTCTTAGTCACATTTTACGATGTGCATGATAGGCAACAATAACCAGTACCACTAACTTTGCTTGATTTTTCCACACCACATTGGCACCACTGATCTAAACCACATATCACAGTACACACCACGCATTGTTTGTGTTTTGGTTTTTCTTACTAGTCCTAATGTTGACATCTTAAGAGCAATCTTACTTTCGTGAACTGTGCTCACGAGATAGAAATAGGGCTCTGTTTACTGGAAGAAAACTTGACTATTGTGTCTTAGATAGTCACACTGACTAAACATAATGCTTCATTAATAAAATAATTTAGTCACAGTAAACAGAGAACTTCCCACTTTATAGAAGGTGGTTTTCAATTTATAGAAGGTGGTTTTACGTTTGCAATGAAGGGGAGATAATATGGACAGTTGTCAACAGATTTGTTTTAATTAATTATTGTTTTCAAAACAAAGTTGAGAAATCTACTCCTGATGTACTTTCACTTTAAACTTGCATTTACCAATTAGTGTGTTCTTTTTTTTAATTGTATGCATCTGTCTAAAATATTTTAACAAATTATTGTTTCCTATATACAACAACGAGAAATTTGGATGAGATCCCCTTGTTCTATCAATTTTAAAAATCATATGGTTACTGTTTCATTGTTACAGTTACTCTTACTGTAATTACTGTTACTCATTGGAGCACCTGCCATCTGATGTTAAAATGGTGCCAAGATACTTGACTTTATCCCCATGATTTAATGCTGAATCATAGATAGTAATGCTGTATTTTGGCGATGTGTATTTCTTGAAAAAGCCATTACTGCTGGTTTCTTCTTGTTTAGACTGAGAGCTTTGTTTTCACTTTTTTTACTACCATGTCTAACAAGGTTTAAACTTCTTGTTCTCTCCCTGTAATCAGAACTGTATCATCAGCATATCTTAAAATATTCAGATTTTGTAACCTCCAACTGCTATTCCTAGCATGCTTTCTAAGTCTCACATAATATCTTCTGTATACAGAAAGAAAAGATCTGGTGACATTACACATCCTTGTCTGATGCCCATCTCTATCTATTGAAATTCTCCTACATTACCGTAAACCCTCGACACAGCTGTTTGTTTCAAATACATGTTTCTTACTATCTTTAGATCATTTCCATCAACATAGCTGTCATCTTATTTTTACATACAGTCATATGTAGTAGAATTTATATGCGTATTCTTATACAACTTCTGATTTATGAAACAACAGAGAATGAACAACGTAAAAACAAACTCAATAAACTGCTTTTCGCTGACGATAAAAACATCATGTATGATGACGAAGAAAAACTGCAAATTCACATCAACTCACTATCAAGAATATGCAATAAATACAACAAGCGGATCAATAGACAAAAGGCAGAAACTATGCAAATAACGAGATCAACAGAGCATTTAAACATTCAAATAGAGAACACAATAATAATACAAGTCAAAGAGTTCAAGTACCTACGAAGTTAGTTAGTTAGTCGTCGGATCATCATCACTGCAAACTGGACACATCCATAGTTGCTCCGATCTCTCCTTGAGTGTATCCGCCATCACACTTCTGCTGACAGTACCGGTCCTATGCTGGTTGACCATCATTCTTCTGCGCCCTCCAAAATGTTCACCTCTAGCAACACCGCATTTCAATCCCTGATCTTTAATCCTAGCCATTGAAAAGGAATCATCATCCACATTAGTCTCACTCTCGCGTGTTATATCTCTTAAGGAGTTCAAAACGTCAGCGCGATCCATTGCCCCATCGCCCTTTGCCACAATCGCACACGATGCCAGTTGATCCGCTCTTTCATTGCCTCGAACGCCCACATGTCCCGGCACGAAAATAAATGTAACCGCTTTCAAGCTCGCATTTCTCACGGCCTCAATCCACTGTTCGCGAACGATACCCACTTGTTCCTTCTTAATCATACTCATAGAGTCACTCAAGATGCAGACCTGCGTTACTTTCTGTGTGCGAAGCCACTCAAATGCCTTGGTCACCGCCATAGTCTCCATGGTCATACTACTCGTAGTGACCGCAAAGGCAGCACTTTCCTCCTTGATCGTTTTACCTGCGCACTGAGCTGTAAAGGCCCAAGCACTGCGAACATGCCTAATTACAGATCCATCAGTGTATATAATCACATCCCCCTCTTTGGTATTCTCACTGATTAGAGCCTGCACTTCTTTCTCCACAGCTGTGGGACACCATTCTCTGCATTCCCTGCTAAGTGATATTACTACTCTCACACAAGTTTCGAAATCTGTGGGTAGACCTATCCATTCCGCACCTGCTGCCACATCCTGTAATCTGCACACGCTTTGTATTACATCCTCAGCACATCCCATCCACGACCTTCCTCTCTTGAGTCTGCTGCCTTTAACTTTCTGTATTTCGGAATGCAACGGGTGTTCCTTATCTGCATGTATTTGAAGGTACGCCCGTACACGGCAATACTGTAATCTATGCTCAGCTGTTGGACAGTCAAGTAGGTATCGCATAGCTCTTGTCGATGTGTCTCTTGTGCATCCCAGAATGATACGCATTCCTGCATTCTGGACTCTATCCAGTCTTTCGATCTGAGTTTGGCTAAGAGTCAGAAATGCCAGTGCATATTCCACCACAGCCACAACCAAACCCTGGTACAAAGTGAAAAGTGACACCTACGAAGTATCTTCACAGAAGACGGACGAGTCAATTGAGAGATAGAAACAAGATGTCAAAATGAAAATATCGTGATATACCATATGTCACTTTTGCTAAAGCACCCAAAAAACAACAACATGGAAGTAAAGAAACACATAAGTAAGATCATCTTTGTGCCAATACTATGCTACTAATGCCAGACTTGGCAACTAACACCTACACATAAGTAAGATCATCTTTGTGCCAACACTATGCTACCAATGCCAGACTTGGCAACTAACACCTACACATAAGTAAGATCATCTTTGTGCCAACACTATGCTACCAATGTCAGACTTGGCAACTAACACCTACACATAAGAGAAAGATCGAAACTTGCGAAATGTCTAAGTAAGGCGATTTGAGTCACCAGATTCGACAAGGTGCGCAATTAGAACATCAGATGGATACTATATAAGTATAACATAGTGCATCGAGTATATAAACAACAGATAAAATTGTTTGGACGTATAATGAGGATGAACGGTCCCATAAGATCTTATAACAAGATTTAAATAATGATACAAAGCCAAGGGCAGACCTAGGAAAAGATAGATAGACAACATCAAGACTATCCTGAAAAAACATGACTGCACTACAACCATAGCACCACACCTGGCTCTGGAACACAGACTACATCTTCTGTACAAACCTCTACGCTCAGCGGCAAGTATGGACGTTATGACAATAGACAATTCTTATAAAAACGTCCGTATTAGTAATAATTACTGAAATTTAAATCCCCTCCCTCCATTGTCCAAACTATTTTATCTGTTGTTTCTATATATATTCTATGCATGGTGTTTTATCTATTATCTTTCTGATGTTCTCATTGCACATTTTGGTTGCGTCTGGTTATTCCAATGGCCTTCTTCGGGCATTGCATTTTGCAAGTTTTGATCTTAAATAAATCAAAAATCCCGTACACCATTCAACATAACTGCAGAATGTTCACAGTGCTCAATAATTACATACTTGGGTTATACATTGTTCACTTTCTCCACCATGGATTCACTGGGCATTTATGGATCACATTTATGGATTTAGAAGTTATTCATCTGACATTGGACTATTCAACAATCTCAAAAACATTAATCTATTGTTTCTTCTTAACCCCGTGCTCGCTTTTATTGCGGCATTCTTTGCCAGAAAAAATTATACCATTTATTCATTTTAACACAGGTGGGAGAGTTGTAAGGAATATAATTTTAACACAGGTGGGAGAGTTGTAAGGAATATAATTTTAACACGGGTGGGAGAGTTGTAAGGAATATAATTTTAACAGTGTGTTGTCTAGTATTATTATGTATAAGGGGTTAGTCATGGTCGCTGTAATTTATTGAGTAATGGATGATAAGTTTGGGTTTTCTGTAACGTGATACACATGACAAATTATCACTTTCATTTATTCCAAAGAAAGTACGCGAGAAAAGGAAGCGTGGATGTTAGAGTGGGAGGTCTATGGCACCATCTTTGTCCTTATGTGGTATGCTAGTCATGTTAAGCACCTGCGATTCAAAGTACACAAATTGAGTAAACTGTAGCTTATATGGAACACCATATATATTGTTAGTTTCTTTGCATTCCTGCAATACGAAAGTTATGAATATATTTGTGAATATATAGTATATTCACTGTTTACCGAAATAATCACCCTTCTTCAGTTTTTTTTTTTTTTTTTTTAAAAAGGGTGCCTATCTTATGGCGAGGTATGCACCTTTCAGCCACAAAAAAGGGGGGGGGGTTACTGTTACAGATAATCTAGTCACTATGATTCCAATATTAACATTGTGATGACAAAAACGTATTGAATATATAACTCTGTGGTTATGGTTCTGCACCACTCCCTTAAATACATAGGCCTACTCTCGAACTCGTGGTGGCTGGATTACCAGAACTCTATTATTATTTTATGGTTAAAAAAACAATGATATAACCAAATTGGCGCCCGTGTGTTACCAGAGGACAGAAAGGGGGGGAAAGGGAAACAATTGCGACATTATTACCTGCCAATTATGTTGTAAGAGGCGACTAAGCAGGTCGTGGGCTCGCGTTGGTTGTTTCATCCCAAAAAGGTCAAAGTAATAGGATGTGTCAGACCGAAAAGCGCAGATATCGCAGCTAAGATATAAGCAATGACACAATGCACTTCGTTCTCCGGACTACATAATGCTAATATTCAGGAGTCTGAAAACGAACGCAGAAGAAGAGGAGAGAAATTGAACAATGTCCGCGTTTGAAAATAGCGCGCCTCACCATAAGAGTACCTTAAATAAAATTAATTATAATAATACCATAATTTGTTGTACAAACAAGGGTTAGGTAATAACGAAACATGAGGATGACAAAACAGAGATTTATTACATAAACATATTGTGATCAAAATTATTCCTTGATGACACACACACACACACACACATAAATCTACGTTTACACAAGGGACTGCTTTACCATCATGTAATAATGAATACATACATATCTGTGTGTGTGCGTGTGTGTTTGTGTTCGTCCATCACAAGTGGTGATGACCATTTTTACATCCACTTTTGAAAATTCAGTTAGAATTATGACCATGTCTAATAGTTCGTAGATGTCTAATGAGCCCTATTCGAGCTGTAAATGTTCTTGGGCAGTTCGGGCAAGGATGACCACTGTAGACGGATTTTGATCTATCCGTGACTTTCTAGCTACTCTCCGAGTTGGGCTGCAACATTTCTCCTCTTTTCACAAGATGATGCGTTATTTTTGACTGTAGAGCGCCATATATATATATAATATATATATATATATATATATATATATATATATATATATATATATATATAATATATATATATATATATATATATAATATATATATATATATATATATATATATATATATATATATATATATATATATATATATATATGTATATATATATATATATACATACATACATAAATACAGTGTTTTTTTTTCTAGGAAAAAAGTGGGTATACGGCGTTTACAGAAGTGGATGTATGACTACTGAATGACTACTAACACACTACACACTATCACTAGCGGATGTTTGCATGAATGAATATGGTACATACAACAAAACAAAACACATAATATAATCATACAAATGACAATACACAGGACAAAGTCGACGTTTCGGACCAATAGGCCTTTTTCAAGATACGGACATAACATACAAACATTTAAAAAACCACAAGTAGAAATGAATGCGTGTCCGAGTGAACACGCAGACCTGGAAGTTTCTGCACCAGAGATGATTTTATAGCAAAACCAACACCTGATTCACGCCTCTCTGTGTTTTTACGTCCTATCCAGAAGAATGTATACCCTGCACCTCTTTCTGTCAACTGACCCTCATCTGCAAACCACGTTTCACGAAGTGCAACAATATTCAGATTATAACGGGCCAGTTCTTTAGCAATTAGTGCTGTTCTTTTTTCTGGTTTGTTTACATCTGAGATATCCGTAAGTGTCCGAACATTCCATGAACCAACTAGGATTGATTCACACTTTGTTCTCTTCATATTTAATTAGTAAAGATAAGTAAATGATTGGGTTGAGAAATGACTAGCGCTGAAGTTGGTTTATAGTGTGGAAGAGTTGCGCTAATCGTCAACCACACTCTCTCTCCTGAGTGTTATCTTGGTCCAGTGGCAAGAAACGGTCGAGACAAATGGGAGAAAATCAGGTGCAGTGGATGGCCAGAGCGTACTATGTGTCTAACTGTGTCCTATGCTGTCCACACAGCTCTGCTGTTAGCGCCTATGTACCCGTTGAGTTACCTGCCAACTTCTTCCGAGTATTTTACCGCAGACTTTTTAAGGTAGACAAAGTCTTTGTTAACAATGCTAGGCTGGCTTATTTCTTAGCACTGTGAGTGTCCATAAGAGCTACAGTGTGTCGCCCAACATCACATAGACTGTAACAGGTTGACACCGTGTAAAAATAGCTCTTCCCCAACATATATATATATATATATATATATATATATATATATATATATAGTATATATATATATGGGCCTCACAACCTCAATATACAGACACACATACATACATACTTACATACCGACATACATGCACTAATATAATGCTTACTTTAACCAGGTTTATAATAAAGGCCATACTTTGTTCATGCCTTTATAAAGTTCAATATTTCTTATTTCTTTCCTTGCTTTTTTAATCTGTTGCTTCCTGGTGCCCAAAAAGCCGTTGTTGTTTTAATGAAGCCTCCAAGCTGTCATGAAAGGAAACAGGACATATTAGTTGATCATCTTTTCTATCTCTATTGTAAATAGGAATTCCTTGCAAAATTAGAGACTTGGCAACTTGTACAGCTTTCTGGCAGTACTGTCCGGGTTATACTCGCCTCCCTACAAACAAATGTATAGTGTGCTTAATTGCTTTATTGGCACCATTTGAATTTATGTTTCGTTCTTGCGAAATCAGGTTCAGTTCAGAAAGCTCTTGAAGTGTATCACACATTAATTCTAAGACTAAAATAAACTCCACAATAGTAATCTTCTTCATCAATCCCTGATATGTGCACCTATCTTTTTTTTTTTAAATCTCTGGAATTATCATCTTAAGCATTCTAAAATGACAAACTACTTTATGATCCAACCAAACTGCAGATACTGAGCGAAAGCTGGATGCTACCCAACTAATGCTTAATATTCGTCTAATTTTCAACAACTGCGCTTCCAGTGAACTGGCACATACATGGAGTTCGCGATTATTCTTTGGTCGATGCATGATAAAAAACGTATAACTTGTCAATAAATTATTTCAATCTATTAATTTCAGAAACTTTCTTATCAGCATCGTGAACATATAATTCCAGATTATGCTTAGCACGGTATCAAACAATGATGAAATTTTATCTTTTAATAACTTTTTTTTTACTACGAGAACCCAACAACATTGCTGCACCATCACAAGCAACAGAAATTAAACATTCATTCAGGCACTCCTCTGTCAATCCAATAGAATGAAGACATCTAATCAAAGCGGAGAAGATTCTGGCAGATGGTACATCTTCTAGTTCAGCTAAGTCAATAAATAAATTAACGTCTGATTATTTCACAACCTGAAATTATTGCGCGAATATACAAAATAATGTCGATATTCTGACTGATTGTTATCGCCTCGTCGATGATTAATGAAAATCTTGATTTTATATTTACAATTGTATTGATCAATTTAGTTTTAATCTCCTTGCTAATATGATGTATAATATTAACGCAATAATTTGTAGAGCGAAGTATCCGTCCCATATCAACGCCGTTACGTTCTTGCAGATTAATTTTCATTTTAAAAGTATTGAATGACTGATTTTTGTTGTTGAAATTATATAGACATTGTGAAACACCTTTGTAGTTGTTTCTTTTTGGCGTGATTGCAATTTTAGGGATACTTGTCTTTTTCTTCGCGTCTTCTAATATTGTTATGAAAAGTGTGTGACCATCGTTTGCTTTATGTCAATATTTGTATTTGTAAAGATGTTGTTCCCGAGTTTTGATAAAATAAGTTACTTCACTGTTTGCTCATTCTTTTGAAATCTTAGATCCCATTTTAGCCTCCGTTCCGAGTGTTTGAATTATGCTGCAAGCACTGCAACATATTTTCCCATCCTTTGTTAGTAACCAAACATTTCTTTCCCAGAAATCATTCGTTTGCTCCATAATCCAACAGGACGGCCAACTATATTTCACTTGTTCATTCGTCTTAGTAGAACATGAAGGCTGCAACTACAAGCGATTCGAACGTTTTAATTATTGGTTCCGCGCAATCGTTTCCATATTTTTGGTGCTTGTGATGGGAAAAAAGTTGTAACTTTGTTAATTAAATACAGAAATTCGTGAATATTTTGCGCCGAGTATTTGTCACAAACTGAAACAGACTGCAGTATGTGCTCTGGGAAATGACCTTATATGGTACAGAAGACCTCTTTACATAATTAATTAGTACCTCATTCGTTACGTGTTTTATTATTACCGCGATGTTCCCTGGCTACCATTTATATACTTGGAGTCGCCTGGCTATTTTTGGCATGCGACGCCAAGTATACAAATAATAACCAATGAAAATCACGACAATAATTTTTTAAAAACGTAACGAATGAAGTCCTAATTAATTGCGTACAGAGGTCTTCTACCGTAGAGTGTTTTATTTGGGGTCAAGTCCGTTGATAAGGGGGAGGTGGGTATTTCTTTCGCTTAAGAAGTCAGATCATGACACTTAGTACTAAGAAAAAAAATGTCCAAAAAGGTTAGACCCCCCCCCCCCGAAAAAAAAATGATTGTCTAAAAATAAAAATTAAAGAAAACCCAAGTAAAATGAAGGAATGACTCATGAGATCGAAGATATAACCATTTTAATTCGGTACATTTTCCCCTCCCCCTTATCGAAGACGTATCTATGACCCTGGTTCTGGTGAATACCCCTATAGGTCCCCTATGTTATTCCTGGGCAGATGCAAGTCGCAGAGTGTTGATGACGATCGATTTGGTGTAAATGCGCATTTAGACGGTAAAGTCCCGTTCATAGTAGAAAAATCTCGACTTGTTTATTGCCGCTCAATTTGTTGCTGTTGTCTTCCTGTAGTTTCCCATAGTTCTCTACACTGTCATTATCATCAAGTACCGTCTCCGCAACGAAGGTTGCATGCACCGGCACTGTAGTTACATGTTATTTTATCAAAGCTTTTACTTCCATGAAACTTTGAAGTAGTCCTATTCTCTATTCTCATGTATATTCTTAAAAATTTCTAAATTTCATGCTAAAAAAATAATCTAGACATTGAGATATGGTCCTATTCTTTGGTCACAAAACGCACGTTAAAATCATATTTAGTCTTATAATTTTGAATTTGTGCCAGGCAGTGTCAAAGGTCTTGCAAACATTTACTATAATCACTATCGGAATCATCATTATTAGATTCACTAATTAGCAAGCTCTGAAACATAACCATAGCTTGTTCTGTACTGTATCTAGAAGAAGTGGGCGTTGCCATTTTTTTCAGAATTTCGGAAATAACAAACGCAGCGTATGGCGGTCAAAGAAATGGTTTCTTTTGCAGCCACGCGAGTCGTCTTCAGTTTTCTAAAGGAAGTGGTTTCCTGGATGTTCAGAGGTTACCATAAAAACTTGAACTGGGCAAAACGAAATATAACTGATCAATATATGATCGATCTAAAATCGAAGCCGTTAAAGTGGCGAAAGGTCCTGTAGACCCATACTATAAAGCCGTTATAGTGGCCATCAGTCCCCAATGAGTTAAGAATCAAGAATCAAGATGATATTCAAAGATGGCCTTTGCGATTCTCAGTCACGACAGTTCTGCCTATAAAGTGGGTGTTTTCTTAGATGACCGAGGATTATTGCTTTTAGGCTACATATTTACATGCTATGTGTGGTACTCTTGGCAGCTTCTTCTTTGAGAGAGACGGATTATATATCGAGTAACTCGAGTACAGTAAAGTCAATCCTCTCCGCGTTTTGAGTAATTTTTAACTTTATTATTTGGGGATTTTGGGATTTTGTCCCCCACAATTTAGGGATTTATTCTGCTTTGTCTCGTCTTATCTTGTCTAGCCATGTGTGCCGTGAGACGTCATAGGGAGCCGAAGATTTCTATTCTTTGCCAGTTTTGGAGGCTTCAGTTGAATCTAAATTGTGTCTCGTTAAAACATCTTTGATGATGTCTATCCGATCCATCTGCACCTTGGGCGATCTTTTTCTCTAATGTCGTTGACTACAACACATATGTAGAAAAGACTGTATATTAACTATCTATTCGCAGTGGTTAGCGTACTGGCTTCGTATATGAGTGGTCCTGTGTTCATTCCCCAGTTGAGGCGGAAATGTTTTTCAGATCGCAACGGCTCCCGGTTCGATCCAGTCTTAAAATGGGTACCGGATTAATCCGGGAAGTAAAGACTCCGAGGGAGAGGAGATGGATACCGCTCTCATTTGTAGAGCCACTGAAATGTGAGATATCTAACATATTACACCCCTACGGCATTAATAAATGTTATGGGTTACTTAATTTTAGTTACTTTACTACTTTTCACATACAAGTAAATTTTTAAGTAGGAAGCCAGAGGACAATTTTTAAAAATTCTTGAGACTAACGGGAATTGAACCAGTCCGTTCTACGGCACCAAATCGCCTAGCAACAATTGCACACGCGTTTTTCAGTACTTGACTAACCGCATCTTGACTAACCGCATGGTTTATCATGACCATAGATGCGGTTAGTCAAGTACTGAAAAACGCGTGTGCAATTTTTGCTAGGCGATTTGGTGCCGTAGAACGGACTGGTTCAATTCCCGTTAGTCTCAAGAATTTTTACTTTTCCCATACTACGTGCGTATTCTCCACAGAAAGCGAAATTTGTGCTGAACGTTATTTGCAATAGTTACATCTAACGTTTCCTACAAGATCCCACAAGCGGGTAGCTTTTTTTTGTTGTTACTGTTATTTTGAAAGATCTCTAATGATTGTTTCCTATCCGTCCAAGATTGACACTCAATCTAATCACTAACAAACTCTACGAAACTGACTCGTTGTGATTGTGTCTAGACCTTTAGGAACTCTAAAAATGAAAGATTGGGAAGTTGTGGGTCGAATAGAAGGCGGACTGATGGGACCGTGTTATGAGCTTTGCATTGAGAAATATTGTGGTTGAGAACGGATTTTGTATTTGAATTGTCATGTCGGCAAATGATTTCTCGTTACAGTCAACATTTTGTCTGCCAAATAAATCAATGTTGTGTAAATTGTGCGGTATTGTGGAGTATCCAGGGGTATTGTTGTGTGTCTGTGATAGTGTTAAGTATCTACTGTATAGTGTTGATTGTAAATGGTAGACATCACAATATAAACTGGTAAGATATATGCACAATGTACATCAGACATCCACTAAATCACCTCCACACATGCTGCATGCGTAGACTTCACAATATAAACTGGTAAGATTATATATAATTATATATATATTTGATAATAAAATTCTCACTTGCGTCAATATCGTATATATACTTACAGAGCTTCTGAAGACCTAATATTGAGATGTACCGTACATTTTGTGGGCATTCCTGACAAACGCATCACAAAACTAAATGGTGAGTTCTTCAAGAGAAAACGATTGACCGGTGGACAGAAGAAAGACTTCGGAACTCTCTCAAAGTATCTCGTCTTCTTCTTTGTTCATTTTCAAATTCCCGCTGGGTCTCTCTTGTAGCAGGACAGAATACTAGATTTCAAGTAGGATGTAGTCCAGCGAATGGAAATGTGTTGTTTCGCCGGTGTTTTTGTTGCGACAGTGACTCCACACATCCGTCTTCAGCGGCGAAGTGTCTCTAAAGAGCTTCAACATTGGTGTCATCTCCTGAGAATCTGTCACAATGATTAATAAACTACGTCGACAGATTTTTAACCTCCCACCCACATGTCAACAGACTGTCAATAATTTAGAGACCCCCCCTCACTCACTACTTAATTATGTCACAGATGTTAACCCCCCATTCCTGTATAGAAAATGTGTGTTCAGTTAAACTAATAAAATACTACCTTTTCTATACCCGCTCTATTTCCGAAACAATGTCTTAATAACAAAAAAAAATTGTAGTGGTATATAAAAGACTATTTGCTTACGTCAATTTTTGTCATTCACACCCGTCTCCCCTCCCCTTTTCCCCTTGTCAAAAACTGTCAAACATTTTTAGACAACCCCTCCCCATCCCCAATTGGTGACGTAATTAATGAAAAGACACAATGTGTCAAAGCAACAACATGAAATATGTAGGCATGGCTTAAAGCAGGAGATTGTAGAGGTATAGAAATATAACCAGGACAGAGAATCTAATACACACAAAAACCATGATATAATCAGAAAAGGCATAAAAGAACAAACGCTAAACGTAAACATACATGGAGAGAAACTACAACAAGTAAAACATTATCAATATCTTGGACACATAGTCACAAATGATGGCAGATGTGAAACAGAAGTTAAAAGGAGAATAGGAATGGCTAAAAGTACCTTCAATGATATGAGGAAAATAGTAACATCTAAACAAATTACAGAAAAACTAGAACCGTACTGAATGAATTGAGGGCAGTTCTAGTTCAGTTGTACAATAATTTCCAAAGAGTAGTGATCCAGTGGATACCGTCACACTGTAACATTGAAGGGAATGAAGTTGCAGAAACTTAAGGCTCAGAAACATGGACAATAAACAAACAATTAGAAGACAGAATTGTTACTTTTGGGATGTGGATAGGGAGAACATGATAGAAAGAGAAGAAAACAAAGAGTTTCTAACCACACTTAATATGAATAAAGAAAATAAAGGAAATAAAGATAATGCAAATTTAAAAAATGTGGACACATTAAAAGACATGACACCTTGTTGAAGACTTTACTTGAAGGTA
Organism: Meghimatium bilineatum; assembly: GCA_034231615.1. NCBI lineage: Eukaryota > Metazoa > Mollusca > Gastropoda > Stylommatophora > Philomycidae > Meghimatium > Meghimatium bilineatum. The sequence continues at coordinate 20,407,156 of CM067310.1, forward strand.
AAGTCGAAGGGTTGCGAACAAGAGGAAGGCAGAGATACAAGTGGGAGAGCAATATTCCACGACGGACACGTTAGGCTAGCAGAGTGCACGACCAAAACAAGAGACATGGGATGATGGAGTTCTGTTGCAGCCAACCTTCGTTGCTGGGACAGCACCTGATGATGATGATTTAACATATTTGTCCAACTCGGACTATACGTGTGGCTGTCGACAGTACTACCGGACTTTACGTTTTTGTTGACAGGTCTCCTATACATCGAGCAGGTCACGCTATACATGTGGCTGTCGACAGTACTACAGGACTTTACGTTTTTGTTGACAGGTCTCCTATACATCGAGCAGGTCACGCTATACGTGTGGCTGTCGACAGTACTACAGGACTTTACGTTTTTGTTGACAGGTCTCCTATACATCGAGCAGGTCACGCTATACGTGTGTCTGTCGACAGTACTACAGGACTTTACGTTTTTGTTGACAGGTCTCCTATACATCGAGCAGGTCACGCTATACGTGTGGCTATCGACAGTACTACAGGACTTTACGTTTTTGTTGACAGGTCTCCTATACATCGAGCAGGTCACGCTATACGTATGTCTGTCGACAGTACTACAGGACTTTACGTTTTGTTGACAGGTCTCCTATACATCGAGCAGGTCACGCTATACGTGTGGCTATCGACAGTACTACAGGACTTTACGTTTTTGTTGACAGGTCTCCTATACATCGAGCAGGTCACGCTATACGTGTGGCTGTCGACAGTACTACAGGACTTTACGTTTTTGTTGACAGGTCTCCTATACATCGAGCAGGTCACGCTATACGTGTGGCTATCGACAGTACTACAGGACTTTACGTTTTTGTTGACAGGTCTCCTATACATCTGGCAGGTCACGCTATACGTGTGGCTATCGACAGTACTACATGACTTTACGTTTTTGTTGACAGGTCTCCTATACATCGAGCAGGTCACGCTATACGTGTGGCTATCGACAGTACTACAGGACTTTACGTTTTTGTTGACAGGTCTCCTATACATCGAGCAGGTCACGCTATACGTGTGGCTGTCAACAGTACTACAGGACTTTACGTTTTTGTTGACAGGTCTCCTATACATCGAGCAGGTCACGCTATACGTGTGGCTATCGACAGTACTACAGGACTTTACGTTTTTGTTGACAGGTCTCCTATACATCGAGCAGGTCACGCTATACGTGTGGCTGTCGACAGTACTACAGGACTTTACGTTTTTGTTGACAGGTCTCCTATACATCGAGCAGGTCACGCTATACGTGTGGCTATCGACAATACTACAGGACTTTACGTTTTTGTTGACAGGTCTCCTATACATCGAGCAGGTCACGCTATACGTGTGGCTGTCGACAGTACTACAGGACTTTACGTTTTTGTTGACAGGTCTCCTATACATCGAGCAGGTCACGCTATACGTGTGGCTGTCGACAGTACTACAGGACTTTACGTTTTTGTTGACAGGTCTCCTATACATCGAGCAGGTCACGCTATACGTGTGGCTATCGACGGTACTACAGGACTTTACGTTTTTGTTGACAGGTCTCCTATACATCGAGCAGGTCACGCTATACGTGTGTCTGTCGACAGTACTACAGGACTTTACGTTTTCGTTGACAGGTCTCCTATACATCGAGCAGGTCACGCTATACGTGTGGCTATCGACGGTACTACAGGACTTTACGTTTTTGTTGACAGGTCTTCTATATAAACCGATCAGGTCACGCTATATGTGTCCCTAATTTGGTAGGGGATTATATTTCAGAATTTGACATTTTAGACAAAAGGGTTCAAAAGATTCAATAGACTTCACTGTACTCGGTTTGAAATATGTACTCCGTGACGCCGCCTGCCGAGAGTAACACTCATAGCACGTAATTCCGTAGCTTCAAATGATAATCCACCTTGTACACAAGACGACAGCAGCCAGATTCGAACCCTATGACCTCTTGAACACAAGGCGAACAGCTTAACCACTACGCTAGGGAATTCCTAGGAATTTTAACTTTTAAGTCGTCTCCGCACACACCAGAGAGATACAGCAGCACAGGTCTAACACTGTCGTCATCTTCATGTGCGATTATTACCAGGACCAAGTACGTTTTCATGGAAACATATCTTAAAGTTGTCTGGTCATGCATTCCGCTAGCGGAATTCAGCACGCTGCTTCCTGTTATCTGGAAATTAGCTTGTGCCTTGATATTGAAGATCTGTGAATATAGTCGTTTCATGATCGTCCATTTCCTGTGTGTACGAGTAATTTACAGTGTTGTCTAATAGTCGTGCAGGTATAAATATGCATTTGAACCAAAATAACTAGTTTTAAGCTATTATACTGTAAAATTTCATTTTTCATTCCCTTTCATATAGTTTGCTGAAAATAAAAAATGAATTAGCCGTTATGAAGCCGATAATTAGCCGATAATTGATATTTAATTAAGAACAAAATATTTCCAAGAAACATGGACACTAAATAAACAATTAGAAGACAGAATTGATGCCTTTGAGATGTGGGTATATAGAAGAATAGGGAGAACATCATGGAAAGAGAAGAAAACAAATAAAGAGGTGCTAAAGACACTTAATATGAAGAAAGAACTACTAAGAGAAATAAAGATCAGCCAAAAAAAATATTTTGGACACATTAAAAGACATGACACCTTATTGAAGACCTTACTTGAGGGTAAAGTCAAAAGGAGGCGAGCAAGAGGTAAGCAGAGATACAAGTGGGAGAGTAACATAACACGATGGACAGGTTACAGTCTAGCAGAGTGTACCACCAGGACAAGAGACAAGGGGTGTTGGAGATCCGTTACAGCCAACCTTCGTTGTGGAGACGGCACTTGATTATGATTATTTCCAGGGCCATACATACTATAAGACGACATGCAATAAATCAATGTATTACTTATGTAGTTTTGTAAACGCAAAAACATTCTAACGTTTACATGCGAATGTGAATACACTACTATTATACTTAAACCTTACGCGTAACGTTGTTGTCACAGGAAAACTGTTTCCGAATATAACACTATTTCTTAAGCGAAAGGAATATTGTATGCGATATCCCAAAATAGGAAGACCGTTTGTGGGCATCCCTTATCCAAACAGTATCATCAATAATCAATAAAGTAATCAGCTCTTCTAGTTGTAATATTTCAGAGTCAGTGATTGAGTGCTTCAACGATATCGTTTCTTCAAGGATTGCTATATTCTTCTCTAGTTTTCTTTTTGTTTAATTTTCTATGAAGGGTGCATATGTCACCAACTAACCTTCTAAAACAGTCATAACTTGTACAATTGTTTAAGCTGTCTCCGACTGCAACTTGCTATTGTCCCACCTACTTCAATGTATATATATATATTCCCGTAACCCAAAGGTTACCAAACTTTTACAGCATGACGCCCTTAACGTTCAGATTATTTCCGGCGGCGCCCTAAGTATAAAGCAAATCTTATATTTTTCATTTGTTTCCGTTTTGGCGATGCTGCCGCGGCACTCTTAGAGACTCTTTGTGGCGCCCCTGGGCTTCTCGACACACAGTCAGGGAACCACTACTGTAACCCGTCACGGTCGTAGAGGTACCACATTGGATGTTTCAGCACACAGAGTCCTCCAGTGATTTCTATCTTCAACGATGCGGTAAAATATTGTTCAGTCTATTCCTTGATGTTATCTGTAGATGTCTTTACCTGCCCTCTTCTGCTTCTCCCCTTCCCCCTTCTTTTCGGCGGTTCTGCTGTATTGTTTTTGACAAGGAATCGTGTTTTCACAAATGTTCACACCAAACTAGTTTTCGTCATTTCAATATTTAAAACATTGGTTCTTTTTAAACCGGTATACAGCTATATTTTATTTCTCACGTTGTGTTGTTCGTCCATCACAAGTGATGATGACCATTTGTTACATCCACTTTTGAAAATTCAATTTTAGTTATGTCCTTGATTATGAGTTCGTAGATGGCTAATGAGCCCTATTCGAGCTGTAAATGTCCTTGGACAGTTTGGACATGGAATAACGACTGTAGACGGATCTTGGTCTATCCGTGATTTTCTAGCTGCTCTCCGCTGTTGAGCTGCTGCATTTCTCTTCTTTTCACAAGATGATGCGCTCTTTTTTATTTTAGAACGCAATGTAGATCTATTTTGTGCAAGTTCTTCCCATGTATCGTGGTCTATTTCAAAGGCTTTCAGTGAGTCCTTTAACGAGTCCTTGTAGCGCTTCCTTTGGCCACCTTGAGATCGTATACCCTTCTCTAGCTCACCATAGAGAAGTATCTTTGGCAGACGATGGTCTGGCATACGCACCAAATGACCTGCCCAACAAATCTGTGTCTGCATCAGGATCGTGTCAATGCTTGGGATGCCAGCTCTATCAAGGACAGTGGTATCTGGAATTTGGAATCTCTCACGTACTTATGCTCTCTCATGCTCTGTATAGGGGAATCGTAGAATTCTTCTGTAACATTTGTATTCGAAAGCCTGTAATCGTCTCTCCATGTCCGAAGTGAGTGTCCAACTCTCACAACCATACAACACAACAGAAAGCATCAGTGACTTATACAGTTTGATTTTCACTTCAACACTGATGTTGCTTTTTCAAATCAACGTTAGCCTTGACATAGACGCTATAGTCATTCCCAACCTTATTTTAAATTCTGCTTTGCCCTTTCCATTGTTGCATATTCTAGATCCGAGGTATTTTAAAGTATTAACCTCCTTAAGCTTATATCCATTCATCGTGATGTTGGTCTGTTCTTCTGTGCCTCTATTGTTAATCAAGATCTTTCTTTTTTCTGTGTTTATTTTCGTACTTGCTGGTAACATTTTTCCAACTTTGCTGGTAACTCTTATAATCCTGGTTCTGAACCAGCTATAAGATTAATATCATCAGCGAAACGCAAGTTGCAAATATGGCGACCTCCGATCGAAATAGACGTGTTGTAAATCATCAAAATTTCATCACAGATGTTATCAGAAAACGCCGTTGGTCCTACATCGGGGATGTCCTACGCGCAGACACCAACAGAATACACCATCAATCTCTTGAATGGATACCTACAGGCAAAAGAGCAAGAGGTAGACCAAAAGAAACACTCAGAAAAACAATACTTAGAGAAAGTAAAACAACCAATATTCTTACTATTCAAGAACTGCACAGAATAGCTTTGAACAGACATAATTGGAGAGATCTGACCTCTGCCCTATGCGCTAACATCAGCGCAAAAGGAAAATGAATGAATGAATGAATCCATGTAGTATCTCCTAAACGATGTGCTCTTGGTATATGTTGAAAAGCACTGGAGACATTGCACATCCTTGCCGAACTCCCACATTTGTTTTAAAGAACTTTATAGTTGATTTGTTTGATATGACAGCACTACTTGCATTTTTGTAAAGTGATTCACCAATGTCTACGATTGCGGTGTCAAAATTAAAGTGTCTGAGTATATGTCACAGACCATCATGTTAAACACTGCCAAAGGCCTTTGTACAATCAATGAAATTGTGGTATATAGATCACTTTAGTGATTAATATGTTTTTTCAATTAATATTCTAATGTTAAATATTTGTTCAACTATATTTCTGTTTGTTCTATATTTCTGTTCAACAAATATTTATGTTTGTTCAGCTTGTTCTTCTGCAATTATTTCTTCCGACTTGCGCTTTATTCTGTTCAGTAGTATTTTGAGCATCACTTTACTCGGGTGCTTTATAAGGCTATTTGTTCTGTAATTCTTAAACACTTTCAAATTTTCTTTTTTGGGTATGGGTGTTATTAGTGATTGTGTCCATTCAGCGGGCTATTGTTTTGTGCTCCATATGTTCTTGCAGACTTGTCATAGTATTTTCACAATAATTCCCCCGTATTTGAAGAGTTCTGTTAGAGTTGACTACACCAGGTGATTTCCCTCCTTTCAATGTTCGTATGCCTCTTTTATTTCATTTACTACAATATCTGTCACTTTGAGAATACGCTTGTGTCCACAACCAATGTAAATCAGGGGTAAAGCCAGAGTTCCTTTTGATGGACAACATCGACAAGTCTATTCTTCTTCTTCTGCGTTCGTTCTGAAACTCCTGCAGCTTAGCAGGATGTACTCCGGAGAACGGAATGCGTTGTGTCATGGTTTACAGCATTGCTGCGATATCTGTGCCTTTCGGCCTGACACATCCGACTTCGGCAAGGCTTTGGGTCACTGACCCTATTTGGGATGGGACAGCCAGCTCCATCCCATAACCTCATTAGTCGCCTTTTACGACATGCGTGGAAGTGTTGCAGTGTTGCTATTCTTGGCTCCCCTTTCGGGCACCGGCAACACACGGGCGGACTAGTCTATAATACTGTATAATTAACATGGGACGACAACACAATGATTAGTATAATTCATGAAGGCTCATGAAGGTGAGTAGCTAATCCAATACTAAACCTCCTTAATCGTCTCTTACGACATGTGTGACAGATAGTGTGTTACTTTGCTGTTCATTCTGTTGCACACTCCCGTTGTATCTATAAGGTAGTATAAAAATAGTGATACTAGATTTCCAGCAGGCTGCAGTCCAAGGAACGGAAATGCGTTATGTCCCCAATTTATTTACACAAATTGCACAAATAGCCCGACACATTCGAATTAGGTGTGGTAAATGATAATTACGGTGCCTTACAACATTCAGAGAGCAGTGGATGTATGTAACATATCGCTTGTAGTCCAGCCGTGCGAGAGAACTGGTGCCCATACAGTACACTAAATGCCAACCTGAAAGCTAACTACAAGTAAGCATGCTTGAACTCTTAGCCAGGGTAAGTATTTCTATCGACATAGCTACAGTCGCATACAGTAGAGTGCTACTATTCTTTATTCCCCTGTTGAAAGTATAGAATGAAACTAGCTCCATATTGCTTATGCCCAGTGTAAAGAACCAATATTATTTCTTTTAACCAAAATCCCCCCTCCCTCCTCTCAATACATATGAAGTTAACAAAGGGCCTGCGATTCAAGAATACATACCCAAACATCAAAGTCGGACGTATATTAGTAGTGCTCTGAAACTGAAATATCAACTTGCTGAAATACAGAAAATACTCGTAAGAATGAAGCTAGAAGTGTACAGAATATTTCATCTCACCGGATTTCTATAATTTCTCTCCGAGATTACCAACTATAAACTTGACAACGGAAGGAAATCCCACCGCTAGATTCCAACGTTCTGATAATAGAAGATAGTTTAGCGCAGGGATTCTCACACTTCAGTTGAGTATAGGATATCGCTCAAAGCATTAGCTCACATCCCATTTTTTACCCATGACCAACTTCGAAGCACAACTTGTACTTTTCGTGAAAATTTTTGTAAAGAAAAGCTCTTCAAATTAGTTCGATGACTTTCATTTGCTAAGCCGACGTGTGTTTAATAGCTAATAATCATGTTTCAATAGCATTCTTCTTCTTCTGTGTTCGTTCTCAAACTCCTGCAGATTAACAGGATGTAGTCCGGAGAACGGAATGAGTTGCGTCATGGTTTACAGAATTACTGCGATATCTGCGCCTTTCGGCCTGACACATCCGACTTCAGCATGGCTTTGGGTCACTGACCCTATATCGGATGGGACAACCAACTCCATCCCATAACCTCCTTAGTCGCCTTTTACGATATGCGTGGAAGGTAAACAGTGTTGCTATTCTTTGCTCCCCTTAGGGGCCCCGGCAACACCCGGGCGAATAATATTCATGTCATTGTTATCTGAATAATTGTTTATCTCGCCCGTGTGTTGCCGGGGTCCGAGAGGGGAGCAAAGAATAGCAACACTGTTTACCTTCCACGCATATCGTAAAAGGCGACTAAGGAGGTTATGGGATGGAGTTGGTTGTCCCATCCCATATAGGGTCAGTGACCCAAAGCCATGCTGAAGTCAGATGTGTCAGGCCGAAAGGCGCAGACATCGCAGCAATGCTGTAAACCATGATACAACGCATTCCGTTCTCCGGACTACACCCTGCTTATCTGCAGGAGTTTAAGAACGAACGCAGAAGAAGAAGAAGAATAATAATTCTTTATCTAAATATTTTTTAATCTAAAAAATTACTTTTTAATGAAAGTCAGTGTGCGGACAAGATTAGCATTACTCATTAGCATGTGGATAACAACAACAACAACATCGAAATAACTTCATACAGTAATTTTTCTGTGAGCCAATCAAACACATGGGATCTCGAAGCATGTCAGATTTATATTTTACCCTCTCTGTGTAGATTCTTTCTCGAAGCATGTCAGATTATCATTTTACCCTCTGGGTAGATTTCTTCTCGAAGCATGTCAGATTTTCATTTTATCCTCTCTGAGTAGATTTCTTTTCGAAGCATGTCAGATTTCCATTTTACTCTCTCTGAGTAGATTTCTTTTCGAAGCATGCCAGATTTCTATTTTACCCTCTATGAGTAGATTTCTTCTCGAAGCATGTCAGATTTACATTTTACCTTCTCCGAGTAGATTTCTTCTCGAAGCATGTCAGATTTACATTTTACCTTCTCCGAGTAGATTTCTTCTCGAAGCATGTCAGATTTTCATTTTATCCTCTCTGAGTAGATTTCTTCTCGAAGCATGTCAGATTTCCATTTTACCTTCTCCGAGTAGATTTCTTCTCGAAGCATGTCAGATTTCCATTTTACCTTCTCCGAGTAGATTTCTTCTCGAAGCATGTCAGATTTCCATTTTACCTTCTCCGAGTAGATTTCTTCTCGAAGCATGTTAGAATTTCATTGGGCCGAGAGATGGCTATTTCGAGAATCAAATATATAGAAACCTTGAGAAAGCTTAGAGATCGCGCTGATTGGGTTACCAGAACCACAACTTAAGCTACTTTTACTGGTTACAACCGCTGATATAACCAAACTGGACTAGCGTACGTGGTTGAAAGAAGTGTACCTAAACATAAGATGAACTTTTAAGTTAACCAATTCTCTTTAACATCCCCCCCAACACACACACATTGCACAAAAGATAAAAGAGCTACATTGATCCTACTTCCTATGAATCTAATCAACCAAAGAATTAACTGCAAGAATTGCATTTCACGGTTTTACTATTTATTTTCTCCATGTTCAGGTTCTCAAACACACAGAAATAGAATAGAATCCCTCTATAGCGCATTCTTTTATAACACATTTTCTTATATAACAATATTTTTCAAAATCTCGAATTATATTTATTCTATATTGTTTGTACTGTATATAGCGAATTTCTGTTATTACATACATATTTTGTCGGTCCGGGTCAAGTTGTTATAACGGGATTACGTTGTACAACAAACGAGAGAAAGAGAAAGTATATGAGAGAGTGTGTGTTTTGTAAGCTATGCATGTAATCAATCACACCCATTGGTTCATTTGGAAGCGAAGGACATCGATCAGAATCAACCAATTATTAGGCTCTACCGTTTCTATCGTGGCAACCCGTGTCTATGAATTATGATAGCGGCTCTCCATCTTTCTCAGTCCGTGCTTTCTTCAGTTCCTGCTGTTATTTGTTCTGTGTGCGCGCATAGGTAACAAGGATAAACCGTTTCTTGTTCTGAATTCGGCAGAAACTTGAAAGTTATGGTCCAGCTGTGACAAAATACAATGACGTATCGGAGTATGTGCATAAGAGTAGAGGCAATTAAATAACAGACTCTACAGAGAATACAATACGCACTTGTAATAAATTATTCTGATGCACGTGGCAGGAGGGTGCCAGTAGGATATGCCCAAGAGAAGTGCGCTCGTAAAAACATCACACACCCCTCCCTTAATTAATAGACACATCCTTTTTTCTAGAAAGCTAGCCGAAAATAGGTAGCCCCTTCCTCCCTCTTAACTCTTGGATGATTTGCAACAAAAATATGGTCATCGAACATATCACGAGAATGTAGAAGTGACCAACTAAAAAAAAACACACACAGTTACATTATTTTCAGGAAACCATCGGACAAATGTGGGTATGTGGGGAAATGTGGGTAGGTGGTACCCATCCTGGAGACGTATCTACGGCCCTGACTGTCAGATACATTGAAGTACTACCTTGATATAAAACAGAACACCGTACGAGTGAATGTTTTATTCGCTCATCAATCTCTCACTTCATGTCCCATGGCGATAGAGAAGCGACAGGCATGAAAGCGTTGACGGTCGCATTCGCAGACAGTCAAAGAGGCAGCTCAGGACATATGGTTAACCTCCACAATGAAAGATGCCTTCGGCAACATGAGTAGATTAGTCCAAATATGAACTGTGTCGTATTCAGGGCACGTGACCATGCAATAAAAATAGATTAGCGCCTCACGACGTTGATGACAGCAATAGTATGAACGCTGTTTATAAAGAAATCAAAAGATGTCTGTGTCAGAGTTCGCGGGGATTACGAAACACACACGTGCGTACATCCACACACGCGCGCACACATGGCCTATATCTCAAATAAAAATAGAAAAATAAATCTGTATAACTTAAAGTTAGCGACAATAGCTCTTCAGCGCTTTGGCAAGATGTATTTCAGCCTGATATGCTATCATACGACTCGTCATCATATTGTATCTGTCTCTCTGTCTGGCTGCCAGCCTGTATGTCTGTCTATCTATCTATATACCACTTTGTCAGAGGTCGGACAATTTCTATATTGCACGGTAATGGACTCATTGCAATAAATGCATTGAGTAACTGTCTTTGTTCAAGTAGCGAGATTAAGAAACACTGTTCTAGCTGATGTTTTGGTAGCTCGTCGATTAAAAGCCCTACACATCTTGTCCATTTGGTGTATTTGGGGAGCTGGTTGATTAAAGGCCATACCTAGTTTGTTGGTTGGTTAGGTTGGTTGGTTCTCAGAGCCAGAGAACAACTATCACACTACTAGGAAGGTAGGTTTCAACCTATGAAATCCTCCAAGCCACTGCAGCCAAGATAGGGTTCACTGTGCTCATTCCCCGCCACCAATTGACTACTGGTTATGCCGAACTTCTCTATTGCTCCAGGCATACAACCAAATGTTCAAGTCAAAAGGATTGTCACGTCCTGAGTGACTGTGCCTCTATGATGGGTCTAAGCCATAGGAAAAAACAGTGCTGTCAGTTTTCTTCTCCCCAGTGCTGCACAGTACATCTCTGGCTCCCTCCCAACCACAGAGGGTGCATACATATATATTCAAGTAAATAATGAAACACATTTCAACAATAAAATAAAAGCATAATTGTATAGATGACTTGCCATGAAGCTTCTATAAGAAGATAACCTCAATATAACAGCATGTCATCTACTAAGGTTTTCTGTTGTATGGTTGGTTTGTCTAGTGCGCTATTGGTGAGACCCATAGACGCAACCACATGCGTACCTAGTTTGTTCAAATAGTGTATTTTGCTCGTTGATTAAAAGACACAAGTGGGAGAGTAACATTACACGATGGGCAGGTTACAGTCTAGCAGAGTGCACCACCACGATAAGAGACAGGAGATATTGGAGATATGATGCAGCTAACCTTCGTTGCGGAGATGGCACTTAATGATGATGATGGTTAAAGGACATACCCGGTCTGTTCAAACGTAGCCAAACAAGGAACGTATCTAAATTTGGGTAAACCCCACACCTTTCCCACTTCAGGCGTATATACCGCCTTGGCGAGTCCTGCATGTCTAAAGCAATAGATTCATGGAAATCAGACGAAACTAAATTGACAGATGATAAACGTTTCGAAGAGTGACTGATACCGTCTGATACAAAATGCAGCTTTTACCAGAAATCGCACAAACAACTCGGAAGATTACGTATTCTGGACAGAAAAGAAGTGCAGCATTGATCAACAGAACAATGCCTGTTATTACGGCGAAACTGTTAAACTAACAGCAGTTATGTCCTTCAATGAATGCAGTAATATTCTACAGTTTGCTTCTATTATTTTGGTGCATGGCTTCATCAGTGGGTCAAAAACTGTATTTTTTTTCGGACACACATGTTAGATTTTGTTTAAGTGTTAAGAGAACCGTACGGCTCTGTGGTGATGTGGTACAGAGCCCGTCTGTGATAGCTAAGGTACCGGATTCGAATCTCGCAGCAGGTAGTTGTGCATCCGGACTGCTCAGACAGCAATGACAAACATCTGAACAAGTTCATCCATGCATTTCCTGGAGAATAACTACAGACAAAATATTCTGGGTTGATGGCTACATTTTAAATATATGACAATTCTTTTAATAATTAGAATGTTTCACCAGCGGACCACCGGGACCATTAGCATGCACATCCTTCGTCATATGCTGGGGAGAGACTTAGTACTTATTGGCTTGCCCGGAGTGCAAAAATAATTGTTTTAACAATCAGAATGTTTCCCCAGCGGGCCACCGGAACCATCAGCATGCATACCCTTCGTCATATGCTGGGGGGAAACTAAGTGCCTATAACTTGCCCGGAGTGCAATGATATTATGATCAGAAAGTAAGGTTCAGCAACAGTGTTCTCATTCATCCAGTGATTTGTAGTAATATCGAACTAATACTGGTTTCTTCAAATCTAGATGTGTTATAGATTATCCATAGAGGTGGCCACATTAAGCAGGCGATCATGAAGAAGTTTGGTACAGTACAGGTAGACACCACAACATAGTCGAGCTATTTCCCATGTCTATGTTTGTAAATTTCATGTTTATCATTTAATAATTTAAATATTAATTTATTTTAGGGTTTGGTTTAGGATAGTTGTGTTTTACATAACTAACCCTAACTCTAAATAAATAAATATTTCAATTAATAAAGATGAACATGAAATTTACAAACATATAAAGGGAAATAGTTAAACATGTGGTGGCGTCTACTTGTACTGTACCAGAAGTTTCAATACGTGCTTTTATATCCATTATCAAACCCTGCCTCGCCCATGTGTTGCTGGGGCCCGAAAGGGGAGCAAAGAATAATAACACTGTTTACCTTCCACGCATGTCGTAAAAGGTGACTAAGGAGGTTATGGGAAGGAGTTGGCTGTCCCATCCGATATAGGGTCAGTGACCCAAAGTCATGCTGAAGTCGGATGTGTCAGGTCGAAAGGCGCAGATATCGCAGCAACGCTGTAAACCATGATACAACGCATTCCGTTCTCCGGACTACACCCTGCTTATCTGCAGGAGTTTGAGAACGAACGCAGAAGAAGAAGAAGAATTCTTTATCTAAATATTTTTTTATCTAAAAAATTACTTTTTAATGAAAGTCAGTGTGCAGACAAGATTAGCATTACTCATTAGCATGTGGATAACAACAACAACATCGAAATAACTTCATACAGTAATTTTTCTGTGAGCCAATCAAACACATTGGATTTCGAAGCATGTCAGATATCTATTTTACCCTCTCTGTGTAGATTTCTTCTCGAAGCATGTCAGATTTTCATTTTACCCTCTCTTAGTAGATTTCTTCTCGAAGCATGTCAGATTTCCATTTTACTCTCTCTGAGTAGATTTCTTCTCGAAGCATGTCAGATTTCCATTTTACTCTCTCTGAGTAGATTTCTTCTCGAAGCATGTCAGATTTCCATTTTACTCTCTCTGAGTAGATTCCTTCTCGAAGCATGTCAGATTTCCATTTTACTCTCTCTGAGTAGATTTCTTCTCGAAGCATGTCAGATTTCCATTTTACTCTCTCTGAGTAGATTCCTTCTCGAAGCATGTCAGATTTCCATTTTACTCTCTCTGAGTAGATTTCTTCTCGAAGCATGTCAGATTTCCATTTTACTCTCTCTGAGTAGATTTCTTCTCGAAGCATGTCAGATTTCCATTTTACTCTCTCTGAGTAGATTTCTTCTCGAAGCATGTCAGATTTCCATTTTACTCTCTCTGAGTAGATTTCTTCTCGAAGCATGTCAGATTTCCATTTTACTCTCTCTGAGTAGATTTCTTCTCGAAGCATGTCAGATTTCCATTTTACTCTCTCTGAGTAGATTTCTTCTCGAAGCATGTCAGATTTCCATTTTACTCTCTCTGAGTAGATTTCTTCTCGAAGCATGTCAGATTTCCATTTTACTCTCTCTGAGTAGATTTCTTCTCGAAGCATGTCAGATTTCCATTTTACTCTCTCTTAGTAGATTCCTTCTCGAAGCATGTCAGATTTCCATTTTACTCTCTCTGAGTAGATTTCTTTTCGAAGCATGTCAGATTTCTATTTTACCCTATATGAGTAGATTTCTTCTCGAAGCATGTCAGATTTTCATTTTACCCTCTCTTAGTAGATTCCTTCTCGAAGCATGTCAGATTTCCATTTTACTCTCTCTGAGTAGATTTCTTTTCGAATGTCAGATTTCTATTTTACTCTCTCTTAGTAGATTTCTTTTCGAAGCATGTCAGATTTCTATTTTACTCTCTCTTAGTAGATTTCTTCTCGAAGCATGTCAGATTTCCATTTTACCTTCTCCGAGTAGATTTCTTCTCGAAGCATGTCAGATTTCCATTTTACCCTCTCTTAGTAGATTTCTTCTCGAAGCATGTTAGAATTTCATTGGGCCGAGAGATGGCTATTTCGAGAATCAAATATATATAAACCTTGAGAAAGCTTAAAGATCGTGCTGATTGGGTTACCAGAACCACAACTTAAGCTACTTTTACTGGTTACAAACGCTGATATAACCAAACTGGACTAGCGTACGTGGTTGAAAGAAGTGTACCTAAACATAAGATGAACTTTTAAGTTAACCAATTCTCTTTAACATCCCCCCCCCCCACACACACATTGCACAAAAGATAAAAGAGCTACATTGATCCTACTTCCTATGAATCTAATCAACCAAAGAATTAACTGCAAGAATTGCAGTTCACGGTTTTACTATTTATTTTCTCCATGTTCAGGTTCTCAAACACACAGAAATAGAATGGAATCCCTCTATAGCGCATTCTTTTATAACACATTTTCTTATATAACAATATCTTTCAAAATCTCGAATTATATTTATTCTATATTGTTTGTACTGTATATAGTGAATTTCTGTTATTACATACATATTTTGTCGGTCCGGGTCAAGTTGTTATAACGGGATTACGTTGTACAACAAACTAGAGAAAGAGAAAGTATATGAGAGTGTGTGTTTTGTAAGCTATGCATGTAATCAATCACACCCAATGGTTCATTTGGAAGCGAAGGACATCGATCAGAATCAACCAATTATTAGGCTCTACCGTTTCTATCGTGGCAACCCGTGTCTATGAATTATGATAGCGGCTCTCCATCTTTCTCAGTCCGTGCTTTCTTCAGTTCCTGCTGTTATTTGTTCTGTGTGCGCGCATAGGTAACAAGGATAAACCGTTTCTTGTTCTGAATTCGGCAGAAACTTGAAAGTTATGGTCCAGCTGTGACAAAATACAATGACGTATCGGAGTATGTGCATAAGAGTAGAGGCAATTAAATAACAGACTCTACAGAGAATACAATACGCACATGTAATAAATTATTCTGATGTACGTGGCAGGAGGGTGCCAGTAGGATATGCCCTTCTCAGTTTCCTTCTGTCTGCCCTGACTGTCAGATACATTGAAGTACTACCTTGATATAAAACAGAACACGGTACGAGTCAATGTTTTATTCGCTCATCAATCTCTCACTTCATGTCCCATGGCGATAGAGGAGCGACAGGCATGAAAGCGTTGACGGTCGTATTCGCAGACAGTCAAAGAGGCAGCTCAGGACATATGGTTAACCTCCACAATGAAAGATGCCTTCGGCAACATGAGTAGATTAGTCCAAATATGAACTGTGTCGTATTCAGAGCACGTGACCATGCAATAAAAATAGATTAGCGCCTCACGACGTTGATGACAGCAATAGTATGAACGCTGTTTATAAAGAAATCAAAAGATGTCTGTGTCAGAGTTCGCGGGGATTACGAAACACACACGTGCGTACATCCACACACGCGCGCACACATGGCCTATATCTCAAATAAAAATAGAAAAATAAATCTGTATAACTTAAAGTTAGCGACAATAGCTCTTCAGCGCTTTGGCAAGATGTATTTCAGCCTGATATGCTATCATACGACTCGTCATCATATTGTATCTGTCTCTCTGTCTGGCTGCCAGCCTGTATGTCTGTCTATCTATCTATATACCACTTTGTCAGAGGTCGGACAATTTCTATATTGCACGGTAATGGACTCATTGCAATAAATGCATTGAGTAACTGTCTTTGTTCAAGTAGCGAGATTAAAATTGAGAAACACTGTTCTAGCTGATGTTTTGGTAGCTCGTCGATTAAAAGCCCTACACATCTTGTCCATTTGGTGTATTTGGGGAGCTGGTTGATTAAAGGCCATACCTAGTTTGTTGGTTGGTTAGGTTGGTTGGTTACTGATCCAGCGGTCCATGGGCTCATGCCCTTTGACCTAATGCCATTAAAAGGCATTATATTGCTGGGAAGTCTGTGAATTTTCGGCTCACCCCGGGACAGAGCCAGAGAATAACTATCACACCTCCAGGAAGGTAGATTTCAACCTATGCACTGCTCCTAGCCACTGCAACCAAGATAGGGTTCACTGTGCTCATTCCCCGCCACCAATTGACTACTGGTTATGCCGAACTTCTCTATTGCTCCAGGCATACAACCAAATGTTCAAGTCAAAAGGATTGTCACGTCCTGAGTGACTGTGCCTCTATGATGGGTCTAAGCCATAGGAAAAAACAGTGCTGTCAGTTTTCTTCTCCCCAGTGCTGCACAGTACATCTCTGGCTCCCTCCCAACCACAGAGGGTGCATACATATATATTCAAGTAAATAATGAAACACATTTCAACAATAAAATAAAAGCATAATTGTATAGATGACTTGCCATGAAGCTTCTATAAGAAGATAACCTCAATATAACAGCATGTCATCTACTAAGGTTTTCTGTTGTATGGTTGGTTTGTCTAGTGCGCTATTGGTGAGACCCATAGACGCAACCACATGCGTACCTAGTTTGTTCAAATAGTGTATTTTGCTCGTTGATTAAAAGACACAAGTGGGAGAGTAACATTACACGATGGGCAGGTTACAGTCTAGCAGAGTGCACCACCACGATAAGAGACAGGAGATATTGGAGATATGATGCAGCTAACCTTCGTTGCGGAGATGGCACTTAATGATGATGATGGTTAAAGGACATACCCGGTCTGTTCAAACGTAGCCAAACAAGGAACGTATCTAAATTTGGGTAAACCCCACACCTTTCCCACTTCAGGCTTATATACCGCCTTGGCGAGTCCTGCATGTCTAAAGCAATAGATTCATGGAAATCAGACGAAACTAAATTGACAGATGATAAACGTTTCGAAGAGTGACTGATACCGTCTGATACAAAATGCAGCTTTTACCAGAAATCGCACAAACAACTCGGAAGATTACGTATTCTGGACAGAAAAGAAGTGCAGCATTGATCAACAGAACAATGCCTGTTATTACGGCGAAACTGTTAAACTAACAGCAGTTATGTCCTTCAATGAATGCAGTAATATTCTACAGTTTGCTTCTATTATTTTGGTGCATGGCTTCATCAGTGGGTCAAAAACTGTATTTTTTTTCGGACACACATGTTAGATTTTGTTTAAGTGTTAAGAGAACCGTACGGCTCTGTGGTGATGTGGTACAGAGCCCGTCTGTGATAGCTAAGGTACCGGATTCGAATCTCGCAGCAGGTAGTTGTGCATCCGGACTGCTCAGACAGCAATGACAAACATCTGAACAAGTTCATCCATGCATTTCCTGGAGAATAACTACAGACAAAATATTCTGGGTTGATGGCTACATTTTAAATATATGACAATTCTTTTAATAATTAGAATGTTTCACCAGCGGACCACCGGGACCATTAGCATGCACATCCTTCGTCATATGCTGGGGAGAGACTTAGTACTTATTGGCTTGCCCGGAGTGCAAAAATAATTGTTTTAACAATCAGAATGTTTCACCAGCGGGCCACCGGAACCATCAGCATGCATACCCTTCGTCATATGCTGGGGGGAAACTAAGTGCCTATAACTTGCCCGGAGTGCAATGATATTATGATCAGAAAGTAAGGTTCAGCAACAGTGTTCTCATTCATCCAGTGATTTGTAGTAATATCGAACTAATACTGGTTTCTTCAAATCTAGATGTGTTATAGATTATCCATAGAGGTGGCCACATTAAGCAGGCGATCATGAAGAAGTTTGGTACAGTACAGGTAGACACCACAACATAGTCGAGCTATTTCCCATGTCTATGTTTGTAAATTTCATGTTTATCATTTAATAATTTAAATATTAATTTATTTTAGGGTTTGGTTTAGGATAGTTGTGTTTTACATAACTAACCCTAACTCTAAATAAATAAATATTTCAATTAATAAAGATGAACATGAAATTTACAAACATATAAAGGGAAATAGTTAAACATGTGGTGGCGTCTACTTGTACTGTACCAGAAGTTTCAATACGTGCTTTTATATCCATTATCAAACCCTGCCTCGCCCATGTGTTGCTGGGGCCCGAAAGGGGAGCAAAGAATAATAACACTGTTTACCTTCCACGCATGTCGTAAAAGGTGACTAAGGAGGTTATGGGAAGGAGTTGGCTGTCCCATCCGATATAGGGTCAGTGACCCAAAGTCATGCTGAAGTCGGATGTGTCAGGCCGAAAGGCATATATATCGCAGCAATGCTGTAAACCATGACACAACACATTCCGTTCTCCGGACTACATCCTACTAATCTGCAGAAGTTTGAGAACGAACGCAGAAGAAGAAGAAACCCCGCCTATTGATGCTTTACGGTATCAATGTCCATGAATACAACATGAATGAACTACATCGGTAGTAAATTGTGAGAATAAGTTAACTTGCTATCTCCGAGATGCCGCTAGAAACTGCCAGTGAAGCAGGCCTCTCCTGCCGGTAAGTCGATAAAACCTCCATTTATATACTTACTTCTAAATACATTACGGCAAGATAGGAACATTCTTACAGATATCATGATTTGGATACATTGAGGCAAACACGTTTCAAAGAAACAAACGTGTATTCATGTCTGTCCAAGTGGAGAACCGCTGGACTAGACAACCATTCAACTCCATTCTGGTGTAGAATATTCATGAGACAATGAAACACAGTATTTATGATAAGGATTGCCATTTCTTGAAGCTGGACTATATGTAGGTTCAATTAGTGATTTATGTCTGATAGAAGAAGGGGGGGGGGGAGAAAGAGAGAGAGAGAGAAAACAGCATGGGCATGGGCATATATATATATATATATATATATATACACACACACAAAAGTACATGAGGTTATAATAGGCCTTTGCCAAAGAAAGAATCGGTTGTTACCACACAATATCCATAGATTTCACACGATTTACTAAATTTTTGCCCAGAATGGCCCTGCATGCTGATGTCGCGCAGCTTTATTCATATTATATAATATTAGTCGTTTTTCGTGTCCGTCTCTTGCTGTTGCCAGCCAATGAAAAGGACGCACACAGTCGGTGAAGAAAAGATAAGTGCTTGGTATACATGAGGCTTATGCACTTTCCAGATATAGGGGCCCACTAGTAACAAATGGTTCAAGGACAGGAGATCCCGGAAATGCTTCTAGACAACGGACGCATTTTATAAAGCCGTAACATTAACTATTGATGGCTGTTGGTATCTAGATAGTCGTGCGTACTATCTCTCTCTATACGCCGTGTCTCTTGTTTGCCTTGCGGCGTCAGGGGTGGAAGAGTTCTCTGGAGATGGTCTTCATGTGCGCTGTTTGTAAGCTCTAATACAGTTAGCATTAAGACATCTTTACCTTGGAGGTAGTTTCTAAGGTTATATATATATATAAATAACATGATAGTAGTGGTATGATATGGCAGTATTGACATGATATGGTAGTGGTGACATGATATGGCAGTGGTGACATGATATGGTAGTGGTGACATGATATGGTAGTGGTGACATGATATGGCAGTGGTGAAATGATATGGTAGTGGTGACATGATATGGCAGTGGTGACATGATATGGCAGTGGTGACATGATATGGTAGTGGTGACATGATATGGTAGTGGTGACATGATATGGCAGTGGTGACATGATATGGTAGTGGTGATAGGATATGGTAGTGGTGACATGATATGGTAGTAGTGACAGGATATGGTAGTGGTGACATGATATGGTAGTGGTGACATGATATGGTAGTGGTGACAGGATATGGTAGTGGTGACAGGATATGGTAGTGGTGACATGATATGGTAGTGGTGACATGATATGGTAGTGGTGACATGATATGGTAGTGGTGACAGGATATGGTAGTGGTGACATGATATGGTAGTGGTGACAGGATATGGTAGTGGTGACAGGATATGGTAGTGGTGACAAGATCAAACAAATAACGCGTTTTGGATATATACTGTTCAAAATATAAAACATTATTTCAATCATGCACCAAAATTTTATTTTACGAAATTAACATTTCAACCTTGACATAAAGAAATTTCAGACTAAAACTAAACTAAACCCGTCTTCAGTCATTCCTATTGACAATGCTGTTCGCTCACTGCGGTCGGTTCGTGCGAAGACGGTCTGTAATAACAGGACCCATGTAGGACCTGCCAGGAGCATAGCCCACACTTCGGAACCAATAATCTTATAATTCTTCTGTCAGGTTTGTTGACCCAACCGCAGTGATTGCATATCTAGCATTTCCGTCACCGAGGAATGATTCTTGATTAGAAACTGGCCTCACAGCACGTGGGACATTCCCATAAGTGCTCCGTCATCTGTTCCAGCAGTCATTCGACTCGATGGTGTTCCGAGTCCAATGCCGCCGAAACAGACGTCGACATCAGGGCCATTGCGACAGGTATTCAAGCACAACGTCGACCTGTCGGAACAACATGGTAACTGTTATCGAAGGTTACGACTATCTAGGAGTGAGGCAAAGGGCAACGATTCAATGTTAGCTGACCTGCATCTTTTCGTCATCGGTGGGGATTATTTGATAGAAGACAACAGTAGGTAACTGAGATTATTTGATAGAAGACAACAGTAAGTAACTGAGATTATTTGATAGAAGACAACAGTAAGTAACTGAGATTATTTGATAGAAGACAACAGTAAGTAACTGAGATTATTTGATAGAAGACAACAGTAACTGAGATTATTTGATAGAAGACAACAGTAAGTAACTGAGATTATTTGATAGAAGACAACAGTAAGTAACTGAGATTATTTGATAGAAGACAACAGTAACTGAGATTATTTGATAGAAGACAACAGTAAGTAACTGAGATTATTTGATAGAAGACAACAGTAACTGAGATTATTTGATAGAAGACAACAGTAGGTAACTGAGATTATTTGATAGAAGACAACAGTAAGTAACTGAGATTATTTGATAGAAGACAACAGTAGGTAACTGAGATTATTTGATAGAAGACAACAGTAAGTAACTGAGATTATTTGATAGAAGACAACAGTAAGTAACTGAGATTATTTGATAGAAGACAACAGTAAGTAACTGAGATTATTTGATAGAAGACAACAGTAAGTAACTGAGATTATTTGATAGAAGACAACAGTAGGTAACTGAGATTATTTGATAGAAGACAACAGTAAGTAACTGAGATTATTTGATAGAAGACAACAGTAAGTAACTGAGATTATTTGATAGAAGACAACAGTAAGTAACTGAGATTATTTGATAGAAGACAACAGTAAGTAACTGAGATTATTTGATAGAAGACAACAGTAGGTAACTGAGATTATTTGATAGAAGACAACAGTAAGTAACTGAGATAAGATGTGACAGTTGTCATCAGCGTTGTCAATGGATGGTTGGGAATAATTGGAGACGGGTTTAGTTACTTAGTTAGTCGTCGGATCATCATCACTGCAAACTGGACACGTCCATAGTTGCTCTGATCTCTCCCTGAGTCTATCCACCATCACACTTCTGCCGACTATACCGGCGCTCTGCTAGTTGACCATCATTCTTCTCTGCCCTCCAAAATGTTCACTTGTAGCAACACCGCATTTCAAACCCTGATCTTTAATCCTGGACATTCAAAAGGAATAATCATCCATACTAGTCTCACTCTCGTGTGCTATATCTTTTATGGAGTTCAAAACGTCAGCTCGATCCATTGCCCCGTGTCACAATCGCGCCTGACGCCAGTTGATCTTCTCTTTCATTGTCTTGAACACCCACATGTCCCGGCACGAAAATAAATGCAGCTATTTTCAAACTAGCATTTCTCAAGGCTTCAATCGGGTTTTCGCAAACGAGACCCACTTGTACTTTCCTAATCATATAGAGTCACTCAAGATGCAGACGCGTGTTACCTTCTGTGTGCCTAACCACTCAAATGCCCTAGTCACCGCCATAATCTCCATGGTCATGCTACTCGTAGTCACAGCACAGGCCCCACTCTCCTCTCTGATCGTTTTACCTGCACACTGTGTTGTGAAGGCCCAAGCACTGCGAACATGTCTAATCACTGATCCATCAGTGTATATAATTACATTCCTCTCTTTGACATTCTTACTGACCAAAGCCTGTACCTCTTGCCCCACAGCCGTGGAACATCATTCTCTGCATTCCCCGCTGTTATTACTACTCTCAAACAAGTTTTGGAATCTGTTGGTAGACCTATCCATTCCGCACCTGCTGCCACATCTTGCAATCTGCACACGCTTTGTATGACATCCTCAGCACATTCCATCCACGACTTCCTTCTCTTCAGTCTGCTACCTTTAACTTTCTGTATTTTGGGTGTGATTTAGTTTAAGTCTGAAAATTTCTTCATGTCAAGGTTGAAACATTCATTTCGTAAAATAAAATGTTGGTACTCGTATCACCACTAGCATATCGTATCACCACTAGCATATAGTGTCACCACTAGTATATCGTATCACCACTAGCATATAGTGTCACCACTAGCATATCGTATCACCACTAGTATATCGTATCACCACTAGCATAGTGTCACCACTAGCATATCGTATCAACACTAGTATATCGTATCACCACTAGCATATAGTGTCACCACTAGCATATAGTGTCACCACTAGCATATCGTATCAACACTAGTATATCGTATCACCACTAGCATATAGTGTCACCACTAGCATATCGTATCAACACTAGTATATCGTATCACCACTAGCATATAGTGTCACCACTAGCATATCGTGTCACAATTACCATATAGTGTCACGATTGTTTTTGGCAGGTTCCTATGACAGGCCTGGAAATATGACAGTGGTGCTATTCTTTGTTCACTGAACTAGAAACCTAAGCCCCGGTTACCCCATGGGTGATTTTTTTAAATAGTATGAAGCTCTTATATAACCAACTTGATATAACCGTGCACTGCTGAGAGAAGTATATCTCACCACAGAAGGTACTTTTTACCACTAAACCAATAAAAAACAATTATTAGCCGGTACGATTAAGGGGAGGTAATCAAAGCCTGAATCGATGTCCTGTAGTGCCGATATAGTAGTGGTTCTTGGTTGTAAGACTACTTTCTGTGTTCATTCTCAAACTTATTCTGGTCATCATGGTGCAGTTCGAGTAACAAAATGAGTTGTGTCTCATGATTTACACTAAGGCTCTTATATTTGTATCTGTCCATCTAACACATCCGATTTCAGCATACAATGTTACATATAGTAGAATGAACACTGAAAAGGCCTTTTAAAATGAGTGACAAATACAATTTTTCAAGTGAGTACAAAAACTATTTTGTGGAGATGACTGTAATTATGATAATTTTTCAAAATTTTATCTAAACTCATTTGTATTTATTTCCATCCATCCATGTCTCATTAGGTCAAGTTCTGCATTGTCATTGTCTAACTTTATCAAGTTCCTCATTATCCGTGTCTCATTAGATCGAGTTCCGAATGAAAAGAAGTAGAGAAGTGTGTGTGAGATGCAGAAAATGCCATTTCTAATTGTTCGTTGCATGCTGATTGTACGATTAATATATAAACTGGTCCATAAATTGAGTCTGTGGTAACAGGATTGCCTGAACTGCTACCCCCAGAATTTTTTATGATTAAAAGCTATGATATAATCAAATTGGGCCCAGGTCTGCAGTTGAAAGCAGCGTACCTCATTACAAAGGGTACACATTAAACATTTCTTGCAAATATGGGTTATATGCATCCCCCCCCCTTTCTTCCAGAGGCCATGGAGACCTGCAGAGGGAGCCAGCAGGAAAAATTGAGGAGGGGGGGGGCGTTGCGTGAGGGAAGTGCACAGGAAAATAACTATTTCAACGATGCATGGTTGTCATCAGCGTTGTCAATGGATGGTTGGGAATAATTGGAGATGGGTTTAGTTGCTTAGTTAGTCCTAATCACTGTTAAATCTCAGTTAAAAAGCATCAACTTAAAAATAAAGTCAATGGTCATTTTTATGCACGGGTGGAGGGGGGTTAGAAGGCCGTGGATACGTCTAAAGTAGAAAAGGGGGGAGGGATACATAAAAATAATTTCCTCTGGGGTTTTTAATAAGATTTTGGGAGATACGTTGAGAAAGGGGGTGGGATGACCCACTTTTTGACTTGCTTCCTATAACTAATATTAAAAAACATAAGACATCACATGGAATTTTAACCAGGTCCGTTAGGTGTTAGCTGAAAGAACCTGGTTCAAATCCCTGTTGCTGCCTTATGATTTTTTAAATAATAATAAATAATTGATGTTTCTATTTTTATTATTCATTTACCCATGTCACAGCAGTGGGGAGGAAGAAACTGACAGCACTGTTTTTCCTATGGCTGAGGCCCATCATAGAGGCACACTGACTCACGACGTGACAATCCTTTTGACTTGAACATTTAGTTTCATGCCTGGAGCAATAGAGAAGTTCCGCATAATCAGTAGTCAATTGGTGGCGGGGAATGAGCACAGTGAACCCTATCTTGGCTGCAGTGGCTTGGAGGATTTCATAGGTTGAAACCTACCTTCCTAGTAATGTGATAGTTGTTCTCTGGCTCTGGCTGGGACAAAAATCCACAGACTCCCCAGCAATATAATGTGGGTCAAAGGATATGTGCACACGGACCGCTGAATCAGCAACCAACCAACCCATGTCACATCCAAAGCAACATTGTATATGTGTTATTTATGCTTACATGTGACCTAACTGGTTCTTGTAGTATTGAGGCTTCTGGCACATACTAATGTTGGATGTGTGTTGTCCAGTGTTGTTATTGTCTGTGTGTCGATCAAGCCATCCATATTCATAGTAGCTTGAGAACATAAGCCTACACGTTGGAATTCTTGACTAAAATTGCTGGAGGTGCACGTTATCACCTCCAGAATTGCCTTCTTTACTCTGTGTGTGTGTTCGTCCATCATAATTGATGATGACCAATTTTACATTCACTTTTGAAAATTCAGCTAGAATTATGACCATGCTTAATAATTCATAGATGGCTAATGAGCCCTATTCGAGCTGTAAATTTTCTTGGACAGATTGGACATGGAATGACCATTTTAGGCAAATTTTGGTCTATCTGTGACTTTCTAGCTGCTCTCCGATGTTGGGATGCAGCATTTCTCCTCTTTTCACAAGATGATACACTCTTTTTGATTGTAGAATGCCATGTAGATCTATTTTGTGAAAGTTCTTCCCATATGTTTTGGTCTATTTCAAACACTTTCAGTGAGGTCTTTAACGAGTCCTTGCAGTGCTTCTTTTGGCCACCTTGAGATCGTTTGCCCTTCTCCAGCTCACCATAGAGAAGTATCTTTGGCAGGCGATAGTCTAGCA
Organism: Meghimatium bilineatum; assembly: GCA_034231615.1. Lineage (NCBI taxonomy): Eukaryota > Metazoa > Mollusca > Gastropoda > Stylommatophora > Philomycidae > Meghimatium > Meghimatium bilineatum. Next base: position 20,432,958 of record CM067310.1, read on the forward strand.
TACGTACCAAATGACCTGCCCAACGAATCTGTGTCTGCATCAGGATAGTGTCAATGCTGGGGATACCAGATCTATCAAGGACAGTGGTATCTGGAATCTTGTCTTGCCATCAAGTTGTTTGTTTGATATATTGAATATTGGTATATGGTCATTGAAAGCTGATTTTAAATTGATATAGACCTACAAAATAAAGTAACAAAACATAAATCATGACAGGAACACATAATTGTAAAGTTTAATGTGTTTGATACATTATTAACTCAAATTACAAATCAGAAACAATCAAACTACAACAAAATAAACTATACAAGGACATGTCTGTCCAGACTGTCCACTTCAATTTTAGATCAGAAAACATGTTTTTTTATAAACTTCAAATTGACACAAAATTAAAGTAACAAGAACACAACTTGAATTATGTAACTGATAAAAGTCAACAAGAGAACAAGGCAGCTATTACCAAGAGGCTGCACTGTGCAGAGATTGCTAGCATTACTCACTCTTGCGAAGATGTATAGGCCTCGGAATAGTACTTGCAAGAGACAAATAATGATTTTATATATATATATAATATAGCCTATATGCAATGAAATGTAAAAGCAACATAATTGATAATACATTATTTTAGAAATAGTCTATCTGTGTGTAATGTGTAAAGTCAGTAGTTCATTGTTCATAAGCATCCTATCATGACATGTAAACGCCCATGTGTTGCCGCTGGCCAATAAGGATTCATTTTCATTAAGTGGTAAAACCATTTCATTCTCAGCTGCACCCGTGTATTGCCGGGGCCCGAAAGGAGAGCAAAGAATAGCAACACTGCTTACCTTCCATGCATATCGTAAGAGGCGACTAAGGAGTTATGGGATGGAGTTGGCTGTTCCATCCCATATAGGGTCAGTAACCCAAAGCCATGCTAAAGTCAGATGTGTCAGGCCAAAAGGCGCAGATATCGCAGCAGTGTTGTAAACCATGACACAACGCATTCCGTTCTCTGGACTACATCCTAATAATCTGCAGGAGTTTGAGAATGAACACAGAAGAAGATCACATGTAAAGTCAGTAGTTGATTGTTCATAAGGATAATATCATCACAACAATAACAAAATTGAGGGTATTCTCATAAGGGTCCAGCTTATCAGCCCATTAGCTAAGAATATACCTACTCTTCAAAATTTTGTTACCAATTATGTTGACACTGTGACACAGTGAAATGGTGGTTGTTGGAAAGCCTGCAGAATAGAGAAAGAAGGGGAGGGGATGGTTAACCCCCACATACCTCCACCCCTAAGGAAAACATAACATGAGATTTAGTACCAGGCAGAAAGCTAAACAGTAGGTATTAAAAAAAAACAAAAAACACACGCACACACACACAACACACCCCCACCCACTACGAGTGAGTGGGACAAAATGCGTGTCCAAAAAATTTATGTTCAACTAATATCCTTGTTTGTGGTTTAATATTTATATTTTATTGTTACATTTCCTACATTTTTAGACTGTGTATTGGTTCCACATTCAATTATCTTTATTTTGATACCTTATATGACCTTCCATAGCTACTACTTTTTCTACAGTAAGCTTACACTGTAATCATGTTTCCTTCCAAAAATCTAACCTAAACTTAATTATGTCCAAACCCCAGAAATTAAAGACAATTCTGTATCTGAGTGATGTCACATCAAAGCACCTTTGAAACATTGCTTTTGTGTACTGTTTCTTGAAATTAGAAAATTGTAGTACAGTATTAGCAATTGCAAACAATAAAAAAAGCACAAAAATACTTGAAAGCAATGGAATTGTTTAGATAGACGGTTGATGATGCTCACACAATGCAAAATAATGCCACACTGAACAATAAAATGTGTGGCTTACCCTTTGTTTTAAAAAAAATAATAGCGAGACCGTGTCAACAAAATCTGAGACAACCAACAAAAACGGAGACAAATTTTTGTGGACAAATCAGCAAAAACCAAAATCAGCGATAACCAAAGTCAGCAAAAACCAAGGTTTCACTGAATTTAGTTTTCAAATATTTCATTACCGTATATCCTTACTGATACCTTTGTCTAAGATATGAAGGGACTTAAAAAATTGAGTTAATGAGATAATGAGCAGAATATACTCTCAACAGCTATAATCCATCGATGTTACATTTATCGATCACTTATTCTACTAGGATTCCATTCCAGAACTAATAATCATTTCCATCTCATGCGTTCAGATCACTCAGGTTAATAAGTTTTATATTTTTAGTCATAGAACATGATTACTATGATTAAATACTGTCTATTGTCTATTATATCCAAGTCTGCATATTTATCCTTACCTTGACGAAGGCACAGTGGTCGAAATGTTGAACCTGTGTATTTGTAAACCTGATCTGAATCAAGTTTTTGGGGTTTATTTTACTAATTTTCATTACCCACACATTAGAGAGACAGAAAAAAAAGGAGGAAGATCAAGAGAGACTCTTCGCAGAATAACCATTGAAGAGGGTATGACTGGGTCTCAACAACATACAAGAATTACACACAGTAGCATCTATCCATCTATATTCTGTGGGCCTTGTTTGCCTTGTGGCATCAGGGGTAGAAGAGTTCTAGGGAGATAACCTTCTTGTGTGCTGTTTGTAAGCTTGTTCCTGTGGCTTCTTTTATTTCTATGATCTATCTTTTACATGGTCTGACTCTGGCTTTACAGTAGCAAAACATCGCTCAAACTGGAAAGTTATGATTTCTGCCCTATGCACCATGTTTGGCATTGAAGGAACATAGATAGATAGATAGATTAGATAGATAGATAGATAAGATAGATAAGATAAGATAGATTAGATAAGATAGATTAGATAGATAAGATAGATAGATAGATAGATAGATAGATAGATAGATAAGATAGATAGATAGATAGATAGATAGATAGATAAGATAGATAGATAGATAGATAGATAGATAAGATAGATAGATAGATAGATAGATAGATAGATAGATAGATAGATAGATAGATAGATAGATAGATAGATAGATAGATAGATAGATAGATAGTTTTAATGCAGTTTTTTTTCCTTCTTGTTTACTTTTCATAAAATACTGATGTAAAGTTCCTTAAAAATGTATCTCTTTCCAGATCTGGATTGTAGGGTAGATACTAGAGTAGTTAAACTATCTATAGATACTAGAGTAGTTAAACTATCTATAGATACTAGAGTAGTTAAACTATCTATAGATACTAGAGTAGTTAAACTATCTATAGATACTAGAGTAGTTAAACTATCTATAGATACTAGAGTAGTTAAACTATCTATAGATACTAGAGTAGTTAAACTATCTATTGCTAACTTGTATACAAAGTGTCATCAGGCTATCACTAAGTTTCTGTGGAAGACGTGAGACACTGTGTACAAAGTAGACTTTAACAGTAAATTTCATTTTAACTCAATTCCCTTCCCTTTGTGACCACTCCAAAACAATGTATACCTTCCTCCTCTTTCTGTCAACTTGCAGAAAGAAAGAGAGAGAGAGAGAGAGGGAGAGAAAATTGGAGCAAGTGACAGGAGCAAGACAGGGCAAGTGGATTTTACTCACATGGGAGTGATGGAAGCGGCCTTACTTGCCATACTTGAGGGTGTGTAGCTAAAACCTCCAACTGTGCCTGTGAGTAGTGTAGATTTATCAACAACTGTATAGATTTGTGTGTTTAGCAAATGTAATTAGGTTGACACTCATATCAAATTTAGTAACTTAAATTTTAAGAATATTTTGGTTCGACCCTGCAACTGATTCCTGGAGATAATAGAGATATTAAAAAAAAGTAAAGTAACCCATAGCATTTATTAATACCGTAGGGGTGTGAGATGTTAGCGATCTCACATTTCAGAGGCTCTGAAAATGAGGTCGGTAACCATCTCCTCTCCCTCGCAGTCTTTACTTCCCGGATTAATCCGGTACCCATTTAAGGCTGGGTCAATCTGGGAGCCGTTGCAATCTGAAAAATAATTCTGCCTCAACTGGGCAATGAACCCAGCACCACTCATATGTGAAGCCAGTGCGCTAACCACTGCACTACGCGGCTCCCAATATATACAAGAATAGAGATATACAAGAAAATGAAACAGCAGACAGACTTGCAAAAAGAGGAAACCACAAAACAAAAAAGGCAATGAAATAGTATAGGAACAGTCCGACAGATTATCAGAAACAACACCAGGGAAATCCTGGTTGTCTGTCTACTCCATGACTTTTTCTGGTCAACAAATGTGATATACAATTCTGAGTTGCTTTCTGTTGATTTTTCTGCCAGTTGTCTTGAGTGTAAAAATATCATCTGTACAGCTGTTATTCTTACAGAATCCAATTTTAGTGTTGTTAAGATGTGGTTCACTGAATGCTTGTAATCTTCTTTCTAGAATTCTATAGAAAATTTTTCCACCATAAGAATTACTAAGTCAACTTCAGAAGATCTGTACTTTAAAAAAACTTGTTTAAGAATGGCATTGAGCTTTTAAGAGTAGAATTACTCAGCAACAATTAGATATTAACAGCAACAATTAGATATTAACAGCAACAATTAGATATTAACAGCAACAATTAGATATTAACAGCAACAATTAGATATTAACAGCAACTATTAGATATTAACAGCAACAATTAGATATTAACAGCAACAATTAGATATTAACAGCAACAATTAGATATTAACAGCAACTATTAGATATTAACAGCAACAATTAGATATTAACGGCAACAATTAGATATTAACAGCAACAATTAGATATTAACAGCAACAATTAGATATTAACAGCAACAATTAGATATTAAAAGCAACAATTAGATATTAACAGCAACAATTAGATATTAAAAGCAACAATTAGATATTAACAGCAACAATTAGATATTAACAGCAACAATTAGATATTAACAGCAACAATTAGATATTAACAGCAACAATTAGATATTAACAGCAACTATTAGATATTAACAGCAACAATTAGATATTAACAGCAACAACTAGATATTAAAAGCAACAATTAGATATTAACAGCAACAATTAGATATTAACAGCAACTATTAGATATTAACAGCAACAATTAGATATTAACAGCAACAATTAGATATTAACAGCAACAATTAGATATTAACAGCAACAATTAGATATTAACAGCAACAATTAGATATTAACAGCAACTATTAGATATTAACAGCAACAATTAGATATTAACAGCAACAACTAGATATTAAAAGCAACAATTAGATATTAACAGCAACAATTAGATATTAACAGCAACTATTAGATATTAACAGCAACAATTAGATATTAACAGCAACAATTAGATATTAACAGCAACAATTAGATATTAACAGCAACAATTAGATATTAACAGCAACAATTAGATATTAACAGCAACAATTAGAAATTAAAAGCAACAATTAGATATTAACAGCAACAATTAGATATTAACAGCAACAATTAGATATTAAAAGCAACAATTAGATATTAACAGCAACAATTAGATATTAACAGCAACAATTAGATATTAACAGCAACAATTAGATATTAACAGCAACAACAGGTTGAATATTTTGGTATAGTCATAATCCTATATATTTCAGCTTCAGTGAGATTTTATTGGCAATCAATCAGTCTAAAGTACTTAACATTGATGGCAAGGCTTAACATTGATGGCAAGACTTAACATTGATGGCAAGACTTAACATTGATGGCAAGACTTAACATTGATGGCAAGACTTAACATTGATGGCAAGACTTAACATTGATGGCAAGACTTAACATTGATGGCAAGACTTAACATTGATGGCAAGGCTTAACATTGATGGCAAGACTTAACATTGATGGCAAGACTTAATATTGATGGCAAGACTTAACATTGATGGCAAGACTTAACATTGATGGCAAGACTTAACATTGATGGCAAGACTTAACATTGATGGCAAGACTTAACATTGATGGCAAGACTTACATTAAAAGAAACTTTCATTAATTCTAGTTTTTTTAGCTGAAATTATTTAGCACGTAGTGAAGTCCTGAGTACAGAACCAGGTTTTCCAATTCTGAACAAAGTAGAGTTTTAAGCTAACTGTCACCCAAATTATTGCCTACCCAAGTGTCCATCAGAAGGGGGAGTTCTTACAAGCAGTCGACCTGGTTGAGTCAGGATGTTGGATGTTCCTCTCAGCTGGACATAAGAAAAATAATTACAATGAGATTAGAATATGTTATAAACTTATAAATAATGTAGAACCTTGACATCATACAAAAAAGTTCAAAAGGTCTAAAGGATTGACTTCATTGTACTGAGATTTACCCATATATACACCACACCTCTTGACAAAGCGACATTTCGCCTACCAAATATACCTATCACAGGATGTAACTCCATAGTCTCAAGCAATAATCCCCAGGGATCCTAAAAAAAAAAAAAAAAAAAAGAAAAAAAGAAGAAAGACTCATGTCATAATCCAACGTGTAAATTTGAAGCAATCACAGGAAGAGTATTTGGAGCATCTGGCACATCTAATATTTATTTGTGTACCTCCAAAGTTCCCTTCCAAATAATGTAAGTTTGTTTCTCATTGCAAACCAGTGTCATGTCACAGGAAGTTCACATAGAGCTTGATTAAATACTGAATAGACCAGAATATTGTAGAAACAGTTATATGTTACTTCCAGTAATTATAAAAATATTGGAAGCAATCAGGGAATCACTTTTGACTCCTGTGTATAACTTAACAGGAGTTGGCAAAGCAATTTAAGAATTTACTCAAGTACAATACGGGGAAAGTGCCTACATTTTTAGTGGAATACTAAATTATATTAAAATGTTGAAATGTAGCAAAAATCGAAATAGTGGCAGATGAGCAATGTTAGCATACATATAGATAAAGAAGCATTTTACACTCACTAGGACTGCTGCATCGACCGGCACTCTACGCACAGAGAACCCCCCGCTGATGAGCCTGCGGGAGGGGGGCTCTCAATGCATATTACACAGATCAATGCAACTGGCAGCATTCCTCGTGGGTGTTTCATCTCTGATTAACTTAGCCATTGTGTTTTTCTAGTGACATGATTTCCATGATGACACAAAATCTACACATACTATAACAAAGTTGAAATGTAGGCACTTCTTCCTGCATTGTACCTCCATCTACAATTCAGAAATATACAATTAAGCATCAAATTGACTGTTAGTATGTCCACTGTCTCATTACCCTGAATGACAGCACATCGTGGGCAGTACATCTATGCGATACCCAGGAAGTAGGAAGCAGATGTCAATAATATCCAGTTACAATGACTGTTACAGTTACTGCCATTTGGAATCTTTCAAAGAATCATACATGTAACAAATTAACTCTTTATCTGCTTTATTCTTCTCAGTAACAAATCTAGCTATGATAAGTCTTCCCACAATGACTTTCTCCCTGTGCTAAACCTTCTCTTATCCTATAAAAATAAGAGATCTTTCATTGTATTTTTATTGAGACTTTTTACTGAAACCAGAAAAATACAGACCTCATGGATGGATTTATAGACACGTACTTGTGCTTGAACTATAACATCCATTACAGAAACACTTCGAGTTTTACAATGACAAGTAAACACATCAAACTACGAATATTAAATGCAAGTGTGATTCCATCGTTGACATATGGATGTGAATGTTGGAAATCTACCACAATAATGTATAAGAAGTTAGTTGCCTTTGAGAATAGATGCCTCAGAAAAATCAAAAATACTAATTGGAAAGACTTCAAATCAAACGACATGCTAAGAGAGGATACAAAACAAGAATACGCGATGAACATCATCAGAAAACGTCACTGGACATGCATCGACCACATACTTAGAATGAAGGAAGACAGATTTCCATGATAAGTCTTCATGTGGACACCAGATGGGAAAACAAAACAGGGAAGACCAAAAAGAACGCTCAGAAGAACATTTATGAATGAATTAAAATCAACAGGCATAAATGCACAAGACCTGCAACCCCTAGCAACTGACTGAGAGGCATGGAGAACTATGACATCCGCCCTATGTGCCAAACTTGGCAAAAGAGGAACTGACTGACTGACTAACTTGTGCTTGGCAATCATCTTAAATCAGAGTTAAATCATTTTTAGCAACACAGGGATAGATAACACAGTAAAACAGGTTAACTTGTCCGTAGCAGTTAGATAGAAGAACAAGTAAACTCGTTTGTAGCTGTTCATGGGATAAGACAATTATGTATCTTGATTATCATGTCTAGAATTGTAAATGAGTTTGTATAGTGAAACTCACACTTTCTGTTTATTATAATAGAGACACACAAAATGCATTCGACTCTTTCAGAACTTGAAGTTTTAAGGTTTGTAACAAATTAATTTTCAGTACTAGAAAAATGTCATTACATTTTTTTTTAAATTTGATCATGTTTAAGCATAATATTTATAAATGGTGTGCACAAGCCTATTGTGGGAAATAGTGGCAGACGCAATACTTACATTTCTTTGTTGGACTCCAATACAATCCCTAAAAAATAGATTTAATAAGTGATAGTTATTGCAATGTGGTAGGCCTACATCAAGTACACACATGAACCCGGTTGTCTAGATGATAATGAGTTTGCTTACTATCACCGGATTGGATTACAGCATGCCTGATTCAAAACCACAACAGGACAAACACATCCGGGTCATAATTTCTTGCCTGATATGACTAGTCCTCCAGTCGACCAAGCTGTAAATCCATACCTGGAGCATGAGTTGGGGAAGGTAAACACAGCAAGGAAGGAAACAGGCCACCCAACCTAATAGTTGCTGCAGGTGAGTAAATAAAGAATTATCTTCATCCCTGGCAGCAGATTGCTCTCATGTGGCCTACTGTTATTGCAATGTATAAAATAAATTGAAACACAATACAAGAAAAATGGGGTAGAACATTCTCTTCAGGATGTAGCAATCAAACCAGCATTTTTGGGCTGTAATTATTTTCCAGGCAATATAAATATATTAAGTAGTCTGAAATCACTTTTTGAACTGTCCAAATACACAATTGCCTGTAGTAGACTTTGAACCTGGTTCCTTGGAGGTTTTAGACATACTCTGTGCATTGTTCCAACAATTCTTGTAATCTTCTTCTTCTTCAGCGTTCATTCTCAAACTCCCGCTGAATCTAGCAGGACCATGGTCTACTAGATTTCCAGCAGGATGTAATCCAGAGAATGGAAATGCGTTGTGTTGCCGTTTTATCTGCGCCAATGGCCCGACACATCCATCTTCAGCGGTGTAATCTTCTCATTCCTCACATGATCTCTTCTTGTTTTGTTTGATGCTGTTCTTAAGACATCCCATTTGACACATAGAGTAAACCTTCTCTCTTGCTCTTAAGTTAGTGTCCACATATGACACTGATAAAAAATGTTGGTTTCTTAGTTAAATGACAATTATCAAAGATGCAATTAAACAGTTGGTCATTATTTATCACACAGTTTCCATGAGGAAGGTCTGCATGCCCAAGTTTGGTAGTGGCCTACCACAAAAACTATTCTGCTACATTATACTTCAAGTAGATGAGATGACTATGTGTAAGGCTTTTCTTCCAGTGAACACTCCTCAAACATTTATCTTCACAGTTACATGTTTCATATTGTAGGCCTATGTTCTGTTGTCCCCATTCATGGAATAAATGCATGTTTTGTTTCATATTTTTACTTGTATCTGCTATCCAAACATTCCCATGGTTAAGGAAGAGATGCAGACTAGCTACCTTTGTAGCCTCCTGAGTTGTGGGGAATGCCAGAAGTACCATCACTACACATGAGTCTGCAAAGCTAATGGAAGAATGATTAAATAGTTGACCCAGAAGCATATGCTATGATCCTAACAGGACATGACTATCCTGAGAAACTCCTGCACTGGAATGCCTTCCTTCCGGGACTAAACATGCATCCATGAACCCACTGACACAATACATTTGAGACAATGAACTGTATTGTCTGAAAGGCAAAGGGTTATCATCAAAGGCTACCTGCTCATATCTAAAAGGACTAAAAGTATAAATGAAGCCAGTGGCGCATTTACCGCAACAACAAGCAGCCTAACTATGGAAGTATTCGCAGTAACGCAGGCTCTTAACTGGCTGGCATTGCAAGCCTATTCCCATGTGTGCATACTAAGTGACTCTCTGAATATGATTCAGAAAGTCAAAACAGGTGACATACGTAGGGAATGGGGGGAGTCATTTGAGCTGACCAACTAGCTAGCCTCGCAACCACAACAGACGGTCAGCCTATGAACTGAGCAGACATACTCATTGCTCTTCGTGAATCCTAATGATCAGAGAATTTTCAGATGAATGAGCATGATCTGAGTCAATATTGAGAATGCGCGAATTAGGAGTGACGATGGACGTGGCCCATAGAGAACTCCTGACAAAGATTTCAAAAAGAGCAGTGAACCAACAGAGAACCGGAACCATCAGCAATTATACCCTGAGAGATTTACTGAAGCGGAGATCTGAGCACCTATAGACTTGTCCAGTGTGCGAAGAGGATAATCGACATACCTAGTACCTAATAATCTAAAAGGATTACTTCATAATGGTCATTTCTCAAATTTAATACATAGGAATAGAGAACATGCAGTATTAATATTTACAGGCTCACAAAAACATGTTAAATTACACACAAATATATAGTTCACTATTCAACAAACTTAATCCATTTTTCAAACTACAAACCTTTATAATTTTGTCCATGATTCCATTTGTTTGGTGTTTTCGCTTAATGTTGCTGAGGCCCAGAAAGAAAGTGAAGAATAGCAACACTGTTACCCGTCATGCATGTCATAAGAAGCGACTTAGAAGGTTTCTCTGGTGGGGTTGGCTATCCCATCCCCCTGATGATGAAAGTGACCCAGAAACTGTGCTTAAGTCAGATATGTTAGGCTGAAAAATTCAGATATCTCAGCCAAGTTGTTAACCATGACACAACGTATTCCCTTCTCTGGCCTACATCCCGCTAATCTGCATAAGTTTGTGAATGAACGAAGAAGATATATCTGTCTGTACATGTTAGTGTACAGTTTCACTACTATCCCGAGCACTATTGATTCTCTAATTTAATAACTTTATTTAATGCAAATTAGATAAACAATTTTACTTACTGGTTTCTTCCACACTGTAGGGTTTGGTAAGAAGGAACTGGCAGAAGAAAATAACATGAGTTACTACATATAGAACAAGTATACAGTTTTTAAAAATCTTGAATCGAGAATGATGAATGATCATGTAAATCTTTAACAAGAAGTATAACAGCAAGAACAGCAGCAGCAACAACAACAACAACAACAGCAGAAACAACAACAACAACACGACCAGCAGCAGCAACAACAACACCACCAGCAGCAACAGCAACAACACCACCACCAGCAGCAACAGCAACAACAACACCACCACCAGCAGCAGCAACAACAACACCACCACCAGCAGCAACAGCAACAACAACACCACCACCAGCAGCAACAGCAACAACAACACCACCACCAGCAGCAACAGCAACAACAACACCAACACCAGCAGCAACAGCAACAACACCACCACCAGCAGCAACAGCAACAACAACACCACCACCAGCAGCAACAGCAACAACAACACCACCACCAGCAGCAACAGCAACAACAACACCACCACCAGCAGCAACAGCAACAACACCACCACCAGCAGCAACAGCAACAACAACACCACCAGCAGCAACAGCAACAACAACACCACCACCAGCAGCAACAGCAACAACAACACCACCACCAGCAGCAGCAACAACACCACCACCAGCAGCAACAGCAACAACACCACCAGCAGCAACAGCAACAACACCACCACCAGCAGCAGCAACAACACCACCACCAGCAGCAACAGCAACAACAACACCACCAGCAGCAACAGCAACAACAACACCACCACCAGCAGCAACAGCAACAACAACACCACCACCAGCAGCAGCAACAACACCACCACCAGCAGCAGCAACAACACCACCACCAGCAGCAACAGCAACAACAACACCACCAGCAGCAACAGCAACAACAACACCACCACCACCAGCAACAGCAACAACAACACCACCACCAGCAGCAGCAACAACACCACCACCAGCAGCAACAGCAACACCACCACCAGCAGCAGCAACAACAACAACAATAACATAATATCAAAAAGCATCAGGATATTAGGGGTGCCAACCCGAGACATCAGAACAAAACGTTATCTAAATGCCTGTCTTCGGCCATTCAGACGAATGTAGAAAAATCATGCCCAGACTATTCCTTGATGTTGACAACCCAGATTTTCTTATCCCACCTTTTCTCTTTCAACCCAGTTCCTTATATAATAGTTGTAGAAAATGAGCTGTGTCTCATTACATGTCCAAACCAAATAAGTTTATACCTAGAAAAGCTAGAAAAGTGGTGGGAAACCTTTTTATTGGGTTGGATTGAGCTTTTTTCCATTTTTTAGGGGGCCAAAAATCATTTTTTTAAAAGCATTTTTATTAAGTCCTTTGGGTCACAAACTAGTGTTTTTTTTAGCTCTGGGGCAGTGCATATAGTACTTTAAGGTTAAATAAATAGCACAGCATACCCATATTTGGTCCGTTGGCAGTATTTTACCACCACTAACCAAGAAAACAAGTTTGAAGCTATTGGGATGTGAATTTATAAATAATGATATGAGCAGTTAGTTCTTGGCATTCTATAGCTTTTCTGACAAAAGTACAGGTTCTTCTCAAGTGTATAACACATAAGGTTGTCTTTTAAGGCATGATTGTGTAAGGGAGTTCATGGATGTATGTTTAGTCCGTGAAGGGAAGTGTGCCAGCATCTCAGGATTACCACATCCTGCCAGGAGCACAACACACACTACTGGGCCAACAATCTCATCATTCTTCTATCAGATTTGTTGAACTATCTACAGTGATGGCACATCTAGCATTCCCCATCACCTACGAGGATGCCAAAAATGGACATAGTTGCAATGTCTACTGGTCAGCATAATTTCGTCATCAATTAGAGTTACCGTATTTGATATAAGACAAAAGAAAGGCATTGAGATGATATGACAATGATTTTTTTCACAGGGGACAGGTGTTCAGCATATCCCCTATACTTTCTTAGTCGCTTTCTACTACATGCCTGGAGAACATGCCTCTTACCATGTGCATGGCAGATATCAATGCCACTATTATTTGCTCCTTTTCAGGCTCTAGCAACCATGAGTATCGCATCCTGCCAACAAGCAGAACTACTACAGCATTATTACACCTCTGTCCATACAGGTTACAAAATGAATGATGTATTTGCTCCTTTTCAGGCTCTAGTCTAGCTCTGTGGCGAAGTGGTACAGAGCTCGTCTGTGACGGCAAAGGTACCGAGTTCGATCCTCACCACAGGCAATTATGCATCCGGCTTGTTCAGAAAGCAAAGGCAACCTACTGAATGTATTTATATTGCCTAGAAAATCACCACAGCCAACAAATGTTGGGTTGATAGCTACGTCCTGGATAGGATATGCTACCAATTTTCAGGCTCTAGCAACCATGAGCATCGCATCCTGCCAACAAGCAGAACTACTACAGCATTATTACACCTCTGTCCATACAGGTAACAAAATGAATGATGTATTTGAAGAGATAGAAACAGAACCTTACCACCAGAAAATGAACTTGGTGACATTCCCGTTCTAGAAGCAGATCTGAAAAGAAATAATCCAATAATACTAGAAGGTACTTTCCTGTTAAGTGGGCACACACATTTATGTTTTATATTTGCTAAATCATAACTTTTAATAGATAAACCTTGTGTTGACTACATTGCATATCAATGTAATATTTTATTTTCACAAAACAATCTCTTTTGTGGTTGTTGCTAACATGGATAGCCGATTATGAACCTTCCACGAAAAGACTGTGAAGGTTATGGCTATCAGCCGAGCACAGCCCATGTGATGCTATTTTGAATGAAATAAAAGAATACTGGTCCCAAGAATTGATTGTACATCATTTCATTTTGTATTCTCGCTTCGAATATTCTTCTTCAGCATTCATTCTCAAACTACCCCTAGATATCCCTTGCAGCTGGACCATAGTCCTACTAGATTTCCAGCAGGATGTAGTCCAGAGAATGAAAATGCGTTGTGTCACCAGTTTATTTGTGCCAGTTTTCTGACACATCTGTCTTCAGCATGATTTCAAATAAATATCTAATTCTGAATTGATTGCTTCCCCATTACTTTAAATCGAAATTTTAACACAACAAAAACATTTCATAACAAATATAACTACAAGATACAATATTAATTTGGAAACGACAACAGACATGTTGATATTTACTTCACTATTTTCCTCTTCTTCTTCTGCAATAACTCGTTATAACAAGTATAGCAACTCAATATAACAAGTTCAACCTTGGTCATATATAGAGTGGTTTTTTTAGGTTATCATGGATTCTCTACAACTTGTAAATTGGAGACACTCCTGTTGACCAGACTGTCATTCTATGAATAGCTAAGTTGGAACAGCCCTGTAGTATATGTTCTCGTGTCTTTAATGTAGTTCTGCAGATTCAGGTTGCAGAGTCACTGATATAGGTTCAGTGTAAGTGTGCCTTTAAACATGAGAGTTCCATTCTCAGTAAAAGTATAATGACTTTTTCATTTCTGTTCAATTTGATATTGTCTTGATGAAATCTATAGTTTTTGTTTAATTCTCTTCATTAAAGTCTCATAGATTGTTTGATCAGAGACTTTACTTCCGTGAAACGTTGAGGTATGTGGGACTGATATATATATTGATACTGATATATATATATATATATATATGTCCTCATTGTGAGACATATTTTTTCCAGAGCATAGTCTTCTTTACGGACCTAGTGAACACCTCGTGATCTTGGGTGAGTTGGCCTGCCTCCTCCAGGGTTACGTTTAAAAAGTCAAATATATCATTTGTCCATCGTCATCTTGGTCTGCCTCTTCCTCTGCTGTCATTTACTTTTACACCATCACAGTTTCACATAACTAGCCCTAACCCTAAATAAATTTATATTTAAATTAATAAATGATAAACATAAACTGATAAACATAGCCAAGGGAAATAATCAAATAGGGTGACACTTGTTCCAAACCAGAACCAAACATTCTAATATAAATTCATGAATGCACACACAAATGTTTTCAAATAAACATTATATAAACACAAATTAGTGAATAGCCACATTCATTTTCTAGTTTAGTTTGACGATGAGGCACCCTGCACTAAAAGTCTAGAGGTTTGGATTTCTAGTACAGGTGCAAATAACAGAGCCACTGTCTTCTTTCCAGGAATGTCATAAGATGTGAATAAGGAAAGTTGGGTGAATAGGCTGACAACCTGTTACCTGAGCAAAAGAACCATCATTGACATTGCATGTCTCGTCTCGATTACCTACTTTTGTCTTCTGTCAAATAATCCTCATGGATGTATAAAAGATGCAGGCCAGTGGACATTGCACCTTTGTCCTTTTGTGGCAGACTCAGAGGTGGCAGGAAATGTTAGAAGTACCATAAGAAGTACCATGTCTTATGCTCTCTATTACACAATGGCATTAGGTCAAAGGTCACGAACTCATGGACCACTGGATCAGCTTCTTCTTTCGTTCATTAATAATGTCTATATCTGCAGTGCTGTTTCTTGTATAAATTGGACAGTGTTTTCTATTTCTTGTTTTGTACCATAGAATTTAACATTCATAGGTGTATCAGAAGGCACCTTGTACCACTATGTGCACCTTGCTGTGTCGCAGTCTGCACACTCCTGAAGGATATGCTCTGAAGTTCGGCTTGCCTGCTCACAAGTGCACTTTGCCCATGCAGCAATTGTGTATACATAGGGCCCTATGGCTGTTTAATCTATTGTGTCCAATTCTGAGCACTGTATCAACAACCAAGTAATAGCCAATTATCCATTGTTAGCTTAGGTGGACTGGGAAGTTAAAGCTATCATAATATAAACTCTAGTAGACCTATAGTCCTAGTGTTTGAATTCAGTCTACTGATTACTGATGTCCACTGTATCATAATCTATTTTTAGCTCAAAACTGAGAACACAAAATGCAAACAAAAGAATGAAAATTGCAAACATAAAAATGTAAACATCAAGGATATAATTCAACCTTGGATCCTGTTAGAGCAGAAAAACATATTTTATATGTATTTGTATTTATGTGTGTATATATGTATATATAAATATATATTTCTCAAAGCAATGGCAACCTACAGCACATATTTAAACAGCCCATTAAAAAAATATTTATATATTTATACAGAACCAATACAGCTAAAAATGCTCGGTTGATCATTACATCCTGAATAGAATAGGCCATTACATACCAACTTTATAAACCCCTTGGCTGCGGTGGAGGGAGGGGGGGGGGGGGGTAATAGGTCAATTTGGCAGTGCCCTTCTGGGTCATTTTAAGGGTTCTTGAATTTTTTTTCCTAACCAATTTGTCCACCGCATTCTTGCATTTGAGTGTATTATTACCGTAAACTCATGAATTATTGTAAATTCATGAATTATTTACAAGTATAATGGTTCTTTAGATAGATTAAAATATTCTTAAAACGTTTGTATTATCAATGGTTAGAATTTTTACATTATCACTGCCTGAAAAAGAAAATGGTAACCTTACTGTATTGCATGCGCCTAGCCATGAATATGAAATATGTCTATCTCTATCTATTTGCTAAACCCTTTGTTGCCTTTCAGTGTCAGGGGTAGAAGAGTTCTCTGGAGATGGTTTTCTTGTATGCTTAGTATATTGTGAAATTTGTCGCCTCTTTTATTTCGGTGGTCCATCATTTTTGTTTTAAGTCTCTAGGTCTGCCTTCATTGTATGTGTAGCATAGCTTGCTGTGGTATGCTATCTATGGTATTCTGCTGATGTGTGCAAATCATTTGATCTGTTGTCTCTTAATATATTTCAAGATTGGGGCAGTGCTGGTTCTTTGTGTCTAATGTCCTAATTTCTCACTCTGTCTCTTAGCGATATTCCTAGGATTCTACATAAGCATGCCATCTCAGCTGTCACAATTTTAGTGACACACGTGTGTTGCTGATATCATCAGAATCTAATATCCTCCAAATCTCTGCTACTATCAAATATAAATTCATCATCATCAAGTGCCATTTCTGCAACGAAGGTTGGCTGCTACAGACCTCCAACATCCCCTGTCTCTTGCTTTGGTTGTGCACTCTGCTAGACTATAACCTGTCCATCTTGTGATGTTACTCTCCCACTTGTATCTCTGCCTACATCTTGCTTGCTTCCCTTTAATTTTACCCAAATTAACGCTTTATTTACTCAAATGCAAATTAACGCTTTCTAAATCTTTATTTACTCAAATGCAAATTAACGCTTTATTTACTCAAATGCAAATTAACGCTTTCTAAATCTTTATTTACTCAAATGCAAATTAACGCTTTCTAAATCACTTCTTTATCAGATAAAATAATGCTAGAATTATCGGAAAAACTTTCTTCCAAAAGTTTATAAAATTCTAATTCCATTAGTCTACTATATTTCTAGATCTGGGTAAGATGGCTGGCTACACAAGAAATGTCCACCTATGTCAACACACAATAGTAGAAATAATTCTTACAAATGTATACAATTACAAAATCTCTACAGGTTTGTACGTAAAAAAGTTTAGACTAACTTTTTTGAGAACAACATGATTTAGGCTCAAGCTTCCTGAAGACAAAGTATTAGATATGGAAGGTCATAGGCCTATAAGGTATCAAAGAAAGATAATTGAAAGTGGAATCCATATACAATATAAAAATATAAGAATTGTAACAACAAAATACAAAAATTACACCACAAACAGGGATGTTAGATTAACATACATTTTTTGGACATGTATTTTGTTCTACTCAACCTCAATTTGACTTGTCTTGAAATGTTGATATCCAATCTTACTAAAAATAGATGCCTTGACTGTCCATTTACTGATCATAATTAATTTATTTGAGGTAAGTCTATCAACTGCCTAGTGTTTTACACAATTATGTGTGTGCCATGTCCAATTTCAGAACCAAACAAAATATTGTAAAATATTTAGGAAATATTCCCAAGTATTGGATTTCCAAAGTTGAACTTTATTCCACTCAATATTTTCATTAGGTCTAACTCTATTTTCTGTACAAGGTAGTGCAAGATTATCATTGCAGTCACTAGGCCTATCTGATTCATCAGAAACAATAGCAGTGGGAACAGTTTTAGAAATTGTTTAGCTCTTACTTATTAGGCCTAGAATATTTCTTTTCCAATATTCAACAAGTCGGTAATCTCCACTGCCAAAATCGAAAACACTGTTGTTTACCAACACATAAATTGAAATTATATCTCCAATTATAAAACTCAAAGAATAATACAGCCCAATGTTCGCTAAATGTTTGAGCTCTCTTACTAGTGGAAGATGAAGTAATTTTTCTCATTTCAGGAAAGCTGAACCTACTTTGTTCGAATTTTAATTTAAAATAAATATGCCACATGTGTCTAATCATACAGTACCACGAGGGTTTCCTTTCGTTAGCCAGATTTCTAAATATTAAATGGCTAAATAAGTTAATACTTGTCATTTATGAACAGAACGAAACAAATTTAGATGGCATATCTACAAGAACAAATACTCGTGGATTTGTCAGGAATAGGAGGTCTCTATATCAGCTGCCATGATATATTGTTTTTACAGGCAGGATGACTTAATTCTATCCATCAATAGTTAGTTAGTTTGTTCCTTTCGTGCCGCAAGCGACACACAGGGCAGAGGTTTTGGTTCTCCATATGATGCGGTTCGGTGCCTGCAGCTTTAGTTCCTGGATGGTCTTACAGCCTATTAATTCCCCTTCTTTAAGAATGGTGTTTTTAAGGGTTGTTTTAGGTCTTCCTCTTTTTCTTTTTCCCTCAGGTGACCACATAAGGGCTTGCTGGTTTATTCTGTTTACATCTAGTCGTAAAACGTGGCCAAAGTATTTCCATCTTCACATCCGAAAATATTAAAACGCTCCTCCATCACATAAAGAATCAGTTAACCTCTGTTTCAAGAATAATGGGGGTTTTACGATTGTGCTTATTAAGACACAGATCAACCGACCATAGCAAGTACGAAGAACACAACTACTTCCATCTTGAACCGGAACCAGAAAAACCCATCAATACTTTGATGTGTTGGGCCATTGGAGCAAATAAAACAGCGACACAATGTATTTCCATTCTCTGGACTACATCCTGCTGGAAATCTAGTAGGACAATTGTCCTCCTACAAGGAAGATCCAGCGGGAGTTTGAGAATGAACACTGAAGAAGAATAACTCCAGTTAATTATGAAGACTATGCAAAGGAAGTTAGAATACAATGAACAAAATAGTAAAACTCACATTCTTAGACAATAGCAGCTTCAGGTAGTCATTCTCTTTCTTCAGTTTTATGTACTCCCTACAAAAAATAACAACAATTAGAGAAACTTCTGTTTTCTTTATAAAACAAATAGGCCTACTACAACTTTTGACATTCACATTTTTAGGATTTCAAATTCAATAAAATAAGAGAAAAGTGATGTTATAATACTGTCTGGGTTGTTGTTGTTTACTATTCCCAGGAATTGTGAGACACGTGCTCTTACTTCCTATGTGCAGTGGGGGTGGTTTCCGGAGCTTTCTTTTATACCCAGGAGACTTCAGCTTTTGGTTTAGTAAAATGCTTATTGAACAAGCCTTCTATTCGGAGGGGGTCTATATTGTCTGGGTAATGTACTCATATGCAGTATGGTTTTATCCCTAAGGACATAGGTGTCAATGAGTGTGGAATTTCCATATTGAATCAGTATCTCGGGGTAGGTCTACCAATATTTAGCGTAAATCCTGGAATTTCAGGATACCTGGTTCTAGGGGGTTAACAGAACAACATGCCATCTAAGTTCAGACCATTTAACTCTCTAGATGTACATGATAAACTCCAGGTATCTATCAAATAATGCACTTGAAATAAGACAGCATGACAAGTTTTCAATCAGTAATCTCATGAACCAAAAGGATGATTCTAGAAGGCAGAGTGCCAGGTAAGAGAAGAAGAGGAAGGACCAAGAAGACGATGGACCAGCAACATCAAAGAATGTATGCATGTCTATGGCCAATGCAGGCCTGCTTGCCCGGAACAGAGAGGTGTTCAGAGTATCCACGACAAAGACAACGCTCTGGAAAGAATATGTCACTTGATATAATCTTTCAAACATAGCTAAAAATAAACACAAAAATACGATTGTGCCTTCTTTATTCAAACACAATGGAATGCAGTGGTAAGACATCCCATTGTATTCATTATATTCTTAGTGTTTTTGTAGCTAGTGGCTGTCTCTTCATAAAGGGCCTGTACTGGACCGCAACATGAAAAAAGTACTTGTTCCTTCATTTTCTGTTATTTTTCATTGACATTACTTTACATTTGGTATTTATGCTATTTATGAATGATAATGGTAACATTGACAATATAACATTGACAATATAACATTGACAATATAACATTGACAATATAACATTGACAATATAACATTGACAATATAACATTGACAATATAACATTGACAATATAACATTGACAATAAACTAACGGCTTACGACTAAACCAGAGAATAGATAGATAGTGACAATAATACATGATGCATTCTTGTCTGACTCCTTTTTGGACCTCAAACCAGTCGGATGTTTCTGTGTTGAGACGAATAGAAGCCTGTTGTTTCTGATAAAGCATTTTAATGAGTGATATGAGGTGGTGTGGAAAGTCCATTTTCCATTATGTTCCATTATTTCTGATGTGTTATGCAGTAAAATGCTTTTGAGTAGTCAATGAAACAGGTGTATATGTCTGCATTAACTCTCTGCATTAACTCTCTGCATTAACTCTCTGCATTAACTCTCTGCATTTCTCTATTATATTTCTCATGTTGAAGATGTGATCCCTGGTGTCTCTATTCTGTCTAAAACCTGCCTGAACCATATATATATATAGATATATATAGAATTAGCATGGTTCTGACATGTATGTAGGCAAGATTTCTTGTAAAAAACAATACTGCAGGGAACTGTCGAGGGTGGAAGAAGTAGAGGAGGTCAAATAAAGGCATGGACAGTCAACATCAAGGAATGGACAGGGCAAGATATTTCCACACTCATCCACATAGATGAGGATAGAATTCGTTGGAGGACTCTGTGTGCTGAGGCATCCATTGTGGTACCCCTACGACCCTGAAGGGTTACGGGTTTATTGATTTATAGAATATATGGATGTTTATTCCTTGTACATGTCTAGAGTAAATGAGCTGGGCTTGAATTGTGGCATTTCCAGAAATGAATATTATTAGAGATTGAAAAGAATGTTTGTCAATCAATAGAGAACTGGGACTGTCATTCGTTGTGTAATTACAGATAGGGGACTATACTCAGGGAAAGATTGGAGTACCTGTACTTTGTGCAATGCTGAAGATCTAGACAACTAACAAGTCTGCTGGTAAACAGTTTTACTGCCCTTTCATCAATTATTAATTGAGAACTTAGTTACATCTTTAAGACATCATTAGAACATGCTAACCTCTCCATAGCTTTGGCTTGCACAATTACATCTGTCACTTCCTTTATCTGATATTCAAATGTCTTCAGCTGAAATTATTTAAATATTTATAAATCAAGAATTATGTTCAAAGATGGGAGTGACATTCCTCGCAAAATAATTTTATAAAGCTAGTAGTGTCTCGTTACATGTCCAAACCAAACAAGTTTATTCCATTTCACCACTGCCAAAAGTGGCTCTTGATAACCTTAAGTATTATTTGTCTTGTGTTCTATATAGCAAATTCTTAATAAACATCTGTCGCACTTGTTTTCAAAAGACAAGATTCATTCCTAGTAATAATCTTTTTTGTTGTAACACAGATAGATGGATACATTTTAATACAGTTATTAACTCTTTCAGGACTTGATTATTTTTAGGTTTGGACCAAATTAATTTTATATATGTGTTTTTTATTGTATTACTTGACATACTAATATTGATAAATAGTGTATGTGTAATACATCATTGGAAAGGGGAATGGATACAGAATATGAATATATAAGTACATTGATGATATTTGATTACTTCACAAGGTTACAGTTAGCCTTGTGAAGTAATCAAATATCAAATCAAAGCGAGTAAAGTGGTGAAAGGTCCTGTAGACCCATGCCATAAAGCCAGTATAGTGGTGATTGGTCCGGAAAGAGTTAAATACAGAGTGATGTTCAATGAATAAGCTAATAGATTACAACAATAAATGTAAGGTAACTGCATGAAACGTAACAACAAGTGTACTTACGTAAAACACAGGTATTTATAATAGTTTCACTCAGACACGACAGACTAGCAATAAAACTAGTGGGTAATGATGTGCACACAAGAAAACATACAAATTACAATGCACACAACATATCCATCATTTCAACCAAAAGGTCTTTATCAAGATACACTATCAAATACAACATCAAAAGACGACGAATGGAAATTATCACAACCCACAAAAGTATCCAATGAAAATGAGATGCCGGAAGGACAGGCAAACCGTAAATATATGTGGAAATGAAACGAACAAAAAAGATGACGTAAATGACGGAACAAACTGAATAACGATATGAAGATTGAACTTTCCTGCACATTGATACATAAATAAAAGACATCAATCTACCTTTTCTTTAAACCTCCTGAGAAGCCTCCTTTGGTGACTCTTCTGAAACTCAACTGTCTGGAAAAAAATGAAAATTAAAGCCTATATTAAACTTTCTCAAGAATAATTATCTTCGTAGGTAAAATATACTTATAAACATCATAATGAGGTAGCATGTGTGTGTGTTCGTCCATCACAAGTGATGATGACCATTTTTACATCCACTTTTGAAAATTCAGTTAGAATTATGCCCATACGTAATAGTTCATAGATGGCTAATGAGCCCTATTCGAGCTGTAAATGTTCTTGGACAGTTCAGACATGGAATGACCACTGTAAAATGCAACTATCCAGACAAGGAATGACCACTGTAAAATGCAACTATCCAGACATGGAATGACCACTGTAAAATGCAACTATCAGGTAGCATAGGCTATACTGGACAGGATGTAGAATCATCACAGACTTGAAACTCCTGCTATTCTTGAGTTAATCTTCCTGTTTCTGTGAATGCCATGTTTAGGTGGTCTCTGATATCTTTTGTCCTTCTTCATGGCCTACATTTTTTTTGTGGCCCTAGAATAATACTCACCATTATAATCTTTTTCAGTCTGTCATGTTGTTTGATATGGCAAAATTATTGTAATTTTCTGGAGAGGACCTTGTGTAGCCAGTTTTCTTTTACATTTATCTCTCTTAGGATGTGCCAATTGATGATCTTTTTGTTTCATAGTATTCTGATAATTTTTCTGCAACATTTTGTTACTAGTAAACACTAAACCTGTAAAACTGTTCGAGTGTAAAGTGTTGGTGACCATCCACACATTAGTAATTAGGTCTCACCATTTGCAGGTCAAGCGGTCATTTCTATTGCTTATAAATTGCTATTACTTGTGTCCAATTAGTGCCTACCAATGTTTACAATGATCATAGTTTTTAAATAATTGTCCAATTGTATATAAAAAATATTTTATGTCAAAATGTTGATGTATGATATCAGTCATGGTTGATGGTGGTTGACGAACCCATCTGTGTAAATCACAGCACCTGTGTCATCAATATGTTTGAAGATAAGTGTCTTTACACCGGTGTTAACACCCACAGAGACGCATGTAGATTCATTCTATGCAAGATGTTAAATTCCTTGCGTATCAGGATTGTATTCTGATTACCGATTGTGAAAATAAGGGAGATTTTGAAAACTACTGAGTGTTCCGCCAGTATCCAAATAAAATATTTAAGTATATATAATAATAAAGAGTTAAAACTCTTTATGTCCACTAAGTCACTAATATCTACATTTTGGAGACCTGCTATGCCGAAAAGCCGCTCAAATCTACATTTTAATATGAATTTACTATCGTGTTCGGCATAGCAGAAAAACCTTACGGAGATAAAGAGTTTAAAATATACTTTAATATATTAATATAAATTATATCAAAATATATATTACTGAAATATGTATTTATAGATACCTGATAGAACTGTTTGGTCAACTTTTGATGAAGATCTACCGGGTCAGAAAACAGCGATTCAACTTCTTTTGGAATCTGAAATATTCACACATATATTAAAATAAAGTGGAATCCCATTATAACAACTAGGTCAGGACTGATAAAATATGTACAGTATATTTCTTCTTCTTCTTCAGCGTTCATTCTCAAACTCCTGTTGGATCTCTCTTGTAGCAGGACCAAGGTCCTATTAGATTTCCAGCAGGATGTAGTCCAGAGAATGGAAATGCATTGTGTCGCTGTTTTATTTGCGCCAATGGCCCGACACATCCGTCTTCGGCGGAGTATGGTATATAATAACTGAAATTCACTATATACATTACAAACAGTGTAGAATAAATATAATTGGGGATTTTAAAAAATGTTGTTATATTGGAAAATTTGTTATAAAATAATGCACTATATCGGGATTCCACTGTATAGAGATTTTCTAAGATAATTCTTGCTATTGATATGTTGCTGAGGTGGTGCACAGTGAGATAACCTTGCAATCCCTTACACACAATATGACCTCAACATGCTTCCTGCGTATTCTGAACACAAGTGTCACACAGACTGTTGCTTTTGTGGTCAACATATCTGTAGTATTTCGACTGTCTTGTTAATCAATGTATCCCAACTGTCTTGCCTAATCAATGTATCCCGACTGTATTGCCTAATCATAAGTAATACACAAATTAATTCCTTTAGACAACCTTCAAACAATTAGATAAATGCAGATTACACAAAGACAGCAGTGAAAATTTGAATAGGTAAGGTTGGTACAGGACATCGAAGCAGGACGAGACTGAATGAAGACATCTAAGACGATCGCCACATAGCCAAATATCAAAGGGTGTCAACAAGACAATCTAAATTACGGACAAGTCATAAATTTGTTATAATTATGTCTTATTGTGGTGGAGCGCGTGGCCGTACGGCTAGAACTCCTACCTCAGATTCCTGAGGTCTCTGGTTCAATCCGCAGTTGGGACAAGGATTTTTATCGTTCGGATGTGCAATAAAAAATTCTTCCTGTACATGTCGCAGCAACAGCTTTGGCAAAGCGGCCTTTATTTCCACAGCCTCCCTGCACTCCTTAACAGGAAAACACGCAGTAATGAAAGTGTTTTTTTTTGGTCTTACTTATTGTTTATTAACAACACATAACCATTACATTTTCAATTGTCTATTATCATTAATACAAAAATGATCAAATATGAAATATTTTGAGGTTCCACAGCAGAAAAATTTCGTTAGAGTGTCTTTCATAACAAAAGGTTTCAGATCCAATGATGTATGTTATATAAAATAAGATAGGTCTACTCATGGTCTAGATATATGAACTTACTTTTCCTCCAAGCATTAAGGTAGTACACTGTGACTGGCACACTTTACAC
The DNA here is from genome assembly GCA_034231615.1 of Meghimatium bilineatum. Taxonomy (NCBI): domain Eukaryota; kingdom Metazoa; phylum Mollusca; class Gastropoda; order Stylommatophora; family Philomycidae; genus Meghimatium; species Meghimatium bilineatum. The sequence goes on from CM067310.1 coordinate 20,458,637, forward strand.
CTTTCTTTGGTACCTGTTATAAATAAAGACAAATCCAGTATTGATACACAAGAGTGTGATATTCACAGGTAATTTTCCTAACATTTCAATTGATCACACAAAATACTGATTATTTCTGTGTCTCCATTATTATACAAATGATCTTTTACCCACTAAGATGATGCATTTTACTTGTGCCACATTTTAATTATAATTTAGCAAATGTATTCAAAAAGTGTTTGCTTCATATATTATAATTGTATGTATGGCCTTTTTCCGTCTTGCAGACAGTCATTTAGGAATTACAAAGAAGAAATCCGTTGAATATTTACTCAGGAATGGGAACTTTTGAAGCAATCATATTACATCAATGGAAGATTTTTGTTTGTACCTTTCTCTTTTTTTTTTCTTCCATATCTTTAAACATATTATTTCTGAACAATGCTGCTTTCACACGCAGGTTCTGCCTTCAGACATCCAGAGTTTTGGTAATGTTTTCCAACATTTTCTATTCTATGTGGAAGCCTTTCATTGAGGATTTACAAATATCTTTATACCTCAGCATTGGTTTACTGTGGGCTCAATGGTCTTTAACCAGGTCCCTGAATAGTACCTGTTTTGGGATGCTGCAGTTTGGCATTCTGGAGATATCACCTAGCCAACACAATCTATTTATATTGAGTGTTTCGATAGCAGATGGTAGCTGCGTGCTGTATTGGTGATATTGTTGTGCTATTTAATGTTTAAGATCTTGCAGAGACATCTTCGATGAAAGATGTTAAATCTCTTCTTTCATCTATATCATAATTATGATACCCATAAACTCTTCAGAGTCCTAGGGGTGCTACTTTGGAAATATGAACACAAATATCCCATCAAGTTTCTTGTTTGAGTGTGAAGAATCTTAATACTGTCCAGCGTTACTATTATCAATATATAGGCCTACCTTTCTTTGTATTTCTCTTATTCTCACTCCTGCTGTTCATTAAATTTTAACCTATAGTCATTAACTCTTTCAACACGTAATTATACCCAGAGTTTAGACGTAATTCATTTTAGGCTAACTTTTTGGACCGCAAAAAGATTCAGGCGCAAGCTTCCTGAAGACAAAGTATTAGCTATGGAAAGTCATATAAGCTATCAAAAGAAAGATAATTGAATGTGAAATTCATATACAATATAAAATATAAGAATTGTAAGAATAATAATACTTGTCATTTACGAACCAAACAAGGCCAATTTGGAGGGTATATATGGAGTCCCATTTTAACGGGCTTACGTCCTTAAAGGGTGCCTTCTCTGTCCCATTATAACAGGCTTACATATGAATTGTGTTAAGTTGTTTCAGTTTACAGTTTTCGAATTCACATGGAAATATAAAAGAGGAATTATTCAGAAACACCAGAAAGGAAAGATTAGATAGAGAAACAAGAACAGTGGATATGAAATAACTGGATGGAACAGCTAAGACAGAACATGATAAAAGAGGTTTGCAGGAAGCTTAATAACATATAGTTGACAAACTTACGTACAAGGTGTCACACAATTCTCACAGTAGATGTGACTACAGTTGGTAATGTAAAACCTTAACTCAACAGAATCTGGCTGACGGTAGCATCCATTGCAATGTAGCCAGTGAGACATGCTCTCTTTACTAAGGAGACCTCTTGAAGAGCTGAGTGGAATCAGTGTGTCAGTTATAACCTGCAAATACAAGATTCAGCAACTACGTTAACATCAATATATTGATTAAAAACAATCTAGGTATAATGTCCAGCACATATAAAGAAAATTGGGTACTATGATCACAGTCCAACCCCATTTTAATTCTTGTTTTCCATTAGTGTCTACCTATATATTTTGTGGTTAATTGAAATAAATATTATATCAATAAATAATCAATAATTAATTGAAATATTCATTTTTAGCATTAGGGCTTAATTATGTTTTACATAACTACTCCTCACCCTAACCCTGAATATTTTTATATTTAAATTAATAAATGATAAACATAGGCAAGGAAAATAATCACACAGGTAGGCACTAATTGGCGCAACGATGGTTGGATTGCGATCATATTACAGAAAATCGATAATATGTACTCATTGCAGAAAAACTGAAACAAGCAAAGCTAGGAACATGGTAAAGAAGTTTTGCTAATCGCTTCAAACACACATATAACCACAAATCTACGTTTCGACCAAAATAAATTTATCAAGACTATGGACACAACAAAAAAATGAAGAGTAACAATGGCACACTTGACATTCACATTGGAAGATGTAAATGTGAAGATAACCCAGTAGACCTGAAACTGGGTTTGAGGTAAAAGAAACAGAAAATATACAAAACACACCAAAATACATGTGAAACGAGACAAACACAGAAATGGCAGAATATTATATAATCCATATGACTGGCGTTCATTTATTCTGAAAGTTAGAGCATGTCAAATTGAAAATAAGTCAGTTGCAATCATAAGTATAATAATGCACAAAATATTATCCATTAATTTAATTTTTAATATATTGGACAGTGGAAGCAAAGTAACAAAACATAGTTCTATTTTCACATCATTCATAGGCGCTATCTTCACATTGATGGTTCGCTGAAACAGACCTCCAACATTTTTTACTCTTGTCTTGGTGGTGCACTCTGCTAAACTATACCATGCCCATCTCATGATGTGTACCTCCCACTTGTATCTCCGTCCGCATTGAAGGTTGTCTCTTGCCTTAGAGGTGCACTCTGCCATAGGGCAGACCTACTCAAGCTACTGTAACCTGAACAACACATCATAGGCTATATCGCTGCAAGTACCTAAATGCTGCTAGGTGACTAAAGAAGAACATTTATACATATTTATCTTGAATAAGCAACACAGAAACATATTCCTATATTCATATACCATTGCAAATGATAGGAAACATAAGCACTGATTTCACTCAAGTATAGGCCTACGTCTGCGCTTGTGAATCCTTCAATAGTTTATCGTCTGCTTGTTCGTCGTTATCAACTACATTCGTTGAATATTTTATAATTAAGGTATCGATAAACAACTCAGTCATGACATGTGACATATTCTGTCCAGAACGGTGTCTTCCCCAATTAACTCATTGAACCCCTCTCTGTACAGAGCCATGCCTCTTGCATTTTCCAATGACTTATTCGTTATCTTTAATGTCGTCAGTCCATCGTCTTCTTGGTCTATATATTTTATGCGTAGATGTTGAACAGGTATGGTGAGAGTGTGCATCTCTGCCTTTCTCCAATCTGTACCTCAAACCACTCTGAGAGATCACCCTTCGCTGAGGGTAGGGTTTGTGAAGGAGACGTATTCTGCGTTCCAGAGCCAGGTGTGTTGCTCTGGTTGAGGTATAAACATGTTTATTCAGGATGGTCTTGATGTCTATCTACCTTTTCCTAGTTCTGCCCTTGGTTCTGTATCCTGATTCCATCTCATTATAAGCACTTATGGGAAGTTGATCGTTCATCCTCATAAGATGTCCAAACCATGTTATCTGTTGTTTCTCGATATATTCTATGCATGATGTGATACCTATTATCTTTCTGATGATCTCGCTGCACATTTTGTCGGTCGTGATTCCAATAGCCTTCGTAGAAATTTCATTTCGCAAGTTTCGATATTTCCCTTCCATCAGAACAATAAGAAGAAAACGATGGACTTATACCGTGCATGTTCTTAGAATGAATGAAAACAGACTACCACTATAAGCATTAAAATGGGTACCAGATGGAAAAAGAGGAAGAGACTCTTCGTAGAATAACAATCAAGGAGGGCTTGACTATGGGTCTCAACAACATACAAGAATAAGGCCTAAGAATACATACTTTATCATGACATCAGATCTCCGCAAAGATCTGAACATAGAAGAAGACTTGCTCCTCAAAACTATTAAAAAACGCAAACTTACATATTTCGGACAAATAAAAAGATAATAGTTTGAAAAGATTAATCATGGAGGGAAAATTTCAGGAAAGAGAACAAAAGGCAGACCAAGACTACGATAGACACATGACATCGAAGACCTTCGGAACATGACGCTGGAAGAAGCTAGGCAGCTCGCACAGGACCCTGAGGCTTAGGCCTACAGAGTGGCAGTGAGGACAACGTTTTGTAAAGGACACGTCACATGTGAGATGTGGTTCTACAGAAGAATTCTGAGAATACCATGGACTGTCGGAAAAACTAATGTAGAGGTGTTGAAAGATTCAAATGCGAAACAGACCTTAATCAACAATGTAAGAAAAAGGCATCTTCTTTTTTGGCCACTTCATGAGACAGGCAGGTTTAGAGAGCATAGTCACAACAGGCAAAATTGAAGGCAACAGAGACAGAGGGCGACGACGTGAGAAAATATTTGACAGTTTGACAACCTGGCACGGCAAGGAAACAACAACGACCTTGATACATAATTAATACTGTGGACAGAGAGCTATGGAGAGCCATTACCGCCTACGCCAGCCGGCATGGCACTTGATGGTGATGAGTATCAATGATTTGTGATTAAAAAATATTAATTACCAGTACTGTTATAAAGGAAAAAACAAATATTAAATGAAAAAGTATTATAACTCATAGAATATTAATAATACTATTTTTAAAACACGAAAATTATTACGAAAATGTGTGTCTGTATTTTTAGTAATTTAAAAAATCAGAATAATGCGATATATATATTGCCAGTTAATATTTATTTTGTTTTTAAATTGCTCGTTAAGTTGTACCCATGACGACAGTAGAAAAACAAGATGGAGAGGTCAGGATCAACCATCTTTGATAGCAAATGTCAATCACAGAATTATTTGAATTTAACTGATGAACAGCTTTACAACTTGGTGCAAGAAGCATTGTATGTACCTTAAAGTTAATATAGGCGTATATAGTACCAGTAAAATTAGTAAAAATATGTTGACGTTGTAGGCCTGTTATTATTCGATTATTATCAGTATCATCGAGGTTTTTTTAAATTGGATAAGTTTAAAATAGAATAAGAAACGAAACTAATTGTGAAGCAACAATAACAAAAAGCTAAAACTAAAGCAAGCAGAAACAGAGATCACAAACATTTTTACAGTTCAAAAATCTACTTCTTCTTCTTCTTCTTTCGTTCACTTGAAACATGTCTATATCTGTAATTCTGTCTCCTTAATAAAACTCACTGTCTTTTGTAGTTCATACAGTGTCCCATAGAGTTTTGATTCCAGTGTTGTTTCCTCTGGCCAATATGTCTGCCTCAGCGTTTCATGCTCAGAACACTCTTGAAGTATATGTTTGGCACTCTGTGCTGCCTGTCCACATGTACACATGGCCGTGTTGCCAATCTTCAACTTTGTATACATGTGACTGCGGAGTCGGTTGTGTCCTGTTCTGAGACGTAGAATTATAACTTGTTCTGGTCTGTTCATAATATGATAGTCATCTTGTGTTGGTGTTTGTGGCTTTCTTATTGACTTGATCATCTGTTTTTTCTGATGGTAGGTGATTGGTATATCTGGTTGGTCTTCGGCAGCACCTTCCTTAGCCAGTTGGTCTGCTTTTTCATTTCCTGGTATTCCACAGTGAGAGGGTATCCACTGCATGGTTACCTTATACTGGTAAGACAATTCGCTAAGTAGTTTTTTCAAGTCTGTTAGTTTTTCAGACTGGAGAGCTTGAAGCACTGACCTTGCATCTGTCAGGAATACCACAGGCTGTAGGTCAGAGTTGGAGTTCAGCAATTTTTTAGCTGCCACACTAATTGCCTGGATTTCTGCATCATAATTATTGCAGAATTTTCCTGTAGGTGTTCTGATTGTATCTCTAGGCTTGTGTGGATATTCTATATATACACCTGCACCTCCATTCCTCACGTCATTCTGAGCTGACCCATGCTGAAGTCATAGCCACAAAGATGACTAACACCATTTAAATGCATAACATTGCTAATATATTGGCCTAATATACTAATCAATTGAAAACATTCCAATTGTTTACCTCCGATCGTAACCAGAAGTGATATTTCTTGTGACATTGTTAGGATTGTTATTTAGGAGGGTAGTCCTACTTTCTTTTCACCCATGGACACATGTTCACTGTGTTTATATCAGAGTTTTGCATTACATAATTGAGGTCATGGTTCAGGTAATTAGCCACCATGACCTCCAAGGTTAATATATACTAGAGTGCTTTACAGCATAAAGCAGAAGATGACAAATACCTATGAGTTGTAGAGATTATTGTTAATATGATGTTCACCCATCACATGATGATGATGACCATTTGTTACATCCACTTTTGAAATTCAGTTAGAGTTATGACCTTGATCATGAGTTCGTAGATGGCTAATAAGCCATATTCTGGCTGCATAATTCCGTGAACAGTTCGGGCATGAGATCATCACTGTGGACGGTTTTTTTTTATCTACCCGTGACTTTCTAGCTTACTCCGCTGTTTAGCTGCTCCATTTCTTCTCTTCTCTCAAGATGCTGAATTTCTTTTGCTTTAGAGCGCCATGTAGTGCTATTTCATGTAGCATCTTCCTATGTATCTTGGTTTACCGGTATTTCAAAGGCTTTCAGTGAGGTCTTTAACGAGTCCTTGTAGCGCTACTTTTGACCACATTGAGAACATATGCCCTTCTAAGGAGAACATTGAGAACATATTGAGAACATATTGAGAACATATTGAGAACATATGCCACATTGAGAACATATTTAGAACATATGCCACATTCAGAACATATTGAGAACATATGCCACATTGAGAACATATTGAGAACATATTGAGAACATATGCCACATTGAGAACATATTGAGAACATGTTGAGAACATATTGAGAACATATTGAGAACTTATGCCACATTGAGAACATATTGAGAACATATGCCACATTCAGAACATATTGAGAACATATTGAGAACATATTGAGAACATATGCCACATTGAGAACATATTGAGAACATATGCCACATTGAGAACATATTGAGAACATGTTGAGAACATATTGAGAACATATTGAGATCATGTTGAGAACATATGCCACATTGAGAAAATATTGAGAACAGAGAATGAGAATGACAGAGAATGTTGGAGATTTGTTGCAGCCAACCTTCGTTGCGGAGACGGCACTTTATGATGATGATTATTAGAGTTTATCCCACAGGAAAGTAATAGAATATATATATTTATATATACATATAAATATATATAACACACTGTTGTCTCTTTATATCCTCAAGTATTACGTTTATGGGGTCTCTGTAGCCTCTAATATTTTATGGTAGTGTGTCCTGATATAACCTAATTGGACTTTGTTGTCTGCTGGTTGAAAGGGGCATGCCTCTTCAAAAGAGAGGCAAACTCATTAATTACTTATCTTTATATCTTCTGCACAGACAAGCAAATGATGTCATTGGAACAGAGACTGATATGTTTGGAAGGTATTTTGCCCGACTTGATGTACAAGATGGTCACCCAGATTCAATATATTCTGCTACAACCCCTGGTTCGGCACTCAAAGAAATGCCATTTCGCAAACGCTCAAAATCAATTGGCACTTCTTCCATGGACAAATCTCAAAAGCTTACTACAGAAATTAAGTGTGATATAGCACAGAAAGAAATTGAAGAGACAAAAGAAGCTCTCATAAAACTGGAACATGAGTCGGAAAAAGTATTAGAAAATTACAAGGTCAGTAGAACAGGATCATCTATTGTTGTTGTTCTAACAATATTAAGAAATATATCTGGTTTATTTTTAAGTTATGGGACTACCTCCAAACATTTGATAAAATCTGCGCTGATTAAAAATTTTATGTAATTCTGTGACGTCACTGACTGCCATCTGATACAAAATGGCTAACCCAATCGTAAGTTTTTTTAACTTACCAGCGACCAATAAACATGTAGTATGTTTGCTATAGTTGCGAGGACAGCTGCCGGATGCACAGATATGTGAGTCACACACTGAGACCACAACACCCATTCAACTCTCATAAATATTTATCTCCACCTTCACCCACTGATGAACATTATACAAATACTTTGCCCGTGTGTTGCCGGGGCCCGAAAGGGGAGTAAAGAATAGCAACACTGTTTAACTTCCACGCATAAAAGGCAACTAAGGAGGTTGTGGGATGAGTTGGCTGTCCCATCCCATATAGGGTCAGTGACCTAAAGCCATGCTGAAGTTGGATGTGTCAGGCTGAAAGGCGCAGATATCACAGGAATGCTGTAAACCATGGCACAACGTGTTCCATTCTCCGGACTACATTCTGCTAATCTACAGGAGTTTGAGAACGAACGCAGAAGAAGAAGATACTAATGCTACACCACAAAACCACAATTCTAGAGAAAAAGTTAGATTAATCCATTGGAAATTTCTAAGCACAATATTCCCGTAGGTTGCCATTACTTTTGGGAAGGAACAACCACTAATCAAACACCATAAAGAGAACACATTAATTCTAGTCTTGATACTAACAGGAATTGAACCAGTACGTTTAACGGCACCAAATCGCCTAGCAACTATTGCATATGTGTTTTTCCTTACTTGACTAACCGCATCTCCAAAAAAAGATGCGCTTTTGTCAAGCCATTCAAACCGTGCACTCAAAGTCACCAGAACGGACCAATCGAGACAAGGTTACAACAACAACAAACATCCCGTACAGGTTTGAAATATCCTCATTAACAACAAACATATAATATCCGTATTAGTTTGGTTATCTAGTCTGCCATTTTGGCAGAATCCATAATGAGTATTATACTCCAGGGAAATACCCACTCATCCCTCCTAAATAAATATCTCCACCCTCACCCACTGATGGGTAATTATAGCCTAGGGAAATAATATCTGAAAACTTGTTATGTATTTCTTTTCGTTTTCCTCAAAAAAAAGTACTGCAGTTCGTTATCCAAAACTGAACCCGTATATTTTATTTAACCCTTTAGCTGCTTCATTGTTCTCAGTAACCAATCACAGCTGTGCTAAATTTTTTTTCCTAGTCAATTTCCTGCTGTGCTGATTTCCTTTTCTTGAACTATGACAATATGAAAATGCCCACTATACTGGTTTTTTATTCCCTCCATATTAAAAATACTACATTTGAGGTCTTTGTTACCTCTATTATTTTATGATAGTGTGTCCTGATATAACCTAATTGGACTTTGTTGTCTGCTGGTTGAAAGGGGCACGCCTCTTCAAAAGAGAGGCAAACTCATTAACTACCAGCCTCCATGAGAGATTTACAGCATGAATTTGATGTGTTTTATGATTTCAGACTCAAATAGATTTTATAAAAGAGAAAACAATAATGATGATGGTACATACCTGCCAACCAATTGAGACTAAAACCTGTACAAGAACATCCAAAAAAACCCATACAGAAAAAAAAAAAGGTTACACTCCTGCAAGGAGGGATGGTTTATTTTATTCTTCCAAGTCTTCCAAACAAAAAATTGGTGGTCTGGGGGGTGTTTGCCAAGCTCTGCTTATTTAAATTAATAGTAACATACCCAAATCCATATTCTACTTTCCACTTGGAAAAAGGCAATATACTTAAGATATTAATATATATTCTTTTAAAATTATTGCACACTGAGATAATGTATAGGGCCTACTACTACATTTTGTTAATTTGTAAGAAACAATCAAATTAAAATGTGTAAGTATGCTTGCATTGCTTCTTTATTGTTCATTCTCAAACTCCTACTGGATATCTCTTGTAACAGGACCAAAGTCTACTAGAATTCCAGCAGGATGTAGTCCAGAGAATGGAAATGCGTTGCATCACTGTTGAATTTGGGCAAATATTCTGAAAATTTGTCTTTGGCAGTCCTTACATTGCTTATGTGAATGTCCCACCACTAGTTGTTGTTATTACATCTGCTGGATTTCTTTGTTGGTGGAACAGTAAAAAAGATATATATGCTATATATAAGTCACAGGTGGCCTTACGGTATCCCTTTTGTGTCTAGAACCAGGTTTGGCACTAGTAGCACAGTAATGGAATAATAATAGTCTTGTTATAATGCAACTTTAGTGTCTATGTTTACATTTTTGTTCTTGAAAATACTTGTCATCTGTCCTAGGATCTGGTATGTTTTGATGCATCATTTTGTATCTCTTTACTGGATATAATTATTACCAAGTGCAATGTAACACAAAGGACAATTTGAGCCAGTTTGAGAATTGAGGACAAGGCTGTTACTGCAACTTTCCAATGGCTCTCTGAGACTCACTTTCCTAGGGCAGTCAATAGTGTCTGATTTATCTGCCTTGAAAGATTCCAAACGGTTGGGACTAGTGGATGGACTCTATAGTCTGTTTCAACCTTCAGGGTGTCACATAGATTTAGTGCTAAGGGCTTGCTGACTTTTGTGGAAATGAGAGAACAGATAGGCTTGGTGGAATGAACCTATAATTTATGAATTGAAAATGAATGTGAGATTTTTGCGGGTGCTTGACAAGCCCATGTTGAAAAGAGACACAACTATAGATGATACATCTAGGATACAGTTGCTGAATGTAGACACTACTATAAACGATGCATCCAGGATACAGTTGCTGAATGTAGACACTACTATAAACGATGCATCTAGGATACAGTTGCTGAATGTAGACACTACTATAAACGATGCATCTAGGATACAGTTGCTGAATGTAGACACTACTATAAACGATGCATCTAGGATACAGTTGCTGAATGTAGACACTACTATAAACGATGCATCTAGGATACAGTTGCTGAATGTAGACACTACTATAAACGATGCATCTAGGATACAGTTGCTGAATGTAGACACTACTATAAACGATGCATCTAGGATACAGTTGCTGAATGTAGACACTACTATAAACGATGCATCTAAGATACAGTTGCTGAATGTAGACACTACTATAAACGATACATCTAGGATACTGTTGCTGAATGTAGACACTACTGTAAATTATACATCTAGGATATGATTGAGAGAATTTGGTATTCAGTGTGACATGAATAAGACTGAACCTCTAAGAAACCTCATAATCAATAATGATTGATCAATTTACAATATCAATCCTCACTAAAATATTTTTGTCTCTGCAGGCAATTATGGAAGAAGCAGAAATACGTATGACAGAGCTGAAAAAAGAAACGTACGAATTTGATAGAGATGTTTTGAAAGGAGCATATAACCATCGCACGAAAAAAATAATTGCAGAAAAATGCTTGAGATTTTTTGATGATCAAATCAAAAGTAGGGTAAGTATTGTAAGATGTTTTTGATGATAAAATCAAAAGTAGGGTAAGTATTGTAAGATGTTTTTGATGATCAAATCAAAAGCGGGGTAAGTATTGTAAGATGTTTTTGATGATAAAATCAAAAGCAGGGTAAGTATTGTAAGATGTTTCTGATGATCAAATCAAAATTAAGGTAAGTTTTACAAGATATTTAAATTTTGATTATGTAATCAAATGCAGAACTTGTTCTTTCTTCTTCTTCTTTACTCATTTCTTGTTGTGCCTTTTGGCATCAGATATAGAAGAGATTGTTGGTGCGATCGTAATTATTTGTGTAACATATGATGATATGCAGAAAAGCATACAATCTCAAGTTGGCCAAAAGAAGCGCTACAAGGACTCATTAAAGACCTCGCTGAAAGCCTTTGAAATATATCAAAATACATGGGAAGAACTTACACAAAATATAGATATATTGTGCTCTGCAGTCAAAAAAAGTGTAGCATCTTGTGAAAAGAGAAATGCGGTAGTTCAACAGTGGAGAGTAGCCTGAAAGTCACGGGTAGATTTTAAAAAACCCTCTACAGTGGTCATCCCATGCCCGATCTGTCTAAGGACATTTGCGACCAGTAGGCCCTATAGGGTTTACTATGGAAAAACAACAACATAGAAACACAACTGCTAATGCTAAGATTTTTTTTTTTTTCGGTTACAACATACGGCTGTGAAACATGGACCCAAAATAAAATAGCGGCAAAGAGAATCAACGCCTTTGAGATGAAATGCTACAGAAGGATACTTAGAATATCATGGAAAGAAAAAAAGAGAAACTCAGGAATTATAAACACATTAAAGATGTCATAGTGCTGGTTACTAAACACAATAGCAAAAAGTAAACTACACCGGTTTGGTCATATAAAGAGACACAACTGTTTAGATGCCTTTTGTACACAGTCAAAAGCAGAGTATTCTGGGTATGAAGTAGAACTCCAGAGAAACCATCCTATTGTACATAAGAAGTAATAGCTAATCTCTTCTAATTCCTGATGATTGAAAAAACAATAAATAACAAACCAGCTAAGCTAAATAACAATCTATATAAGCTATATAATAATCTATATAAAACTAAATAACAATCCATATAGACTAAATAGCTACCCATATAAACTAAATAGCTACCCATATAAACTAAATAGCTACCCATATAAACTAAATAGCTACCCATATAGACTAAATAGCTACCCATATAAACTAAATAGCTACCCATATAAACTAAATAACTACCCATATAAACTAAATAACAACCCATATAAACTAAATAACTACCCATATAAACTAAATAACAATCCATATAAACTAAATAGTTACCCATATAAACTAAATAGCTACCCATATAAACTAAATAGCTACCCATATAAACTAAATAGCTACCCATATAAACTAAATAACTACCCATATAAACTAAATAGCTACCCATATAAACTAAATAACTACCCATATAAACTAAATAGCTACCCATATAAACTAAATAGCTACCCATATAAACTAAATAGCTACCCATATAAACTAAATAGCTACCCATATAAACTAAATAGCTACCCATATAAACTAAATAGCTACCCATATAAACTAAATAACTACCCATATAAACTAAATACTTTTACTTAATTTTGTATTTACCTCTTATTTGTCTGGTTACTGTGGCACTTTCCATTTCGTCGGACATCCTCCGATATTTTGGTTATTTATATTAAGCTAAATAGCTATATAAGCTAAATAACAATCCATATAGGCCTAAGCTAAATAACAATCTATATAAACTAAATAACAATCTATATAAACTAAATAACAATCTATATAAACTAAATAACAATCTATATAAACTAAATAACAATCTATATAAACTAAATAACAGTCTATATAAACTAAATAACAATCTATATAAACTAAATAACAATCTATATAAACTAAATAACAATCTATATAAACTAAATAACAATCTATATAAGCTAAATAATAATCTATATTAACTAAATAACAGTCTATATAAACTATTGCCTTCCACAGGACTCACTTATTGAAAAGCTTCGCTTGAAGAGCAATACTCTCAAAATCCAGATGAAAAAGCTTACGATTCAGCTAAAACAGGTTAATGATGTGTTGTACAGTATAAAATATCTCAGAATTTCATAATCATTATGAGAAATGTACTATGTTATATGCTGTCTCTTATAGATCATATGTCATGAGCTGGTCATCATCATCTTTCCATATAAGGGCCTATTTCTCAGCAGAAGTCTGTTGAGCTGTGTTGTGTGCCTCATTTTTAGAATTCTGTTCACATTCCTGATTTACTCATAATTTTCATGCATGTGGTTGCGTCTGTGGGTCTCACCAATGGCCCATTAGACAAACCACCCATGCATCAGAAAATCTTAGTAGATGACATGCCGTTATATTGAGACTCTCTTATGGAAGCTTTATAGCATGTCATATATACAATTATAGTCTCCCTCTTAGTAGAAGGCTCCTTCAATAGGCATTACACTAAGCCAAAAACTGAAGTCTCCTGGGTATGAAAGAAAGCTCGGGAAAAAAAAAACCACCCTACTGCTCATAGGAAGTAATAGTTAATCGCTCGCAATTCCTGGGGTTCTCAAACAAACAACTCATCATTTTTAGAATTCTGTTGACATTCCTGATTGACTCATCAATCTATGTTCACTGTAGGAAACTATTTAACAAACTTTACATAATGTTTCCAGCTTCAGTCACTCTAGTTTCCTGCTGTAGTCACTCTAGTTTCTTGCTGTAGTCACTCTAGTTTCCTGCTGTAGTCACTCTAGTTTCTTGCTGTAGTCACTCTAGTTTCCTGCTGTAGTCACTCTAGTTTCTTGCTGTAGTCACTCTAGTTTCCTGCTGTAGTCACTCTAGTTTCCTGCTGTAGTCACTCTAGTTTCTTGCTGTAGTCACTCTAGTTTCTTGCTGTAGTCACTCTAGTTTCCTACTGTAGTCACTCTAATTTCTTGCTGTAGTCACTCTAGTTTCCTGCTGTAGTCACTCTAGTTTCCTGCTGTAGTCACACTAGTTTCCTGCTGTAGTCACTCTAGTTTCCTGCTGTAGTCACTCTAGTTTCCTGCTGTAGTCACTAGTTTCCTGCTGTAGTCACTCTAGTTTCCTGCTGTAGTCACTCTAGTTTCTTGCTGTAGTCACTCTAGTTTCCTGCTGTAGTCACTCTAGTTTCTTGCTGTAGTCACTCTAGTTTCTTGCTGTAGTCACTCTAGTTTCTTGCTGTAGTCACTCTAGTTTCCTGCTGTAGTCACTCTAGTTTCCTGCTGTAGTCACTCTAGTTTCTTGCTGTAGTCACTCTAGTTTCTTGCTGTAGTCACTCTAATTTCGTGCTGTAGTCACTCTAGTTTCCTGCTGTAGTCACTCTAATTTCGTGCTGTAGTCAGTCTAATTTCCTGTTGGAGTCACTCTAGTTTCCTGCTGTAGTCACTCTAGTTTCTTGCTGTAGTCACTCTAGTTTCCTGCTGTAGTCACTCTAGTTTCCTGCTGTAGTCACTCTAGTTTCTTGCTGTAGTCACTCTAGTTTCTTGCTGTAGTCACTCTAATTTCGTGCTGTAGTCACTCTAGTTTCCTGCTGTAGTCACTCTAATTTCGTGCTGTAGTCAGTCTAATTTCCTGTTGGAGTCACTCTAGTTTCCTGCTGTAGTCACTCTAGTTTCCTGCTGTAGTCACTCTAGTTTCTTGCTGTAGTCACTCTAGTTTCCTGCTGTAGTCACTCTAGTTTCTTGCTGTAGTCACTCTAGTTTCTTGCTGTAGTCACTCTAGTTTCTTGCTGTAGTCACTCTAGTTTCCTGCTGTAGTCACTCTAGTTTCCTGCTGTAGTCACTCTAGTTTCTTGCTGTAGTCACTCTAGTTTCTTGCTGTAGTCACTCTAATTTCGTGCTGTAGTCACTCTAGTTTCCTGCTGTAGTCACTCTAATTTCGTACTGTAGTCAGTCTAATTTCCTGTTGGAGTCACTCTAGTTTCCTGCTGTAGTCACTCTAGTTTCTTGCTGTAGTCACTCTAGTTTCCTGCTGTAGTCACTCTAGTTTCCTGCTGTAGTCACTCTAGTTTCTTGCTGTAGTCACTCTAGTTTCTTGCTGTAGTCACTCTAATTTCGTGCTGTAGTCACTCTAGTTTCCTGCTGTAGTCACTCTAATTTCGTGCTGTAGTCAGTCTAATTTCCTGTTGGAGTCACTCTAGTTTCCTGCTGTAGTCACTCTAGTTTCTTGCTGTAGTCACTCTAGTTTCCTGCTGTAGTCACTCTAGTTTCCTGCTGTAGTCACTCTAGTTTCCTGCTGTAGTCACTCTAGTTTATTGCTGTAGTCACTCTAGTTTCCTACTGTAGTCACTCTAATTTCATGCTGTAGTCACTCTAGTTTCCTGCTGTAGTCACTCTAGTTTCCTGCTGTAGTCACTCTAGTTTCTTGCTGTAGTCACTCTAGTTTTCTGCTGTAGTCACTCTAGTTTCCTGCAGTAGTCACTCTAGTTTCTTGCTGTAGTCACTCTAGTTTCTTGCAGTAGTCACTCTAGTTTCTTGCTGTAGTCACTCTAGTTTCTTGCTGTAGTCACTCTAGTTTCCTGCTGTAGTCACTCTAGTTTCCTGCTGTAGTCACTCTAGTTTCCTGCTGTAGTCACTCTAGTTTCTTGCTGTAGTCACTCTAGTTTCCTACTGTAGTCACTCTAATTTCGTGCTGTAGTCACTCTAGTTTCCTGCTGTAGTCACTCTAGTTTCCTGCTGTAGTCACTCTAGTTTCCTGCTGTAGTCACTCTAGTTTCCTGCTGTAGTCACTCTAGTTTCCTGATGTAGTCACTCTAGTTTCCTGCAGTAGTCACTCTAGTATCTTGCTGTAGTCACTCTAGTTTCTTGCTGTAGTCACTCTAGTTTCTTGCTGTAGTCACTCTAGTTTCTTGCTGATGATGTTCTTCCTTTACAAGGAAGGTGAGCATGGTGTGAAACAAAACAATAAAATTGGATGTACAGATTTTTAGGGCAGTGAGACAGCAGATATACTTGGATTGAAATATCACATAGGCCTATTCTGAATAGGAGAGATAATACGGATTATACTCCTGTTCATTTGTATGATTTTAATGACAAGATGAATATTCTCAAAAATATGTCAGTCATGTGACGTATTCCTTCCAGAACGTTGTCTTCCCAATGAACTCTCTGAACCTCTCTCTGTCTTGGGCGATGTGGCTTGCATTTTCTAGCGATGTATTCATGTTATCTTTAATGTCGTCAGTCCATCATCTTCTTGGTCTGCCCTTTCTCCTCTACCCAGGTACTCTGCCCTTCTATTATTTGTCTTTCAAAAAATTTGTCTCTCTTTATATGACCAAACAGGCGTAGTTTTCTTTTTGTTATTGTGTTTAGTAACTAACACTCTGGAATCTTCAATGTCTTTATATCTGAGTTTCTAATTTTTTCCTTCCGTGATATTCTAAGTATCTTTCTGTAGCATTTCAGCTCGAAGGCATTGATCTTCTTTGCCGCCAAACATATGCACCATGTCAAAATAAATACAATAGTTTTTAAATAGCACTTGATTGAAGCATACAATCACTGTGTACTGGTGAAGCATACAATCACTGTGTACTGGTGAAGCATACAATCACTGTGTACTGGTGAAGCAAACAATCACTGTGTACTGGTGAAGCATACAATCACTGTGTACTGGTGAAGCATACAATCACTGTGTACTGGTGAAGCATACAATCACTGTGTACTGGTGAACATGCCAGTTAAGAGATTGGATTATCTAGGGATATAGCATGAGGTATCATTGCCAGTTAAATGTTTGAAAATAATTTTGTAATGATGGGCACCTCTATAATTCTAGTGCCAGAAATCAGCCCACATGTATAAGATATCTTTAACAATCCTACTGTTCTTCATATGGAACAGCTGACATCTATGGCAATATTGACAGAAGATTGAGTTATCTAGAACAGGTGACATCTATGGGCAGTATTGACAGAAGATTGAGTTATCTAGAACAGGTGACATCTATGGGCAGTATTGACAGAAGATTGAGTTATCTAGAACAGGTGACATCTATGGCTGTATTGACAGAAGATTGAGTTATCTGGAACCAGTATGGACAGAAGATTTTGTTATCTGAAACCAGTATTGAAAGAAGATTGAGTTATCTAGAACAGGTGACATCTATGGCTGTATTGACAGAAGATTGAGTTATCTGGAACCAGTATGGACAGAAGATTTTGTTATCTGAAACCAGTATTGAAAGAAGATTGAGTTATCTAGAACAGGTGACATCTATGGCTGTATTGACAGAAGATTGAGTTATCTGGAACCAGTATGGACAGAAGATTTTGTTATCTGAAACCAGTATTGAAAGAAGATTGAGTTATCTTAAACATGTGACATCTATGGGCAGAATTGACAAAAGATTGAGTTATTATGCTGAAAATACCTATTTATTTCAACACCTTGTTGTCTGTCATACCATTTCAAGATATACCAAGCCTAACCTATAACCTCGAGCTTGAAATAAATTCATATTGTTTCTTCTGCGCACCCTCCCATATACTAATATATGGATGCGAGTCTTGGACAATAAACAAACAGGAAAGTGGAAAAGTGGAGGCAATAGAGATGTGGTTCTATAGAAGAATGCTGAGAATACCATAGACTGCCAGAAAAACTAATGTGGGGGTGTTGAAAGAGTCAAATGTGAGATAGAGCTTAGTTAATAATATAAGAAAAAGACAATCTTCATTTTTTTGACTGCTTCATGAGACAAGGAAGTTTGGAGAATATAACCACAACAGGCAAGATTGAAGGCAACAAGAGACAGAGGGCGACAACATGAGAAAATATTACACAGTTTGACAACCTGGCATGGCAGGGAAACAACAACAATCCTGATACACAATACTGGAAATAGAGAGCTGTGGAGAGCCATGATCCGGCATGGCACCTGATGATGATGACAGCCGCCCAATTGGCAACCAGCGCCTGGACTTGTAGTTCAGGAAGCAAATAATTATGTCATTGTCTTCTTTCCAGGCATGTTGTAGGGAGTGACTAGGGGTGTGTCGTAGGAGGTGGCTAAGGGAGTGCCATAGGAGGTGACTAGGGAAAGTTGGGGGGATAGTCTGACAATCTGTCATCTATGCAAAATCACCTTTGTCCCGGCATGTCTTGTCTCAATTTTGTACTATTGTCTTCTATCAAATTATCGCCATGGATGACAAAGAGATGCAGGCCAGTTGACATTGAGCCAATCCATTTGTGACATACTTCAAGGTGACGGGGAATGCTAAATGTGTCATCACTGTGGATGTGACAGACTTCTAGGTGATGGGGTATGCTAGATGTGACATAACACTAGGTGACGGGGAATGCTAGATGTGACATAACTCTAGGTGACGGGGAATGCTAGATGTGACATAACTCTAGGAGATGGGGAATGCTAGATGTGACATAACTCTAGGAGATGGGGAATGCTAGATGTGACATAACTCTAGGTGACGGGAAATGCTAGATGTGACATAACTCTAGGAGATGGGGAATGCTAGATGTGACATAACTCTAGGAGATGGGGAATGCTAGATGTGACATAACTCTAGGAGATGGGGAATGCTAAATGTGACATAACACTAGGTGACGGGGAATGCTAGATGTGACATAACTCTAGGTGACAGGAAATGCTAGATGTGACATAACTCTAGGAGATGGGGAATGCTAGATGTGACATAACTCTAGGAGATGGGGAATGCTAGATGTGACATAACTCTAGGAGATGGGGAATGCTAGATGTGACATAACTCTAGGAGATGGGGAATTCTAGATGTGACATAACTCTAGGAGATGGGGAATGCTAGATGTGACATAACTCTAGGTGACAGGAAATGCTAGATGTGACATAACTCTAGGTGACAGGAAATGCTAGATGTGACATAACTCTAGGAGATGGGGAATGCTAGATGTGACATAACTCTAGGAGATGGGGAATGCTAGATGTGACATAACTCTAGGAGACGGGGAATGCTAGATGTGACATAACTCTAGGAGATGGGGAATGCTAGATGTGACATAACTCTAGGAGATGGGGAATGCTAGATGTGACATAACTCTAGGTGACGGGAAATGCTAGATGTGACATAACTCTAGGAGATGGGGAATGCTAGATGTGACATAACTCTAGGAGATGGGGAATGCTAGATGTGACATAACTCTAGGAGATGGGGAATGCTAGATGTGACATAACTCTAGGAGATGGGGAATGCTAGATGTGACATAACTCTAGGAGACGGGGAATGCTAGATGTGACATAACTCTAGATGATGGGGAATGCTAGATGTGACATAACTCTAGGTGACAGGCAATGCTAGATGTGCCATCTCTGTGGATAAGTCAACATATCTGACAGCGGAATGATGAGGAAGTTGGCACATAAGCGTATAATGTGATTCTGGGAATGTACCACAATGGAAAGCCTCCCTTTGGGGACTAAACATGTTTCCATAAATCCCCCTCCTAACACAAACATGCCTGTAAGACAACCTTCTATAGGTATGGAGTGGCATCACAGTTACCTGTGCTTTTGTCAGAAAGGTTTTGGGCTATAATGAGCTACCTGTTCATGCTGATTATAATGAGTATTGAGCTACCTGTTCACAATGATTATAATGAGTAATGAGCTACCTGTTCATGATGATTATAATGAGTAATGAGCTGCCTGTTCATGCTGATTATAATGAGCTACCTGTTCACAATGATTATAATGAGTAATGAGCTACCTGTTCATGATGATTATAATGAGTAATGAGCTACCTGTTCATGATGATTATAATGAGTAATGAGCTACCTGTTCATGATGATTATAATGAGTAATGAGCTACCTGTTCACGATGATTATAATGAGCTACCTGTTCATGATGATTATAATGAGTAATGAGCTACCTGTTCATGATGATTATAATGAGTAATGAGCTACCTGTTCACGATGATTATAATGAGCTACCTGTTCACGATGATTATAATGAGCTACCTGTTCACGATGATTATAATGAGCTACCTGTTCACAATGATTATAATGAGTAATGAGCTACCTGTTCACTATGATTATAATGAGTAATGCGCTACCTGTTCATGCTGATTATAATGAGTAATGAGCTACCTGTTCACGCTGATTATAATGAGCTATCGCAAAAAATAAATTCCATCATCATCACGTTGAATACAGCATGCAAAGTCGAAGAGTTTTCTGGTAGGCTATGGCAGCGGCTCTCAACTTGTGGTTCTGGTAGGCTATGGCAGCGGCTCTCAATTTGTGGTTCTGGTAGGCTATGGCAGCGGCTCTCAACTTGTGGTTCTGGTAGGCTATGGCAGCGGCTCTCAACTTGTGGTTCTGGTAGGCTATGGCAGCGGCTCTCAACCTGTGGTTCTGGTAGGCTATAGCAGTGGCTCTCAACTTGTGGTTCTGGTAGGCTATAGCAGCGGCTCTCAACCTGTGGCTCTGGTAGGCTATAGCAGCAGTTCTCAACCAGTGGCCAGCACTTTTATGCTCCATCAGTATATTTCATGTCTTTCCTAGCAGCTTTGTGTTCCATAAGTATATTTAATCTCTTCCCTACCACCTTTATCTTCCATCTATATATTTCATCTCCTCTCCATTTTCCTGTTAAGCTCTAATTTATTTTGTCCATTTCACTTTTTGCATGAACTAGAAAGAAGAAATGGGAGATATTTTAAATGAAGTGGATTTCAATCAACTGAAGATTGAGAATGAGCAGTATCTAGAGAAGATTGATGAGAGAAATCAAGATTTACTGAGACTGAAGCTTATGGCTGGAAACACATTGCAAGTACTAAACACAAACAAGGTGAGATGTTTAATCAACAAGTTTGATTTGATTACATTTATGAGTGGGATTATCATTAGCCAAGAAAGTGTGATGTGATTTCATTTATGAGTGGGATTAGGCAAGAAAGTGTGATGTGATTTCATTTATGAGTGGGATTAGGCAAGAAAGTGTGATGTGATTTCATTTATGAGTGGGATTAGGCAAGAAAGTGTGATGTGATTTCATTTATGAGTGGGATTAGGCAAGAAAGTGTGATTTCATTTATGAGTGGAATTATCATTAGGCAAGAAAGTGTGATGTGATTTCATTTATGAGTGGGATTAGGCAAGAAAGTGTGATGTTATTTCATTTATGAGTGGGATTAGGCAAGAAAGTGTGATGTGATTTCATTTATGAGTGGGATTAGGCAAGAAAGTGTGATGTGATTTCATTTATGAGTGGGATTAGGCAAGAAAGTGTGATGTGATTTCATTTATGAGTGGGATTAGGCAAGAAAGTGTGATGTGATTTCATTTATGAGTGGGATTAGGCAAGAAAGTGTGATGTGATTTCATTTTTGAGTGGGATTAGGCAAGAAAGTGTGATGTGATTTCATTTATGAGTGGGATTAGGCAAGAAAGTGTGATGTGATTTCATTTATGAGTGGGATTAGGCAAGAAAGTGTGATGTGATTTCATTTATGAGTGGGATTAGGCAAGAAAGTGTGATGTGATTTCATTTATGAGTGGGATTAGGCAAGAAAGTGTGATGTGATTTCATTTATGAGTGGGATTAGGCAAGAAAGTGTGATTTCATTTATGAGTGGAATTATCATTAGGCAAGAAAGTGTGATGTGATTTCATTTATGAGTGGGATTAGGCAAGAAAGTGTGATGTTATTTCATTTATGAGTGGGATTAGGCAAGAAAGTGTGATGTGATTTCATTTATGAGTGGGATTAGGCAAGAAAGTGTGATGTGATTTCATTTATGAGTGGGATTAGGCAAGAAAGTGTGATGTGATTTCATTTATGAGTGGGATTAGGCAAGAAAGTGTGATGTGATTTCATTTATGAGTGGGATTAGGCAAGAAAGTGTGATGTGATTTCATTTTTGAGTGGGATTAGGCAAGAAAGTGTGATGTGATTTCATTTATGAGTGGGATTAGGCAAGAAAGTGTGATGTGATTTCATTTATGAGTGGGATTAGGCAAGAAAGTGTGATGTGATTTCATTTATGAGTGGGATTAGGCAAGAAAGTGTGATGTGATTTCATTTATGAGTGGGATTAGGCAAGAAAGTGTGATGTGATTTCATTTATGAGTGGGATTAGGCAAGAAAGTGTGATGTGATTTCATTTATGAGTGGGATTAGGCAAGAAAGTGTGATGTGATTTCATTTATGAGTGGGATTAGGCAAGAAAGTGTGATGTGATTTCATTTATGAGTGGGATTAGGCAAGAAAGTGTGATGTGATTTCATTTATGAGTGGGATTAGGCAAGAAAGTGTGATTTCATTTATGAGTGGAATTATCATTAGGCAAGAAAGTGTGATTTCATTTATGAGTGGGATTAGGCAAGAAAGTGTGATTTCATTTATGAGTGGGATTAGGCAAGAAAGTGTGATGTGATTTCATTTATGAGTGGGATTAGGCAAGAAAGTGTGATGTGATTTCATTTATGAGTGGGATTAGGCAAGAAAGTGTGATGTGATTTCATTTATGAGTGGGATTAGGCAAGAAAGTGTGATGTGATTTCATTTATGAGTGGGATTAGGCAAGAAAGTGTGATGTGATTTCATTTATGAGTGGGATTAGGCAAGAAAGTGTGATGTGATTTCATTTATGAGTGGGATTAGGCAAGAAAGTGTGATGTGATTTCATTTATGAGTGGGATTAGGCAAGAAAGTGTGATGTGATTTCATTTATGAGTGGGATTAGGCAAGAAAGTGTGATTTCATTTATGAGTGGAATTATCATTAGGCAAGAAAGTGTGATGTGATTTCATTTATGAGTGGGATTAGGCAAGAAAGTGTGATGTGATTTCATTTATGAGTGGGATTAGGCAAGAAAGTGTGATGTGATTTCATTTATGAGTGGGATTAGGCAAGAAAGTGTGATGTGATTTCATTTATGAGTGGGATTAGGCAAGAAAGTGTGATGTGATTTCATTTATGAGTGGGATTAGGCAAGAAAGTGTGATGTGATTTCATTTATGAGTGGGATTAGGCAAGAAAGTGTGATGTGATTTCATTTATGAGTGGGATTAGGCAAGAAAGTGTGATGTGATTTCATTTATGAGTGGGATTAGGCAAGAAAGTGTGATGTGATTTCATTTATGAGTGGGATTAGGCAAGAAAGTGTGATTTCATTTATGAGTGGAATTATCATTAGGCAAGAAAGTGTGATTTCATTTATGAGTGGGATTAGGCAAGAAAGTGTGATGTGATTTCATTTATGAGTGGGATTAGGCAAGAAAGTGTGATGTGATTTCATTTATGAGTGGGATTAGGCAAGAAAGTGTGATGTGATTTCATTTATGAGTGGGATTAGGCAAGAAAGTGTGATGTGATTTCATTTATGAGTGGGATTAGGCAAGAAAGTGTGATGTGATTTCATTTATGAGTGGGATTAGGCAAGAAAGTGTGATGTGATTTCATTTATGAGTGGGATTAGGCAAGAAAGTGTGATGTGATTTCATTTATGAGTGGGATTAGGCAAGAAAGTGTGATGTGATTTCATTTATGAGTGGGATTAGGCAAGAAAGTGTGATGTGATTTCATTTATGAGTGGGATTAGGCAAGAAAGTGTGATTTCATTTATGAGTGGAATTATCATTAGGCAAGAAAGTGTGATTTCATTTATGAGTGGGATTAGGCAAGAAAGTGTGATGTGATTTCATTTATGAGTGGGATTAGGCAAGAAAGTGTGATGTGATTTCATTTGGGAGTGAGATTAGCCAAGAAAGTGTGAGTTACTTATCATGTACAAACTTTTTAATATGATTGTAATGATAATTTGTTCGTGATTTAACTTTTAAAAGTTGCATACCCCTGATCTTTATATAATAGGCCCTAGTAATAGGAAAGTACCGTAGTCCGGGGTATGTAGTCCAGAGAATGGGAGTGCGATGTGCTGTCATTTGAATTGCGCCAGTGACCCGGCACATCCGTCTTCAGTGAGCCTTTAATTCGGGTTGGCTTCCCTAGTGAATGATAACTTTCCTATCAATGTGATTCTATGCTGAGACGGTTGTTGTTGATGTCAATCTCACATGAGGTTTTTCACAGCTAGTGAACTTGATTCATGTAATTAAACGTATTGTGCCTGTGCCCATGAGGTACTGAACCATTTCTCATCCATGAGCCTTGTTCTGGTTTAGGAAGAACTCTGGAGAAGAGTTGAATCCTGGCTTGTTTGCCTTCTTAGCTGAGATGTCATTCAGCAACGTCGTGAAACCCTCGTCCAAGTCTGAGTCTCAACACACATTTAGGAAGACTTGGGAGTAGAGGCTTTTTTCTCAAACTTAACAAAAAGTGTCTCATTTCACTTCTTGTGCCTGTGCTCATCAGGTAATGAACCTTTTCTTATGCAAGCATAATTTCAGTATAGGAAAAGCTCACTGTAGAGTTGTGTGCCTTTATGTAAAGATCTACAAATGATTTAAATGATTCCGGCATGAATATTTTAGCATTTAAACGTAATTAAATGTTGTTCGATTTTTGTGTGTGCACATGCATCACAAAAACAAGTAATAGTACTTCTAAATATATTTACATTATAATGTAATATATATATTTCGAAACAGAAATGGACAGAGAATGTGATTATCACAAGATCATTTTGAAAAAAAAATTATGGTAATATTTAAAAATTATTTTAGACAGAAAAGAAAATATGTAAATGACAAATAAATATTATTTTAGATATGATATTTGACCTTGCCGCATTTTTTAATCAATAAATTCCACTCAAACTGTATCATTTATGTAGATAATCCAATTACGAACACAATAATGTATAATATATATGCATAGTGTGTCAAAAGTTTATTATTTAGAAAGATTTTCGACATCTATCAAAAACAGTAGACTTGACTTTACACGAAACTCAAATGAAAATATGGCTAATTTTTCTTACAAAATGGCGTAAATTTGCAAACACAATGCTAGAAGCATTTGCCAGATTGGATTTCATAATAAATGAGACCAAAGCAAATAAAATAGTTATTATTTTACGAAAATAAGTAAGTTGGAAAATATATATAAAACATATAAGGAAAAATGACGTCACAGACCCCTATTATCAAAACTTATCAATAACTTAACAAAATTGATATCAATACACATAAAAATCATGCAGGAGGTAATGTAGACATATTACACTTTCGATTGGAAACATTCTTATGTTGATATAAATACCGAAAACAACAACATGAATGTCATTAGAGTATGACTTATAGAAGTGTTTCCGGCCAGAAGACATACGGTTTACTGACTTGTATAAGTCTCCCCGGCTGGAATCAGTTAAAATAGTTTCTTAGCCTTTTGTCCATGACTGAGTCTCCACCCATACATTGGAGCACCGGGGACTAGAAGCTTGTTCTCAAGCTCAACAATACATTAGTTCCGATTTCCTTGCTTCATTTTCTCTGTTCTATTTGCACTAGGTGCTGCCCTCTAGTGTTGTGCTTTTTTTAATTATACTCATGTTGTCTTTACATCATCAGAGACATGACCACAAAGAGACATGACCACAAAGAGACATGACCACAAAGAGACATGACCACAAAGAGATGTGACCACAAAGAGACGTGACCACAAAGAGACGTGACCACAAAGAGAAGTGACCACAAAGAGACGTGACCACAAAGAGACGTGACCACAACGCTCAGTATTTGTGATATCAGCTTATATGCATCTGCATTTCGACTCTCGGAGCCAGAATGATGTCTGTCACTGTGTATGTCGACAGTGGCGATGTCTATGTTGGAACAGAGGTGTCTGTGATATTGCTTGTCTTTTGCAGTCAATTCTCATTCTGTCTACAGCCTGCACATTCGTTGACACAAAAGTGTTGGCCAGAAGCAACATACGCTGCTGTACTTCTGTTTCCAGCGTGCACTATGAGGAGTTACCTTTGTGATCTTGTTTATCTTTGAATCCTGCGTCCACCGAAAGCAATACGGTACCTATTACACCCCAAGATGTCATTAGTTTTGAATATTTGGATGCAAACGTAGACAGTTCAGGGGAGTGTGCTGCAGAAATCTAGTTCCAGATCATCGATTAACCTATTATTCCAGAAGATGATGTGATTATTCTATCTTTCTGTACAAGATGATGTGATTATTCTATCTTTCTGTACAAGATGATGTGATTATTCTATCTTTCTGTACAAGATGATGTGATTATTCTATCTTTCTGTACAAGATGATGTGATTATTCTATCTTTCTGTACAAGATGATGTGATTATTCTATCTTTCTGTACAAGATGATATGATTATTCTATCTTTCTGTACAAGATGATGTGATTATTCTATCTTTCTGTACAAGATGATATGATTATTCTATCTTTCTGTACAAGATGATGTGATTATTCTATCTTTCTGTACAAGATGATGTGATTATTCTATCTTTCTGTACAAGATGATGTGATTATTCTATCTTTCTGTACAAGATGATATGATTATTATATTTTTCTATAGAAGAAACTTCACACGCTTAGCAAGGAGTCTGAGAAAGTTCAGGCAGAAATATCAGCCAGGGAGGACATGCTAGCCAAAATAAATGCAGAAACAGATATGGTGGAAGCGGTAAGCTAATAAAATTATGACTTGTGTCTGATGATGTGATATATGGTTGTAACTTGTGTTTGCTGATGTGATAAGTGGTTCTAACTTGTGTTTGCTGATGTGATAAGTGGTTGTAACTTGTGTTTGCTGATGTGATAAGTGGTTGTAACTTGTGTTTGCTGATGTGATAAGTGGTTGTAACTTGTGTTTGCTGATGTGATAAGTGGTTGTAACTTGTGTCTGATGATGTGATAAGTGGTTCTAACTTGTGTTTGCTGATGTGATAAGTGGTTCTAACTTGTGTTTGCTGATGTGATATATGGTTGTAACTTGTGTCTGCTGATGTGATAAGTGGTTCTAACTTGTGTTTGCTGATGTGATAAGTGGTTCTAACTTGTGTTTGCTGATGTGATAAGTGGTTCTAACTTGTGTTTGCTGATGTGATAAGTGGTTGTAACTTGTGTTTGCTGATGTGATAAGTGGTTGTAACTTGTGTCTGATGATGTGATAAGTGGTTCTAACTTGTGTTTGCTGATGTGATAAGTGGTTCTAACTTGTGTTTGCTGATGTGATATATGGTTGTAACTTGTGTCTGCTGATGTGATAAGTGGTTCTAACTTGTGTTTGCTGATGTGATAAGTGGTTCTAACTTGTGTTTGCTGATGTGATAAGTGGTTCTAACTTGTGTTTGCTGATGTGATAAGTGGTTGTAACTTGTGTCTGCTGATGTGATAAGTGGTTGTAACTTGTGTCTGCTGATGTGATAAGTGGTTGTAACTTGTGTCTGCTGATGTTATATTCGATTGTATCTTCTTCTTCAGCGTTCATTTGCAAACTCTCAATCTCCTTTCTAGCAGGACCATGGTCCTATAAGATTTCCAGCAGCATGTAGTCCAGAGAATGGAAATGTGTTGTGTCGCTGTTTTATTTGCACCAATGGCCTAGCACATCCAGCTTTGGTGGGGGACCATAAGTATGAGTCTGTTAGATATTGAGCCGCTCTTGCCTTTCCTCAAGCATGTTTGTGTTTAACATTTGTGCATCTTTTCTACTATTAGGATAGAGCCAAAGCAGAAGCAATCAACAAAAAATTGCGGAAAAATTTAACAGATTTCCGTGTTCCTGATGTGATGGAGTACGTCTTAGGTAGAGCAGAGATTTATGAACTGCAGAAGAAGATTAAGAACTGGGAGAGGAAAGTAGACATAGCAGAGGTAGGTTCTGTATAGTATATTCAATTATGGATATCCTACTAGAGATAAGTTTTCATATATCTAGGCAGTTAGAGAAATAGTTTGTAGATCTTTCTAGTTAGAGAAATAGTTTGTAGATCTTTCTAGTTAGGGAAATAGTTTGTAGATCTTTGTAGTTAGGGAAATAGTTTGTAGATCTTTGTAGTTAGAGAAATAGTTTGTAGATCTTTGTAGTTAGAGAAATAGTTTGTAGATCTTTCTAGTTAGGGAAATAGTTTGTAGATCTTTGTAGTTAGGGAAATAGTTTGTAGATCTTTGTAGTTAGAGAAATAGTTTGTAGATCTTTGTAGTTAGAGAAATATTTTGTAGATCTTTCTAGTTAGAGAAATAGTTTGTAGATCTAGGCAGTTAGGGAAATAGTTTGTAGATCTTTGTAGTTAGAGAAATAGTTTGTAGATCTTTGTAGTTAGAGAAATAATTTGTAGATCTTTGTAGTTAGAGAAATAGTTTGTAGATCTTTGTAGTTAGAGAAATAGTTTGTAGATCTAGGCAGTTAGAGAAATAGTTTGTAGATCTTTGTAGTTAGAGAAATAGTTTGTAGATCTAGGCAGTTAAAGAAATAGTTTGTAGATCTTTGTAGTTAGAGAAATATTTTGTAGATCTTTGTAGTAAGAGAAATAGTTTGTAGATCTTTTTAGTTAGGGAAATAGTTTGTAGATCTTTGTAGTTAGAGAAATAGTTTGTAGATCTTTGTAGTTAGAGAAATAGTTTGTAGATCTTTGTAGTTAGAGAAATAGTTTGTAGATCTAGGTAGTTAGGGAAATAGTTTGTAGATCTTTGTAGTTAGGGAAATAGTTTGTAGATCTTTGTAGTTAGGGAAATAGTTTTTAGATCTATATAATTAAAGAAATGATGTGTAGGTCTAGGCAATTAGAGAAATAGTTTGCTGATCTAGGTTGTTAGAGAATTGTCTTGTAGATCTAGGCACAGTAATTGGAGATATTACAGGTAGGTTTGCAGAAATTAGAAATAAATATATTAAAGAAATTGATTTGTAGATATATGTAATTCCCACTTTAGCTGTGTAATTCCCCCTTTAGCTGTGTAATTCCCCCTTTAGCTGTGTAATTCCCCCTTTAGCTGTGATAAATTCTTGTCCCTAATGACTTTCCTCTCTTGATTCTTGATTAGAAACTGGTTTCACAGCATGTGAGACATTCCCATAAGTGCTCCGCCCTCCGCTCCAGCAGCCATCCTGGTGTATGTAGACTCAGAGTCCCGGTCCCGGTCAGATGTTCATTTTGTGATCTACGGGACTTTCCCAAAAAATTTACCTTTTCTTCCCTGACCTCTAGATACTCCTATTTCTAACATTCTCTTTATTTCTTCTTCTTCTTTCGTTCACTTGAAACATGTCTATATCTGTAATTCTGTCTCCTTAATAAAAACTCAATGTCTTTTGTAGCTCATACAGTGTCCCATAGAGTTTTGATTCCAGTGTTGTTTCCTCTGGCCAATATGTCTGCCTCAGCGTTTCATGCTCAGAACAATAGATACAGACATGTTTCCATTGTGTTTTGTGCGTGGCATCCTGATTATCTGTGCGCCTTTTGGCTGGATGCCTCCATCTTCAGCACTCTGCTTACTTGGGCAGGACTATGGTCCTGCTCGAATGGGACTGCCCGACCAGTCTTAGTTTCCAGCCCCAATGGCTGAACTAAGCCCATCACCACTGCAAGGTGCTGGCCTTGATGGGGATTCTCTTTATGAATTTTCCTTCTTTGCTGATCCCTTTTCTTGTTCTACAAATATAAGAGCTTCCATTATATTGGCTTTTTATTTTTTTACACCAGAAAATAGATAGTCACATGGATGGGATATTTTACATGCACAGAAGCTTGACAATTTTATAATGAAATAGTTTTCAGTGATTGGGAGGTATAAAAAAAAAATCAGTTAACATGTTTTTAGAAGTCTCATGGAGGCACGTGTAAATTCATGTGTAGCAGCTAAAGAGTTAATGGCATGGCTTGTAATGTAGGCTTATAGGTAATTAGAATTCTAGAAATAAGATCTAAAAATGTATGTGGGGGCCTAAGTAGATGTAACGAAGCAAGGTTTTTAGATATTGACAATCATAAACTTCTGGTTAGGTATTAGTTTATTGACTGTCCTCCTCGCACACCAGACATGTTTGTAGGTGCTCAGATCTCTCGTAAGAACTCGTTAAAAATACATGATTTTGCTTCTCATCTACAAAGTGTTAGCCTAATAATGGTAACAGATACATGATTAAAGCATACCTATGGTTATACCTTTCAACCACAGATGTGACTCTGTCTTAGTTATTATCAATCCATATGACTATTAAAAATATGGCAGGTTGAAGTTCAGGTGTCACAAAGACCCGCCAAAGATATATTGTTAGAAATAATACAGGTAAGCATTGCAGATTTAAGATATTGTTACAGATTTAAGACATTATTAAATTGTACATTTCTTGGTATAGTACCGGTAGGCGAGATTACATTCTACCTTTTTATCAATTCTGCGCTAATCTGAAATTTTTCATAATTTGTGAAGTTACTGACTGCTGGCTGATTGTTCACTAGCTACAAAATAGGTAAGGTAACGCCGTACTGCAGGAAATGAGCAGATAATGGCAACCTGCAAAACCTAACACTAACCATAACCCTCCACCCACTGTTGGGTAATTAACTCTAACCCCAAACCCTTTTCTAGTCATTTC
Organism: Meghimatium bilineatum; assembly: GCA_034231615.1. NCBI lineage: Eukaryota > Metazoa > Mollusca > Gastropoda > Stylommatophora > Philomycidae > Meghimatium > Meghimatium bilineatum. The sequence continues at coordinate 20,489,444 of CM067310.1, forward strand.
TCACCCATGCAACCCTATTCAATAAATTAATCCATCTCCACTCACTGATGGTAACTATAGCCAAGGGAAATAATCATTGAAAAAAGTCATTTATTTTGTTTCGCTTTTCGCACAAAATGTAGTCCCATCTAATAGTATTGTACCCATTTCTTAAATGGATAACTAATTATTATTCTGTTCTATTATCTTTCCTGCAGTTGGCATTGAAAACACACCGGAAGGCCTGGCACTCTTTGCAGATAGACATACAAGATCACAAACAATGGAATACATCTGCACATGCTTAGCTTTCAATATTTATATTCTAGAGCAGATGTCAACAAACTGTGGCAAGGAAAGAGCATCCTGTGAAGAGTTAGGCCTACATTATTAGGATTATAGGTCTGTGTATGAAACTACATGCAGGAGTGCATTGAAAAAAAAAGTTTGCATAGGACCTATGACTTTCTGAAGCCGTTTTATTTCAATCATTTGTTTGTCAAATTAAGGAAAAAACAATAGGTATAATTTGAATGATATCATATGATAATAATCAATGTTTAAAGAAAAACAACAGTTAATATATCTGTAGCAGCCAGAGGGAGGTATATGTAAACTCATCTGTATCAGCTAAAGGGTTAATGGCATGTATAAGAGCTAAAGGGTTAATGGCATGTATAAGAGCTAAAGGGTTAATGGCATGTATAGCAGCTAAAGGGTTAAGGGCATGTATAGCAGCTAAAGGGTTAAGGGCATGTATAGCAGCTAAAGGGTTAAGGGCATGTATAGTAGCTAAAGGGTTAAGGACATGTAAAGAAGCTAAAGGGTTAATGCATGTATTGCAGCTAAAGGGTTAATGGCATGTATAGCAGCTAAAGGGTTAAGAGCATGTAAAGAAGCTAAAGAGTTAATGGCATGTATAGGGGTAGTTAGAATTCTAGAAGTAAGGTTTGAAAATGCATGTAAGTTAAAGTAGATATGTAGATAAAGTAGATATGTAGATAAAGTAGATATGTAGATAAAGTAGATAAGTTAAGAAGATAAAGTAGATATGTAGATAAAGTAGATAAGTTAAGAAGATATAAAGGATTAACTCTTTATTTCCCATCAGCTGGGATGTATGGTCAAAATGTAGGAAACATTGAAACCACCAAATGTTTGTACACTGTTATGTGATTGGATTTCCACATACAAAATGGTGGAACAAGAGTTCTACACACACACACATAGACCCAGTCTGAGAATGAAGCTACTTTTCTCAAAGCATATTAAGAGATTGATAAAAGAACTCATACAGCAGCAGGGCCTACTCAGTCACAAGATATGGGCCTATAATAATTAACAAAGATGGTTCAATTTCCCATATGTACTCCAATTATAAACACACTGAATATTCCAGAGTGTTGGTTACTAAACACAATAACAAAAAGAAAACTATGCCTGTTTGGTCATATAAAGAGACATAACTGTTTAGAAAGACAAATAATGGAGGGAAGAGTACCTGGGAAGAGGAGAAGGGGAAGACCAAGAAGACGATGGACTGACGACATTAAAGATAATATGAATACATCGCTAGAAAATGCAAGCCACATCGCCCAAGACAGAGAGAGGTTCAGAGAGTTCATTGGGAAGACAACGTTCTGGAAGGAATACTTCACATGACACTCCATCACTCTCAACAAAGCGGCACGCCTCCTGCTGATAGTACCACTGATAACACACATAGCTTCAAGTTATAATCCACAGGAAGCTCCAAAAAAATCCACCTTATACGCAATTTGACATGAGCCAGATTCAAACCCATGACTTCTTGAGCACAAGGTGAACAGCTTAACCACTATGCTGGGAAGATTCCCTAAGAATATGTATGTTTGGAGAATTATAAAAATAGAAGTGTTTGGGAGAGATAGGAAAAAATACATCCTTTCTGCAAATATGCAAAGAGTACACAAGCACTAACTAACTTGGACACTGAATTTGTATAGATCTACCATTAAATGGTTGACGGAATGCCATGAAAAGTATTTATGGGATGCCCCAAATTTAATGATACTGTTTCCTAATCAAGAATCTCAAAGCATTGCATACTGCTGATATTTGGAATACTGCTGATATTTGGAATATTGCTGATATTTGGAATACTGCTGAGATTTGGAATACTGCTGAGATTTGGAATACTGCTCAAATTTAGAATACTGCTCAGATTTGGAATACTGCTGAGATTTGGAATAATGCTGAGATTTGGAATACTGCTGAGATTTGGAATACTGCTGAGATTTGGAATACTGCTAAAATTTGGAATATTGCTGATATTTGGAATACTGCTCAGATTTGGAATACTGCTGAGATTTGGAATACTGCTAAAATTTGGAATATTGCTGATATTTGGAATACTGCTCAGATTTGGAATACTGCTCAAATTTGGAATACTGCTCAGATTTGGAATGCTGCTGAGATTTGGAATACTGCTGAGATTTGGAATACTGCTGAGATGTGGAATACTGCTGAAATGTGGAATACTGCTGAGATGTGGAGTACTGCTGAGATGTGGAATACTGCTGAGATTTGGAGTCTTCTGGATAAGAAAGAAAGTTCTAGAGGAACATAGGAAGTAAGAGCTTGATTTCTCATAATATTTAGGGATCCAAAAAAACAAACCAACTAAACAGTAAACAACAAACAAATAGTAAACACCAAGCAGACGAACAAACAGCAAACACCAAATAGGCAAACAAAAAGTAAACTGAAACACCTAACATGCAAACAAACAGTAAACTGAAACACCTAACCGGCAAACAAACAGAAACACCAAACAGGCAAACAAACAGTAAACTGAAACGCCTAACAGGAAAACAAACAGTAAACACCAAATAGGCAAACAAACAGATAAAAACAATAAGAAACAGACAGATACAAAAACCACATAAGTAAACAGACAAACAATAAACATACAGACATCTTCATCACGCCCACTTAGATGCAACTCCCATGTATCGGTAAACAAATCCTCAATTATAATAGTGACTGGTACATATGCTATGCAAGATATTACAACTCTTATTAAAATACAGAGTTAACTCTCTTTGTGTATAAAAAATTACATGGTGGTTAGTCTGACAGCCACTAGTGGTTGCCACCCAGTCTTCCGTATGCTGTTAGGATTGCCCGTCCTGTCTTAGATTCCAGCTTCTGGTTGCTGGACTAATCCCCATTTCTACGACAAGGAGCTGGCCTTGATGGGGGTATTTTTCAGTAAAATAAGTGCTGAATTTTTCACATTTCTGGTTCATCGTAGTTTTTATTATCTTTAAAAAAAAAAAAAGTAAAGTAACCCATAGCATTTATTAATGCCGTAGGGGTGTGAGATGTTAGCGATCTCACATTTCACAGGCTCTGCAAATGAGGGCGGTAGCCATCTCCTCTCCCTCGCAGTCTTTACTTCCCGGATTAATCCGGTACCCATTTAAGGCTGGGTCGACCTGGGAGCCGTTGCGATCTGAAAACACTTCCGCCTCAGCTGGGGAATGAACCCAGGACCACTCATATGCGAAGCCAGTGCGCTAACCACTGCTCTAACGCGGCTCCCTTATTATCTTTAGTAATGTACAGTAAAAGAACATTACAGAACACACCTAGGACGTAGGAAGAGATAACTGTATGGGCATAATCATCATCTGTATCGGCCTCCACTGGATTATCTAATAATAGGCCTATAAAATGAGGTTGGTAGGTAAACATGAAATCTGATAGCCTTAACTTGACATAAGAAAAAAAGTATAAATAATTTAAATAATTTATCGCCATGGGGCATAGGCCTATTCTCTCCAGAACATTGTCTTCCCAATGAACTCCCTGAACCCTTCTATGTCTTGGGCCATGTTGCTTGCATTTTACAATTCATGTTATCTTTAATGTTGTCAGTACAATCGTCTTCATGATTTCATGATTTGTCTTTCCCCTCTGCCTAGGTGCTCTGCCCTCCATTATTTGTCTTTCTAAACAGTTGTGTCTGTTTATTTGACCAAACAAGGGGTAGTTTTGTTTTTGCATAGTGTTTAGTAACCAACACTCTGGCACCTTCAATATAATCAAAATAATTCAAATTATTTATTCAACGAATTGTGTGCCACAAGGAATTGTGTGCCACAAGGAATTGTGTGCCACATTCTGATGTCACAATTTGTCGACCGCTGTTCTAGATGGTATAAATATTTATAAATAAAACCAACAGATCGTATCTATTATTCTTTCATGTTACGGAAAGTAAAGTGTTTATTTTGATGTTAATCGTACAAATTGGTGCATAATAAAAAATATGAGACTATAAAAAAATCCAGTTATGATAAGTTCTTGTTATAAAACATATAGGGAACAGTTTTTCAATATTAGGCCTATAGTACAGTGCTATTACAGTACAATATTACAGTACAATATTACAGTACAGTGTCGAATTTGTACATTAGGTACTGAAGTAATTAATCTTTATTCCATAAATAGAACAATTAGCATTTATTCAACATACATTATAACTGATAGTTTTTGTTCAACAAAAATTGCAACAGATAGTAGGCCTACACTACAATAAGTAATATTTGTTCAACATACACTAGAACATGTAGTATTTGTTCAACATACACTAGAACATGTAGTATTTGTTCAACATACACTAGAACATGTAGTATTTGTTCAACATACACTAGAACATGTAGTATTTGTTCAACATACACTAGAACAAATAGTATTTGTTCAACATAGGCATACACTAGAACAAGTAGTATTTGTTCAACATACACTAGAACATGTAGTATTTGTTCAACATACACTAGAACATGTAGTATTTGTTCAACATACACTAGAACATGTAGTATTTGTTCAACATACACTAGAATATGTAGTATTTGTTCAACATACACTAGAATATGTAGTATTTGTTCAACATACACTAGAACATGTAGTATTTGTTCAACATACACTAGAAAATGTAGTATTTGTTCAACATAGGCCCCTACACTAGAACATGTAGTATTTGTTCAACATAGGCCCCTACACTAGAACATGTAGTATTTGTTCAACATAGGCCCCTACACTAGAACATGTAGTATTTGTTCAACATAGGCCCCTACACTAGAACATGTAGTATTTGTTCAACATACACTAGAACATGTAGTATTTGTTCAACATACACTAGAACATGTAGTATTTGTTCAACATACACTAGAATATGTAGTATTTGTTCAACATACACTAGAACATGTAGTATTTGTTCAACATACACTAGAATAAGTAATATTTGTTCAACATACACTAGAACATGTAGTATTTGTTCAACATACACTAGAATAAGTAATATTTGTTCAAATTACACTAGAACATGTAGTATTTGTTCAACATACACTAGAACATGTAGTATTTGTTCAACATACACTAGAACATGTAGTATTTGTTCAACATACACTACAACATGTAGTATTTGTTCAACATAGGCCCCTACACTAGAACATGTAGTATTTGTTCAACATACACTAGAACATGTAGTATTTGTTCAACATACACTAGAACATGTAGTATTTGTTCAACATACACTAGAACATGTAGTATTTGTTCAACATACACTAGAACATGTAGTATTTGTTCAACATACACTAGAACAAATAGTATTTGTTCAACATAGGCATACACTAGAACAAGTAGTATTTGTTCAACATAGGCATACACTAGAACATATAATATTTGTTCAACATAGGCATACACTAGAACAAATAGTATTTGTTCAACATACACTAGAACATATAATATTTGTTCAACATAGGCATACACTAGAACAAGTAGTATTTGTTCAACATAGGCATACACTAGAACATATAATATTTGTTCAACATAGGCATACACTAGAACAAATAGTATTTGTTCAACATACACTAGAACATATAATATTTGTTCAACATAGGCATACACTAGAACAAGTAGTATTTGTTCAACATAGGCATACACTAGAACATATAATATTTGTTCAACATAGGCATACACTAGAACAAATAGTATTTGTTCAACATACACTAGAACATATAATATTTGTTCAACATACACTAGAACAAATAGTATTTGTTCAACATAGGCCTACACTAGAACATATAATATTTGTTCAACATAGGCATACACTAGAACAAATAGTATTTGTTCAACATAGGCATACACTAGAACAAATAGTATTTGTTCAACATAGGCATACACTAGAACAATTAGTATTTGTTCAACATAGGCATACACTAGAACAAATAGTATTTGTTCAAAACACACTAGAACAAATAGTATTTGTTGAACATAGGCCTACACTAGAACATTTAGTATTTGTACAAAATACACTAGAACAAATAGTATTTGTTCAACATAGCCCTACACTAGAACAAATAGTATTTGTTTAACATAGACCTACACTAGAACATGTAGTATTTGTACAAAATACACTAGAACAAATAGTATTTGTTGAACATAGGCCTACACTAGAACATTTAGTATTTGTACAAAATACACTAGAACAAATAGTATTTGTTCAACATATGCCTACACTAGAACATGTAGTATTTGTTCAACATAGGCCTACACTAGAACAAGTAGTAGGCCTATTTGTTCAAAATACACTAGAACAAATAGTATTTGTTCAACATAGGCCTACAATAGAACATGTAGTTTTTGTTCAACATACACTAGAACATGTAGTATTTGTTATTCATGTTATAGATCTTGTTTGCAGTGTCCAATATGGTCACGTATGTTTATACCTTCGGAAGTTGATGCATTTGCCTTCTTTGCCATGTTGAAATGATATGCACATTGGAATGTAAACAGTACGCTAGTTTGATTGATAGGGCTACATTGATTCTGTGATTTTAAAGATAATATTTTGGAAGTCCGTGGATACATATGTCTATTTATAGACTATTTAATTAAAGTGTATGGCGACAGTTAAAGAAAATTGCATTCTGGTTGATCAGCCTCATGGGTTGACATAGTTTTCTAATCGTGATTGATTTTTTCATAAAACGGAAGTAACATCTAAATCTGGGATCTATCGTTACTAAATTATTATTTATACAAATAGAAATATATTTCTCATTGCGAAACAAAATTTTAATAATGTAACAATATTATCATAAACTAAATTATTTATTTATTTACTTTTCAACATCAAGTAATTATATAATGTGTAAATTATTAGTGAGTAAATTAATAGGGGCATAATTCTGGTATAAATAGTAACAGTTAGCATGTTGTGTAGTATGACAGATGTAGGCCTATGCTCCATTAATGTAAGAGTTTTTCTAAGTATTCATTCAAATCAAAATTTCATAGGCCTACATGTTTAGTATATTTTTTAGTTGGAAAGTTTTTGGGAAAAAAAAACAACTGGTCGATCTGATAATTAGTGTGCGGGAGAATGGTAATCCTTGCGAGACGAAATAGTGATGATGATGATGTTCCACCTTCGCAAGCGAAGATAAGCATGGCATGAAAAACAATAAATGGGATGAACAAGTAGAAAAAACAAAACATTTGTGATTGTCTAATTTGGTTTGTGAAAAATTGTCCTGTTTTGTTTTATTGTATGTTTTTTATATATTTTTTTATCTATTTTTAACTATAGTTAGGTTTTTCTAGTAAGCTGTTTAACTTATTTTGCATTTATTCGTTTGGTTACTGCGGCACCCTTCATTTTGTCGGACACCCTCCGACCTTATTGATATACACATAGAACAGAGAGTAACGCCGATAATAGAACCCCAGCTAAATAAGACATAATTTGGTTTCAGGAAAGCCGTGGGACGTACAGATGCTAATTTTCCGCTACATCAGCTGAATGAAAAGAAACTTGAATACGACCTACAACTAAACATCGCCTTCAACGACCAAGAAAAGGCATTCGACAGAGAAAAATATTGTGGCTAATATTGGAGGACTATGGAGTACATGGACAATTACTAGACAATATAAGAACTTTATACAAAAACTGCCAGAGGATAATCAGAACTATTGAGGGCAAAACAGACCAATTTAACATAAAAATAGGAATTAGACAAGGTTGCATACTATCACCACTTCTGTTCACAACATACATGAACAGGATAACTAAAGAAACAGACCCAAGAAACAAACTCACCCGTGTAGAAACATCAAATGAAGATCACAGCTCACTCAATGAACTGCTATTTGCAGATGATCAATGTTCAATATACAAATCTGAAAACAAATTACAGCAGTAGACACACTTGCTCCACACAACCTGCGAACAACACAACATGAAACTAAACACATCTACAACAGTGACTATGAAAATAAGCCGAACAGCAGGCCAGTTAAATGTATCTGTCAATGGTGCAAAACTAAATGTCCCAGAGATTAAATACCTAGAAAGCTTATTTCCGGAGGATGGCAACAATCCTGCGAGCAATGTTGTGGAGAACCCACAACTATCCAAAATAAAATAGTACTTAAGTAGGTAACGGGTAATGAAGCCTTACTGAACGACATGTTAGTCTGGCGTGGTCATGTCTTCTCGTCGTCTTTTGATGTTATGAGATTATCTTGCTACAGGCCTTTTGGTCGAAACGTCGATTACGTCCTGCTTATTGTTATTTTTATGATTATATCCTGTGTTTTTGTGTGTGTGTATTATTTCACGTGAGCATCCGACAGCGATCGTGTGTAAGACTTCATTATCTGTTTCCTACGTAAGTACTATTTTCATACAGCTTTTCTAGCAATATTACCCTCTATTGAGCTACCTAACAGGAACCGCTGTATACATGGACCAATATCGGACGAATGGAGCGGGAACTTCGATAGTACTATAATACCATCTAAAGCTGTTCCATCTGACAGTACTATAATTCCATCTAAAGCTGTTCCATCTGACAGTACTATAATACCATCTAAAATTGTTCCATCTGACAGTACTATAATACCATCTAAAGCTGTTCCATCTGACAGTACTATAATACCATCTAAAATTGTTCCATCTGACCTTGGAGGAAGTAGTATTTGTTTACATTAGACATTCTCTCGTCCTCTCTGCTTGTTTTGTGGTAAATCATTCAGCCAGAATTAAAGGTTGTTTGTGTGTTTGTTTGTTTGATTTGCTCCCCCCCCCCCCCCAGGAAGTACGAGCAATAGAACTCTTGTATTTTCAAAATTTGAAAGAAGTTTCTTCAAAGATTTGTTTTACATCCAGAAGGCTGGAACACTCACCTGTCCGTGTGCAATGCTTTGAGAAGCATCCATTTACTCAGAAGGTTGAATCTGATAGATTAAGTGATGTAGCTCTTCCACTAGCTGGTAACTTCACTTATATCCACATGTCATCTGCTAAATGACAAGTTCACTTATATCCACATGTCATCTGCTAGATGACAAGTTCACTTATATCCACATGTCATCTGCTAGATGACAAGTTCACTTATATCCACATGTCATCTGCTAGATGACAACTTCACTTATATTGGCATGTCATCTGCTAGATGACAACTTCACTTATGTCCACATTCCATCTGCTAGATGACAACTTCACTTATATCCACATGTCATCTGCTAGATGACAACTTCACTTATATCCAAATGTCATCTGTTAGATGACAAATTCACTTATATCCACATGTCATCTGCTAGATGACAACTTCACTTATATTCACATGTCATCTGCTAGATGACAACTTCACTTATATCCACATGTCATCTGCTAGATGACAACTTCACTTATATCCACATATCATCTGCTAGATGACTTCACTTATGTCCACATGTCATCTGCTAGCGAGTTTCTGTTGCATATTGATCTGAAGAGACACTAGTGAGACATTAAAAAAATGAGAACGCATATACCTATTGAAAAGAACTGATTTTTATTGTGAGAAATGAAACGGTTCTTTCCAAAGAGATGGGTGTACATATTTTTCGGGATATGAGAGAAGAAATATAATGAAAATGGGGAAAAAATATGTTCTTCTTGTTTCTATTGATTAAAACCATGGCGTTGAATACTAAACATCAACCCGGTGTTTATTACTTACCTTACCAGCTCAGTCTGTTGCTAGTGTTTTTTAATAGTGTAGTTTCAGACAGTCATTCTTCCCGTGCAGCTTAGTAGGTTAAGATCAGACCCGTAGATAAGGGAGGTGTTTATGGTGTTAAAACCCTTCCCTTAGCAAATCTTATATGCCTTTTAGCACTAGGAAGATAACAAAAAAAGTCGATAAAAACCATTCCATTAGCTATTTTTACACACTAAAACAGACGAATGACCTTTTTCTCTAAAGATAAAACTCCCTTCTTGCGGTAGTCATATTTACGGCCCTGATTAAGATCATAGTATGTGCCCAATGTATATCTTTGAATATGGGAGCACTCCTTGCAACAGCAACAATTACTTTATCGGTTGAAATAAATTGCAGTGCAATATGGCAACCATTTTGTAATAGGACTGCAGCAGCAGAATGACGCCACAAATCACATAAAAATTTCGGATTAACGCATATTTCTTAAAAAAGTGTAAAATGTAGACCCGTCTCCTAGGAAAGAACCAATTAAACACATTAAGCTAGTTAGTCCTCTCGTTATAATAAGCTTACTACGAATCACAGAAATATGCGGCTGTTACTAAAGATAACCGGGATTTCCCGTTCTGAAACCAATTCTCATAGAATACATGTACTTCTCTAGCATAACCTGCGCAGTGATCAGCTATAGCATTACTTATGGTATATTCGACATTTTCCGTGCTATACATTGGCTGGCGACATAAACTATACGTAAAGCAACCAATGATCAGTGCTATCAGCCAAGATGAATGACGATATGTGAGACCAGCACGCAAGACTATATGATTCTAGAGAAAGACTTGTTAAATAGTGTACTCGAAACCCAAGTTATTTTTAGCAACATCTGCCTGTTTCTGTGACGTCAGTAGTATACCGTAATATTATAAAAAAGTATATGTGTATTTAGAAGTCTGTGGATGAAACCATCATTGACTTTATGAACAGTTCGCATTGAGACTCATGATTGGAGGCAGGGTAGAAATGGGACCAGATTGGCTGAACTGATGTTTGCATATATGATGGTTGGCATGATCACGGTATGTGAAGTCCATGAAACGTTCTGTGTAATGGCCGTAGACAGAGTTGCCACAAACGGGGACGTTTCGATACTTGTCCTGTAAGAAAAACAAAACATGTTATGTATTGTAATGTACATTAGATTTTGAAAAATTGGATTACCACTATTTTCATACTCAATCAATCAAGTGCCATGCCGAATGGCGTAGGCAATCATGTTTCTCCAAGACTCTCTGTCTCTTGTGTTGTCAATAAGCTCGGTTAGTGAACAGCTACCGTGCCCCTATACTAGTCCATCTAGCAACTTTTCTCTTTGTCGTCCATTATCTCTTCTCCCCTTGATCTTTCCAGTGCTTATTAAGTATTCAAGATGTGTTCTTCTCAGCACATGCCCTAGAAAACTTAACTGTCTGCCCCTAATGTTTGATATGATTGATCTTTTTACGCCAGCATCAATGAGAACCTCTGCATTATTCTTAGCTGTCCATATTATTTTCATCATTCTTCTAAGAAATCACATTTCTGTAGCCTCCAATTCGCCTTGAATTTTTTGTTTTCCGTCTACGCTTCACATCCATAATAAAAGAATTGGTTCGATATAATATCCCAGCACTAGAATTTGGGTCTACATTGATAGTCTTCCCTTGCACAAAATGGTTCTCATGTTTTGGAATTCTGATTTGGCTTGTGCTCTTCGGCTCTTTATCTTCTTATTTTCACACTGCAGTTCATAATTAACGAAGCGTTAAAATAAAGCCAACTACGTTAATTATTAACGTATACCAATTATGAACCATAATCTAATTTAACGCATTGGAAATCAAAAGGTAAGTCGTATAATTAATCTATATCCCGACATTGTGTTATCAATATCAAACATGGACGCTAAAAAAAAAAAAAAGCCAGAGAAAGCTTACTACGTGTAAAGCGAGATGTCTAAGAAATATGTAAACAGAATATACACAGGAGACGTCAGCTTTCAGCTTAGTGCATGCCTATTGAAAGAGGCTTCTACTCGGACGGGGCACATGTCGTAATACGAGCTGATAATTTGCTTGGGTCACTCATTGTATGTGTATTTCCCCCGATGAGGCGTTCCACAGCCAGCGAGCTATTCCTCGTGTAGGAAGACCATTCCATTATCACCCTTAGTGTCATTAGGTCTCAGGTCTAATTTCTTCTGTATGAGCCGTGTTGGACAACGGTGACATTCATGTTCGACTCAGGATTGGTACACCTTGTTAGACGTTCCTGACTGCTTTGAAAAACATGTTGGGGGTCTGGAATTTGACCTGAGCATTTGAAGTGGGTAGATTGCGTAGTGGGCAGAGTGGTGACTCTGACCAAAGAGTGGGTAGATTGCGTAGTGGGCAGAGTGGTGACTCTGACCAAAGAAGTGGGTAGATTGCGTAGTGGGCAGAGTGGTGACTCTGACCAAAGAAGTGGGTAGATTGCGTAGTGGGCAGAGTGGTGACTCTGACCAAAGAAGTGCGTAGATTGCGTAGTGGGCAGAGTGGTGACTCTGACCAAAGAAGTGCGTAGATTGCGTAGTGGGCAGAGTGGTGACTCTGACCAAAGAAGTGGGTAGATTGCGTAGTGGGCAGAGTGGTGACTCTGACCAAAGAAGTGGGTAGATTGCGTAGTGGGCAGAGTGGTGACTCTGACCAAAGAAGTGCGTAGATTGCGTAGTGGGCAGAGTGGTGACTCTGACCAAAGAAGTGCGTAGATTGCGTAGTGGGCAGAGTGGTGACTCTGACCAAAGAAGTGGGTAGATTGCGTAGTGGGCAGAGTGGTGACTCTGACCAAAGAAGTGCGTAGATTGCGTAGTGGGCAGAGTGGTGACTCTGACCAAAGAAGTGCGTAGATTGCGTAGTGGGCAGAGTGGTGACTCTGACCAAAGAAGTGCGTAGATTGCGTAGTGGGCAGAGTGGTGACTCTGACCAAAGAAGTGCGTAGATTGCGTAGTGGGCAGAGTGGTGACTCTGACCAAAGAAGTGGGTAGATTGCGTAGTGGGCAGAGTGGTGACTCTGACCAAAGAAGTGCGTAGATTGCGTAGTGGGCAGAGTGGTGACTCTGACCAAAGAAGTGCGTAGATTGCGTAGTGGGCAGAGTGGTGACTCTGACCAAAGAAGTGCGTAGATTGCGTAGTGGGCAGAGTGGTGACTCTGACCAAAGAAGTGCGTAGATTGCGTAGTGGGCAGAGTGGTGACTCTGACCAAAGAAGTGCGTAGATTGCGTAGTGGGCAGAGTGGTGACTCTGACCAAAGAAGTGCGTAGATTGCGTAGTGGGCAGAGTGGTGACTCTGACCAAAGAAGTGCGTAGATTGCGTAGTGGGCAGAGTGGTGACTCTGACCAAAGAGTGGGTAGATTGCGTAGTGGGCAGAGTGGTGACTCTGACCAAAGAGTGGGTAGATTGCGTAGTGGGCAGAGTGGTGACTCTGACCAAAGAGTGGGTAGATTGCGCCTATCCCGGACCAGGAGCTTCGCAGTCGGACAACAAATCTCGTGTAAGAAAGGCATCTCCGATTTATGCTCTTGGGCACTGAACCCAATTCTCTCTGTATGAGCCATGATGGCAACTGCGATAGTCGAGTTAGACTAAGTTTGTGATGCTCTCGATGACAAGAACTTGCTTCCTCTCTACGCTGCCCAAAGCGTCCAGAGTTCGAGTCTCAACACTGCTTCGAAAGACGTTTTGAACAATGTTCTCCCGGAAAGTTGTTCAATGTTTTCCTTGGTACAATAAGGAGCTGAATTCAAAATATTTTTCAATACCCAGGACTGTATGTTCAAGTTTGTGTATCCAATTCCTGAGTCATGACTCCAACTTTGAATGGGGTCAATTGTGGTGGGATGTTTGGGTTTCTGTTTCGAGCAGGAACAGCACTTCCGTCAGACGGTCTAGAACCTAAAAGTGTTGACCAGGAAGACAGCAACAGCAGCTGTATTTATATTTCCACGGTGTACTACACAGTGGTACTTTTAGGATCATGATTATTTGCTAACCCTGTGTGCGCACAAAAGCAACGCGAGACCCTTTAGAAATGGTAAAACACTGAAAGTATTAGTTTCTATGCCGACGTCGGAGATTTCGGCAACTGTCGCACATAAAATGATGACAGAATGCATTTCTGTTCTCAGAACTCAATCCTACTGGAAATCTAGGAGAATCCATCTCCTGTTACAGGAGAGATATAGTGACAGTTTGAGACTGAATCCTCCCCCCCCCCACCCCAAACATCGTCAGCAACATAATTGTGACTATCAACGATATCAGACATATGGGCTAAATTGGAAATCACCCTGTTAAAGTGACGTATGCATCAGTTCCATTGGCTGTCTACACAGAATATAGACGGTCACCATTGAAACTCAGGAAAAAAAGTCAATCGCTTCACTTTAGAATGATCACCCCGATAAACCCTAATTCGTGATCTCGATTTTACAGGCCTCATTGCTGAATTAGCTTGGACCCCGATCGTTACGTTTTTGATTATTGTCGGAATCTTATTTAGTCGCTATTTACATATTTGAAGTCGCTTGCCAATAATATCCAAGGCCATCCAATATATTTCACACAAATGGAAGACTATTTCATGTTTACGTTTTAGCAAACAGGTCTCCTATAGCGATCCCGGCCTCGCCTAATCATTGTATAATTGAAGAAAGACACGGCAAGAGTTACCTCCTTCTTAGCGGAGTACTGGCTGTCTTTGACTAACTGGCGGTCATCTTTGGCTACCCATTGGTTGTAGCCAACACTTCTTCCGTGTGTACCGTCGTAGACAGAGGGAGGTTGAAGCTGAGAAATAAGATGTCACTGTAATAAGAGGCGTGTAGTGGGTGTGTACATGATAATAGGAGGCGAGTAGTGGGTGTGTACATGATAATAAGAGGCTAGTAGTGGGTGTGTACATGATAATAGGAGGCGAGTAATGGGTGTGTACATGATAAGAGGCGTGTAGGGAGTGTTTACACAATACGAGGCGTGTAGTGTGGGTGTACATGATAATAGACGTGCAGTGGGTGTATACACTAAAAAAGGCGTGTAGTGCGTGTGCACACTAAAATAAGAGGCGTGTAGTGGGTGCGTTCACAATAATAAGGGTCGTGTAATAGGTGTGTCTACGATATTAAAGGCGTGAAGTTGGTGTGTACACGATAATAAGGTGTGAGTAGTTGGTGTTTACACGATAATAAGGTGTGAGTAGTTGGTGTGTACACGATAATGAGGTGTGAGAAGTTGGTGTGTACACGATAATAAGGTGTGAGTAGTTGGTGTGTACACGATAATAAGGTGTGAGTAGTTGGTGTGTACACGATAATAAGGTGTGAGTAGTTGGTGTGTACACGATAATAAGGTGTGAGTAGTTGGTGTGTACACGATAATAAGGTGTGAGTAGTTGGTGTGTACACGATAATAAGGTGTGAGTAGTTGGTGTGCATCTCATAAAAAGATATATGCAGTGCATGTGTACAGTACAATAACAAGGGTGTGCATATTACAGTAAATTATATGCTGATTTGGGTACATGACAGTAAAATGTGGACAGCATGGATACATGACAGTAATAGATGTGGAGAGAATGGATACACGGAAGTAAGAAATGTGGAGAGTATGGATAAATGACAGTAAGAAATGTGGAGAGTATGGATAAATAACAGTAAGAAATGTGGAGAGTATGGATAAATGACAGTAAGAAATGTGGAGAGTATGGATAAATGACAGTAAGAAATGTGGAGAGCATGGATACACGGAAGTAAAAAATGTGGAGAGCATGGATAAATGACAGTAAGAAATGTGGAGAGCATGGATACATGACAGCAAGAAATGTGGATAGTATGGATACATGACAATAGGAGATGTACAACTATGTATAGATACCGGTATCTGATGTGTGTGTGACAATTACATAGAAAATATAAATTAACAAATACAATGTTTTTGTCTATGTTAATGGTGTCTGTATAGTCGCCATACTTTTAGCAGAATCCTTTTGAACCGTCTTACAGCTCATCTTAATGAAGGATTATTACCCGAAAGCCAATGTGGTTTCAGAATAAAGCGTGGAGCAACAGATATGATCTTTGCTGAAAGAGAACTTCAAGAAAATTGTCAACAACAAAATTGTGACCTGTGCACAGCATTCATAGACTTGACAAATGCATTGGACACAGTAAGTAGAGAGGGTCTGTGGAAGAGAGGGGAAAAAATATGGTTTTCCACAGAAGTTTATCACAATGGTGCAGCAATTTCATGATAGAATGCAAGTTAGAGTTCAGGGCGATGGAGAGTTATCTGAAGTTTCATGTCTCAAATGCAGTTAAGCGGGATGTACGCTAGCACCTACCCTGTATAGTATTATTTCATCTGTTGTATGGTGCTTTCAGAGAGCTAGACTTGGGAGTAGGTATTATATATCGCATTGATGGAAAATTGTTCACCCTTCGGCGGCTTCGAGTAAAAACCAAGATCAAATAACACACAATCAGGTATCTCCTATTTGCTGATAACTGTGCCCTGAATGCACATTGTGAGGCTGAATTACAAATTATTGTAGACAGATTTTCCAACCACCAACTTTCGATGTGCAGACGGCATTCATGGGTAATTACTTACACACGAAGGAAAGCGTCTTCTCCCGCAGTATGTATCTCTCATGCAGACCATTTGCTGCGGATCAAGGTCTCCGGTGAAAGGCCAGTTAGAGTCATGGCACAGCTTACGGGTTGGATGGATCTTTTGATCTCTAATCAATCTCTGTAGTTTGAATATAGAAATCATATACAAATTATATAAAAATCATATAAAAATCATTAAAAAATCATTTAGATATCATATAAAAATCATATACAAATTATATAAAAACCATATAAAATCATATAAAAATCATATACAAATTATATAAAAATCACATACAAATCATATATACAAATCATAAAAAATCAAATCATATAAAAATCATATAAAAATTATATAAAAATCGTATTAAATCATATAAAAATCATATACAAATTATATAAAAATCATATAAAAATTATATAAAAATCATATAAAAATCATATACAAATTATATAAAAATCATATACAAATCATATACAAATCTTATCAAAATCATTTAGAAATCATATAAAAAATCATATACAAATTATATAAAAATCATATAGAAATCGTATACAATCATATAGAAATCATATAAAAATCATCTCATACGATAATTTTGTGATGGATAATTTAAAGAAATAATGTTGATATATATATAATTTTTAAGCTATGATTTTTTGCTTAAGCTAAATTTAGGTTATATTTCTGCTGGGAAGCTAGAGTAAAAAGACACAACTAATAGCAAAAATTAAAAGTAGATAGTCAAGATTTATAATGAAAAAATACTCGGCGTTTACAGGGGTGAGATATGAAAAAAAGTCCACGCCCCCACGACATACAATAGGCCTGTGTGATTTGAAAGGAATACGTTTAAAGTAATCAACAAAAATAAAAGAATAGACGCGAATTTTCTTAAAACGCCCCAAAGACTTTCATCCGCGCATGCGTATGTGTTTAAAAATTGACAGAAAAATTATAAACCAACATCTCTGGGATCGAACACAGAACGACAAACAACTTCTCCCGCCTTCTCCAAACCCCCCCCCCCCTTCCACTAAACCAAGCGACAACTGAAACACTACATCTTCCACAAAGGAGGTGGAAGAAGTTTCCTGCAGTTTTGTTTCAGGCAATGAATTAATTCGGTGCGCATGTTCAAACCGTGCACGTTGTTGTCGTTCCACTATTGAAAGCAATGGTTCTTGTGAAAATGTATATATCTCAATTTCATTTCTTACTTACACATTTGCCGTATGCTCTCTATAAATGGTGCGCAAAATATGTCTGCAATATTTGTATTCTACGGCTTGTAATCGTCTCTCCATGTCCGCAATGAGTGTCCAACTCTCATAACAATTCAGCACAATATAAAACAATGGGTTATAATTTTTGATCTTCACTCCAGCACTGACGTTGTTTTATGAACTTCACTACAGATCTGATGTTGCTTTCTGAACTTCACTTCAGCACTGTTGTTCCTTTCTAAACTTCACTCCAGTACTGATGTTGCTTTCTGAACTTCACTCCAGTACTGATGTTGCTTTCTAAACTTCACTCCAGTACTGATGTTCCTTTCTAAACTTCACTCCAGTACTGATGTTGCTTTCTGAACTTCACTCCAGTACTGATGTTGCTTTCTGAACTTCACTCCAGTACTGATGTTCCTTTCTGAACTTAACTCCAGCACTGATGTTCCTTTCTGAACTTCACTCCAGTACTGATGTTCCTTTCTAAACTTCACTCCAGTACTGATGTTGCTTTCTAAACTTCACTCCAGTACTGATGTTGCTTTCTGAACTTCACTCCAGCACTGATGTTCCTTTCTGAACTTCACTCCAGTACTGATGTTGCTTTCTGAACTTCACTCCAGCACTGATGTTGCTTTCTAAACTTCACTCCAGTACTGATGTTGCTTTCTAAACTTCACTCCAGCACTGATGTTCCTTTCTGAACTTCACTCCAGTACTGATGTTCCTTTCTAAACTTCACTCCAGTACTGATGTTGCTTTCTAAACTTCACTCCAGTACTGATGTTGCTTTCTGAACTTCACTCCAGCACTGATGTTCCTTTCTGAACTTCACTCCAGTACTGATGTTGCTTTCTGAACTTCACTCCAGCACTGATGTTCCTTTCTGAACTTCACTCAGCACTGATGTTCCTTTCTGAACTTCACTCCAGCACAGTGTTTCACAGGCTTCCCTCAAAGTCAATAAACAGAAATGCTATTACATGTTTATATTCTTTCGTTATTACACTTCTTCCTGCTGGCAGGGTGCAGTACAGAAAGCGGAATACATTGTGCCACGGTTTGCAGAATGGATGCGATATTTACGTTTATCGAATCGAAACAAACAATTCCAGAAGGTCATTATTGGTGTTACTTTGACTGATCACTGCCACGACGATGTCGATTATTATTTTTTTTCTCCATCTAGGCCAACTACTTGAAGTGGAGATAAGACTTAGCCCAGTCAGCAGAGGCTGAATGCTAAGATTGATCGGGCCATAACTAATAGCGATCTCGACCACAATCCTGACCAAGTAAGCACAACACTGAAGTCAAAGATACCAGGCTGAGAGGCACACCAGCAACCATGGTATCTTGCACCCCGTCCATTTAGCTTGTACTCACGACAAAACTGATTTGATGTGTATAAAGTAAAACTGCGAACGAGAAGAAGAAGACGATTATTTTTTCAGTGTTTTTTTGCGAAGGTGTTCAGGAGGAAAGAAAAAAAGAGATCGGAGAATATTATTCTTTACTCTGACTATCAAAATCTCAGACAAGTCCTTCTTCATTAAGAAGGACTTGTTCAGTGATTTCGTTCGGCCTGATTCGACTGCTTATTGGCCACATTGAGTATAATTTGTGTCAACAACCAATGGAAATCACGGAAAATGTCTCTAATCTGAGTTGATACGAGATCAAGGCATATGTCTATCTTAGAGAAGGACGTGTGTCCGCTTAGTTAGTGTCTAAATTCTTATTTGACTCTAAAATCTGTAGGAGAATACTGGACGTGTGACCATGAAGTCTATGGTTCAAACCACGGCTGGAACTGAATTTGTATCTGTCGTAGATAGATTTGAAAAAAAAATTCTTCCTCAACAGATCGTGGCCACTGTCTATAACATTCCCCATACACTCCTTGACTATAAAAATATGCAGTAACGACACTTTTTAAATTAAAAATTCTATGAAATGAATTTCTTATTTAACCCTGTACCACATCTCCTTAGTCGCCTCCAATGACATGCATTTCACGTATCAACGCTACTAATCTTTATTGCCCTTTCGGACACCGCCAATACACAGACGTTCTAAGTCAACTTCTATTGTGACAAACGAGCCGACTTCTTACTTCAACTTAGAATGTGACAAACGAGCCGACTTCTTACTTCAACTTAGAATGTGACAAACGAGCCGACTTCTTACTTCAACTTAGAATGTGACAAACGAGCCGGTTTCGTATTTCAACATCTAATGTGACACACGAACCCACTTCTTACTTCAACATCTAATATGACAAACTAGCCGGCTTCTGACTTCAACTTCGAATGTGACAAACAAGCCGGCTTTTTGCTTGAGCTTCTAATGTGACAAACGAACCGGCCTCATCATTATAAGATTTTCAGTCTGTGTCTCATTTGAAGACAATGACATGCGCAATGAAACAGGAACTTACGGACCTGTCACTGATAACTCGTAGACCTGTATTTCATGGACTAACACTTTTCAAAAACGTAGGTTTAACCGTCTTTTACGCAAAAATATATAACATCCTGTCGTTGTGTATGCGTTAATGTGTTTGAGCTATTGCATCCTGCGCTACTGTTTTACTGCCGACGTTATAGTTTATTGTTTCCCTGTACAAGACACATTCAAACTCTACCCACCAACGAACTAATCCACTCTATCAGCATGTCTATCCTACACTTATATCACAAACCCAGTTATAATCCTGCAGGTGTACAAGCCGCTGGTTTGGAGTAATCTTAGTGGTCATCTTTTAGTCTTTAGATGCACCGATATCCTGGCCAATTATTCTGGAGATTTTGACGATAATAATGTTTGATATATATTTTTTAACTATGATATGTAGACAAAATTATATGAAATTATAACATTTATCAATGTAGTAAAATATAAACGATCTACTTTTTAGAACACTTTTTTACAGACAAACTAGAAGACAAGTGACATACACATAAATTGTCATGTGATATTCTTTCCAGAACGTAGTCTTCCTTATCTCCTGATTTCCCCACGGTCTCTGACAAGTTATCCCGTTTTCTCTAGCGATATGTACATGCATTACTGAATATCTCTTGTCCAACGACGTCTTGGTCAGCCTCTGCATTATATCGCCCCCTCCAATAACACTCTTTTAATGCCAGCGTATCTTCACATGGCCGAAAAAATCTAAGTTCCTTCTTAATGTGGTGTTTGAAGGTCAGTCTTCCTGCACGTTGATTTTTCTTAGCACGTCTTGGTTGGTCTTATTGCTGTCCATTGTATTCTCATGACTCTTCTATAGAACTTCATTTCGAAGGTCTCTATTCTCGTGGCTGTAGTTTTATTTATTGTCCATATTTCTTAGCCTTAGGTCACTACTGGGAACACAAATGTACGTAACAAACAAACCTTAGTTCCCGTGTTTGCCCGTGTCACAGTTTTTTTCACTTGTTTTAATTTGGACATCGCCATTGCTGTTCTCCTCTTCATGTCAACTTAAAAATCTCCTGCACTGTTTATGTTAGCTCCTGCACTGTTTATGTTAGCTCCTGCACTGTTTATGTTAGCTCCTGCACTGTTTATGTTAGCTCCTGCACTGTTTATGTTAGCTCCTGCACTGTTTATGTTAGCTCCTGCACTGTTTATGTTAGCTCCTGCACTGTTTATGTTAGCTCCTGCGCTGTTTATGTTAGCTCCTGCACTGTTTATGTTAGCTCCTGCACTGTTTATGTTAGCTCCTGCACTGTTTATGTTAGCTCCTGCGCTGTTTATGTTAGCTCCTGCACTGTTTATGTTAGCTCTTAGATATTCGAAATTTTTCACTTCTTCTAAAACATTGTTATCAATATTAAATCGAGGTCTTGTTGTCACTTGTCGATTGTTATTATTTTCGTCTGCGTAAAGCAAAGAAATATTTGAAACACTTTTGAGAGACAGACTAGAACACAATAGACATACACATAAAGCAAAGGTCAATGCAAAACAGCAATGATTGATTCATTCTATATTTAAAACCCTATATTACACAATATGTATATATATTTTTTTTTACAAAAAAACCCCTTTCGAGCAATTTATTTATTCCCTCCGTTTCATTTCCTAAGGCCACTTTAACTATTGATAAAACATGTATATGTGAATCCATAAACATAATTTACGCTATCATGTGTAAACGCTGTGACAAGAAGTATATATATGGGTGAAACTGCGTTTAAGACTAAGGGCCCGTTTCTGCCCGTATCTTCATGCCGTTAATCACAGAAAACATACGCCTGTCGTCATACATTTCAATGGTGCTTATCATCGTTGTGCCCGTGATACTCAGGTCACTGCCCTAAGATCCTGCACCGCAGATGATATAACTAAGTACCTCCTTCGCCAGTGTTTTGCCGGGGCCCGAAAGGGGAGCAAATAATAGCAAAACTGTTTACATTCCACGCATGTCATAAAAGGCGACTAAGGAGGTTATGGGATGTAGTTGGCTGTCCCATCCTATATAGGGTCAGTGACCCACACCAATGCTGAAGTCGGATGTGTCAGGCCAAAAGACCCAGATATCGCAGCAATGCTGTAAACCATGGCACAACGCATTCCGTTCTCCGGACTACATCCTGCTAATCTGCAGGAGTTTGAGAACGAACGCAGAAGAAGTACCCCCTTGAAAATCGGTATATATTTCACTTTGGTACCCTTAAGCCGTTTGCCCTTAATTCCGATCATTCATTCGTTTAGAATTTGTCGAGTAGTGAATTCTTTGTATTGTTATTCATGATGTTTTCATGTATAGTTATTTTATTCTGTTCTCATTCCTCTTATATTTTCTTTACTGCGCCTCACTATGACAATGCATGTGTACACATACATCATTGTCACCTCGTACGATGTCTTCCGTCTAATGCTTTTGTGATTGTGACATTATTTTTACTGTTTTTAAATATTTGTTCACTGCTTTTTTATTTCTTGAAAAAAGACCTTAAGGATGAAACGTAGAAAATGTCTCGTATACTGTTATTTGTATTTTTTCGTACCACAACCCTAACATCCGTTAGTCTCTGCATTGATTGTAAAAATATTCAAGTATGTGTTCTACGCATGGACCTGAAGTGATATCAAGGGTGTATCAACCACCTACCATCTCATAGACAGGGTCATACCTCTATCTGAATTTCAGGAAATGTGTATAACAAATGGCCATCATCATTTGTGATGGACGAATGGCAATTTACGCGTAGTTATAACTTGTGGCTGTTAGGTTATCATTAGTGCACAGCAGACAAGTCCATAAGTGAATCGATCCTCGTCTGAATAAATCCATTGGATTGCAGCTGCTGATAGTTCCAGTTCCATGCCGATTGTACCATTCTCTTTATATATCTCTTATGTTTCTCTTTTCGGGCCTTTCCAAATTTTCACCAAATTTCTGCCATCTTGAAAGCAACCATGATTCACAATTTTGAATATCTTCTCCACCGAAGACGGGTATGTCAGGCAATTGGCGCAAATAAAACGATGGCACAACGAATTTCAATTCTCTGGAAATCTAGTAGGATAATGGTCCGGCAACAAGATATATCCAGCAGGAGTTTGAGAATGAACACTAAAGAAGAAGAAGAATATCTTCTGAAAGGTCCGATAGTGCATCAACTGTCAGATCGATCCATTGATGCGCCTATTAACACTATAGACATGCTAGTCAGTGTCTGCTCGCTAATTACCCACAACACCCTCAATCTTCATCCAACTGTATAGTAAAGTCTCCACCCCCCCCCCCCTCTTCCTTTTCCCGAAGCAGAAGTCAAAGTGTATGTCTATTGATCATTACGGTTATTACACACATCTTATCTTCTACTATTAATAGGCCCTACTTATGTAAAACACACGTTTTGTCGTATTTTTTAACGATGACCATCATACTTTGTGATATGTCTAAGAAAACATACAAATAACAATATACATGATTTTCAATATTTCAACCTTAAGGTTTTTTTTCAAGAATATACACAACAGGGAACAAGCAATACAAACAGTAAAAACAATGTGGCTATCACAGTAGCAATAGAAAAATCCAGACGTTTGATGACAAAAGTCCACACTGCACAACCTTACCAATTTTAGTACAACTGCATACATTCAGAGCAATGCTGGAATATACACAGAGAATGAATTTAGTGTCTGAGATTGGTCAATCGTTGGCGCTAACAGTGAAACTCGACAAACGTTTAGACAAGTTCACAAGGCCAATCTAGAATATAGCACAATTGTGAATACAGCAGTGCTGTTCTAGTCAGTATTCCGGGAACAATTTCAATCTAGTTTTTCTAATTTTCCGTTCAAGACAAGTGTGATTTTGTGCATTTTAAAAATATAGTTCTTGATTCTCGATTTGGAACCAGCGTCAACATTTTTTTCCGTAAATGGAAGACTAGACAGATAAACAGAAATAAGGTGTAAGAAAGTAAACACAGTGACCTACCAACTTCCACTATTATTTCTACACCCAAACATCAAGATGGAAATAAAAACACATAATATCTACAATTTCTATACCAAAACCGTGCTACCAATGTCAAACATGGTCTTTAACAGCCTCACAGCAGAGGAAAATCGTTATATGTGAAATGAAGTGTCTGAGAAAAGCTGCAATGATGACTAAACTAGATAAAATAAATGAAGAAATTAAGAAAAGAGTTGGTATAATATCATGTATCGAACATATTGAGAGACAGCAAGCAAAATGGTTTGGTCACCTTATGAGAATGAACCCAACCCAAATACCAATAAGAGCATATAATACAAGAATATCTGGGTGTAATACTCTCCTGCGCATCCTCGTTTATATAATAGTAACGCAAAATGAGGTAAACAGGTTACTAAAACACTTACCTAGCCTATTAATAAAAATATATTTAAAAAAAACATACAATAAAACTAAACAGGACAATTCTCAACGTATCGGCTCTTTAAAATTGAACCTTTTTCAAGAGACAAACAACAGATAACGACAAAATAAAAAACAAAAAACAAAATAAAATTTCTTGATGAAATATAGACATCTATTTTGTTTTTTGTTTTTTGTTTTTTATTTTGTCGTTATCTGTTGTTTGTCTCTTGAAAAAGGTTCAATTTGAGCCGATACGTTGAGAATTGTCCTGTTTAGTTTTATTGTATGTTTTTTTTAAATATATTTTTATTAATAGGCTAGGTAAGTGTTTTAGTAACCTGTTTACCTCATTTTGCGTTACTATTTGTTCATTAGGTTACTGCGGCACCATCCACTTTGTCGGACACCCTCTGACCATTTGGTTATTTATACTCGTTTATATTACTCCTGAGCATCCTGGTTTATATTACTCCTGCGCATCCTGGTATAGGACAAACTATTTTTGCAGATAACATAAGGACTCTTATATGTGACATCAAAAATGGACTAAATATCACAAACTTAACAGGATATAGATAGCACACACTGAAGAATCATAAATAGGATACACATCAGCCGGATGCACGACAGGGTGTATTGAAGATCACGAACTTGATAGCCGTATCTACTTTGAAGTACTATGGGAGATTATCTGATATATATCGTATCATAAGTTATATTCCCGTTGATTGTTGTTTATGTACTTGAATAACTACATCATCATCATCATCATCATCAAGTACCGTCTCCGCAACGAAGGTTGGCTGCAACGTATCTCCAACATCTCCTGTCTCTTGTCTTGATGGTGCACTCTGCTAGACTGTAACCTGTCCATCGTGTAATGTTACTCTCCCACTTGTATCTCTGCCTACCTCTTGCTCGCTTCCCTTTGACTTTACCCTCAAGTAAGGTCTTCAATAGGGTGTCAGGTCTTTTAATGTGTCCAAAATATTTTATTTGCCTGATCTTTATTTCTCTTAGTAGTTCTTTCTTCATATTAAGTGTCTTTAGCACCTCTTTATTTGTTTTCTTCTCTTTCCATGATGTTCTCCCTATTCTTCTATATACCCACATCTCAAAGGCATCAATTTTGTCTTCTAATTGTTTATTTAGTGTCCATGTTTCTGAGCCATACATTAATATGGAATAGATGTAGCATTTTATAATTCTCATTTTTAATAACTACAGGGTTTTTATAAAGTCAATGTTTCTTAACTAAATTTGTTGTTGACGCTGAGGCACATGAATTGTGGGTATTTAGCTCTCATATGTGTAGCGTCTACAGGGACAGGCAGCTTTGGAGAACATAGTTACAACAGGCAAAATTTAAGGCAAAAGAGACAGAGGGCGACAACGTGAGAAAATATTAGACAGTTTGACAACCTGGCACGGCAAGGAAACAACAACGATCTTGATACATAATACTGTGGACAGAGCTGTGGAGAGTCATGACCGCCTACTCCAGCCGGCATGTAACCGGATGATGATGAGGATGATGTTTGACGTCAGTGACGATACAACATTTATCAAGTATTCTTCTTCTTCTTCTTCAGCGTTCATTCTCAAACTCCCGCTGGATTTCTCTTGTAACAGGACAATGGTCCTACAAGATTTCCAGTTGAATAAAGTCCAGAGAATGGAAATGCGTTGTGTTGCCGTTTTATTTGCGCCAATGTCCCATACTGCTTATATCAGTCACGTCTTGGGTAAAGTGGCTCGTATCATAGTACAGTTATTTTTTGGTCAGCTAATTAAACTGGAGAAATTCTCCAACTTTACTTGTGCAGTCGGCTATTTGATGACGGAAACTCAATGAAAGAAATAAATACACGCATAGCAGTTGCAGCTAGCACATTCACTAAACTAACTAATATCTGGAAATCAAAAGATCTAGGAAGGAACACCAAGCTAAAGCTATTCAACTCATGTATAGGGCCAGTATTAACGTATGGAAGTGAAAGTTGGAATTCCAAAGATCTAGGAAGAAACGCCAAACTAAAGCTATTAAACTTCTGTATTGTGCCAGTAATAATAATATGGAAGTGAAAGCTGGAAATCAACTCAAGCAACAGAACAAAAATTAAACAGCTTCGAAAAAAAATGTCTCCGGAAACTGATGAACATAAAATGGAGCGATTCCGTCACAAATAGTGATTTAAGAAACAAAACACACCAAGAATATGTTTCAAACGTCATAAGTAAATGCAGATGGAAATACCTGGGTTATGTTTAAAGACTAGATGAAAAGAGAATATACCAACAAGCCCTTATGTGAACACCTGAGGGTAAAAGAAAACGAGGAAGACCTATAACGACCATAAAAAAACACCGTACTTATAGAAGGGCAAATAATAGGTTGCAATATCATACAAGAACTAAAGCTGCAGGCAGCAATACATGGTCTTACATTGGCCATAGTTTCTATATATGTTTCACTTTTGATAGTGGCATTGCGCTGTTCTTCTCTTAATCTCAAAAGCGCAGTCACCCACACCGTTTATATTAGTTCCTAAATAATTCAAATGTGTCAAAGTTGCATCATATTGAGAACACATTTCATTTCAAATTCAGCGCATACAACTATATCTATCTATCTATCTATCTATCTATCTATCTATCTGTCTGTCTGTCTGTCCGTCCGTCCGTCCGTCCGTCCGTCCGTCCGTCCGTCTGTCTGTCTGTCTTTCTGTCTGTCTGTCTATCTATCTATCTATCTATCTATCTATCTATCTATCTATCTATCTATCTATCTATCTATCTATCTATCTATCTATCTATCTATCTATCTATCTATCTATCTACCTACCTACCTGTCTACCTACCTGCCTATCTATCTATCTATCTATCTATCTATCTATCTATCTATCTATCTATCTATCTATCTATCTATCTATCTATCTATCTATCTATCTATCTATCTATCTATCTATCTATCTATCTATCTATCTATCTATCTTTCTACCTAAGTACCTACCTACCTACATACCTACCTACCTACCTACATACCTACCTACCTACCTACATACCTACCTACCTACCTACATACCTACCTACCTACCTACCTGTGTGTCTGTCTGTCTGTCTGTCCGTCCGTCTGTATATATATATATATATATATATATATATATATATATATATATATATATATATATATATATATATATATATATATATATATATATATATATATATATATATATATATATATATATATATATATATACACACGCTATAGCGCTTGTTTGCCTTGCGGCGTTTAGTGAGGGGTAGAAGAGTTATCTGTAGAAGTTCTTCTCGTGTGATGTTTGTTAGCTTGTTTGTTCGTGCTATTGATACCCTATATACACTGCACTTACTGCTGTACTATCTTCAAGGATTGACACTACATAGATTACTTCCACTTCCCCCTGGTGTATCTATTTATTTACCTCCTGTACTTTACTCAATTAAGTAAGTCCCACACTATCATGTCTTACCACTTCAAGTGTCATGTGACGTATGTGTGCATCATGTGACGTATGTGTGCATCATGTGACGTATGTGTGCATCATGTGACGTATGTGTGTGTCATGTGACGTATTCCTTCCAGAACGTTGTCTTCCCAATGAACTATCTGAACCTCTCTCTGTCTTGGGCGATGTGGCTTGCATTTTCTAGCGATGTATTCATGTTATCTTTAATGTCGTCAGTCCATCGTCTTCTTGGTCTGCCACTTCCCACTTCATTACTATTATATTGTTCGTCAGTTCGAGTCGACGATGACCATTCAGTTGAAATCGACGCTGACCAGTCAGTTGAAGTCGTCGCTGACCAGTCAGTTGAAATCGACGCTGACCAGTCAGTTGAAATCGACGCTGACCATTCATTTGAAATCGACGCTGACCAGTCAGTTGAAATCGACGCTGACCAATCAATTGAAATCGACGATGACCATTCGGCTCCACTAAGATGATGATGAACATGATAATGTACCTAGTGTGTCCGACTGTGGCTAATGAGTTCTATGCATTCCTGGAGTTTTATACCGTTCTTTGAGCATTTGCGGGAGTTGTCTATGGGACACTGAGCAGCCCTTGTCTTTCTTCTAGTACTCTTATGTTGAGCAGCGTTGTGACTGCGATTCTCCGCAGCTACTGCTTCAATCTTGATTTAGTGACGCAAGTCGGATCTGTTTTGTGCTAAAGTGAATCTTCCATGAATCTGTGCTATTTTTAAGTGAGTCAGTGAAGTGTCTTTTAAACGCTTCTTTTAGGAGGAAGTCTGGAGTTATCCATATATTCAATTTTTGGCAGAGTTCATAAATGCGGACCAGGTGACCTGCCAAGCGTGAATGATCATCAAGACTGTGTGTATGTTGATTCATCAAGATTGTGTGTATGTTGATTCATCAAGATTGCGTGTATGTTGATTCATCAAGATTGTGTATATGTTGATTCATCAAGATTGTGTGTATGTTGTTTCATCAAGACTGCAAAGCGGTCTTTAATTCTACAGCCCATAGAAAACCTCACCGCACTCCTTAACAAGAGAACATGCATTAACGAAAGATATTCCGATTCCTTGAGACGAGCTATGTAGAGATGGGAAAATCTATTTACATGTAGGCAGTACTCTACGCCTCGTGAGCACATCCTCATTTTCGGCTTCCGAGTACAAGAGTTGGTAGTCTCTGCTAAAATTGCACTTTATAGAGATGTTCATTGATAGAATTCGGAAAACGCGTTGATTCAACTTGCGAGGCGAGTTAGTGTCATCTGAACTAGTGACGCTGTAAGTGCAATCTACTTAGATGTTATTCGGTATCCCAGTCGCTACATCTTAATGGATTGTATTTATTCCAGTCGCTACATCTTAATAGATTGTATTTGTCCCAGTCGCTACATCTTAATGGATTGTATTTATCCCAGTCGCTACATCTTAATAGATTGTATTTATCCTGGAATGTACATGCTAATTTAATTGACCTATCAAGCGAGCGATGTTATGTATAGTTCAGAGTTGAAGATATCTCTTATTTTGTTTACTAGCTTTCCATCTCAGGCTTCTAGTTCACCTCCGTGGTCAAGCGGTCAAGCGATTTTTGTAATATGTTCACGATGTCGTCAGTTCGGAATCAAGATTGGATTTCGATGGATACGTTTCATTAATATGGGAATACTATGATGGTAAATGATAAGCCAACAGAACCGACAAAAATAGCAATGGGAAAACTATTGAGAATGTAATGAATGCCAAGAAACCCATGATGAGTAAAACTCAAGGGTTTGTCGGTGAGTCAGCAGATTGATGTTCTGTTCTCTAGTCAAGCAGATTGATGTTCTGTTCTCTAGTCAAGCAGATTGTTGTTCTGTTCTCTAGTCAAGCAGATTGATGTTCTGTTCTCTAGTCAAGCAGATTGTTGTTCTGTTCTCTAGTCAAGCAGATTGATGTTCTGTTCTCTAGTCAAACAGATTGATGTTCTGTTCTCTAGTCAAACAGATTGATGTTCTGTTCTCTAGTCAAGCAGATTGCTGTTCTGTTCTCTAGTCAAGCAGATTGCTGTTCTGTTCTCTAGTCAAACAGATTGCTGTTCTGTTCTCTAGTCAAACAGATTGATGTTCTGTTCTCTAGTCAAGCAGATTGATGTTCTGTTCTCTAGTCAAGCAGATTACTGTTCTGTTCTCTAGTCAAGCAAATTGATGTTCTGTTCTCTAGTCAAGCAAATTGATGTTCTGTTCTCTAGTCAAGCAAATTGATGTTCTGTTCTCTAGTCAAACAGATTGCTGTTCTGTTCTCTAGTCAAACAGATTGATGTTCTGTTCTCTAGTCAAGCAGATTGCTGTTCTGTTCTCTAGTCAAGCAGATTGCTGTTCTGTTCTCTAGTCAAACAGATTGATGTTCTGTTCTCTAGTCAAGCAGATTGATGTTCTGTTCTCTAGTCAAGCAGATTGCTGTTCTGTTCTCTAGTTAAGCAGATTGATGTTCTGTTCTCTAGTCAAGCAGATTGCTGTTCTGTTCTCTAGTCAAGCAGATTGCTGTTCTGTTCTCTAGCCTAGCATATTTTTTCTCTGTTCTCTATTCAAGCAGATTAATGCACTGTTGACTAGTCAAGCAGATTGCTGCTCTGTTCAATAGACAAGCAGATTGCTGCTCTGTTCAATAGACAAGCAGATTAATGCACTGTTCAATATACAAGCAGATTAATGCACTGTTCAATAGACAAGCAGATTGCTGCACTGTTCAATAGACAAGCAGATTGCTGCACTGTTCAATAGACAAGCAGATTGCTGCTCTGTTCAATAGACAAGTAGATTGCTGCTCTGTTCAATAGACAAGCAGATTGCTGCTCTGTTCAATATACAAGCAGATTAATGCACTGTTGACTAGTCAAGCAGATTGCTGCTCTGTTCAATAGACAAGCAGATTGCTGCTCTGTTCAATAGACAAGCAGATTAATGCACTGTTCAATATACAAGCAGATTAATGCACTGTTCAATAGACAAGCAGATTGCTGCACTGTTCAATAGACAAGCAGATTGCTGCTCTGTTCAATAGACAAGCAGATTGCTGCTCTGTTCAATAGACAAGCAGATTGCTGCTCTGTTCAATAGACAAGCAGATTGCTGATGTGTTCTCTAGTTAAGCAGTATTGCTCTGTATCTACTAATAGAGTATTTATGGGAAAAACGTCACCAGAATACAGTCAATTTGGGACTTGCTGAGCTTTACTTGTGACTATCTCAGCTATCTAGCCACTTCACTTCAACACTACCCTAACCCTAACCCTAACCCTAACTCTAGCCACTTCACTTCAACACTACCCTAACCCTAACCCTAACCCTAACTCTAGCCACTTCACTTCAACACTACCCTAACCCTAACCCTAACCCTAACTCTAGCCACTTCACTTCAACACTACCCTAACCCTAACTCTAGCCACTTCACTTCAACACTACCCTAACCCTAACCCTAACTCTAGCCACTTCACTTCAACACTACCCTAACCCTAACCCTAACCCTAACTCTAGCCACTTCACTTCAACACTACCCTAACCCTAACCCTAACCCTAACTCTAGCCACTTCACTTCAACACTACCCTAACCCTAACCCTAACTCTAGCCACTTCACTTCAACACTACCCTAACCCTAACCCTAACCCTAACTCTAGCCACTTCACTTCAACACTACCCTAACCCTAACCCTATTTCCTCTACCTAACCGCTTCATTTCAATATTACCCTAACCCTATCTTAGCTACCTAACCTAACCGCTTCACATAAACAGTACTCTAACCATAACCCTATCTCAGCTACCTAACCAATTCACTTCAACACTACTCTAATAACTGAACTGTATTACACATCTCACCAGACGGTGTTGGGTTGAAACCTGTCCCTATTTCAGCACTGTTCCTAGACTACGTAATCTATATTCCACTTCAGAGATAACATAAAACAAACAAGACACAATAGCCCCTGCATTAACTGTATCAAGGAGATTACAAGATAGAGACAATGTCGTATCCTTATATCACATAAAAAGACAAACACGGATCACAAATTTACCAGGAGATAACGGCCGCTGACATCATTGTTGTAATATTCAGCAATATCAAATATATTTTTGGAAACTCAGTAGAGTACCTTTATAACACATTATAACACTTCCTAGTTAGAAGGTAAAAAACAACACAACATATTTTGTTGTAGTTAGTTTCTAAGAATTATAGGTACGTTCAGTAAGGTGCCACTACCTTTGTAATGATCCAGTTATAACGGTACCATGAGTTTTGAACCTGGTACATTGACGTTCGAGGAGTACTTTATTTAAGTCTACCACAAAGTCAGGCACGATGACTTTAGGCAGTCACTTCGTCTATCACAGAGCTGGAGATGTGGACTTTAGGCAGTCAATTCGTCTATCACAGAGCTGGAGACGTGGACTTTAGGCAGTCAACAAGTCTATCACAGAGCTGGAGACGTGGACTTTAGGCAGTCAACAAGTCTATCACAGAGCTGGAGACGTGGACTTTAGGCAGTCAATTCGTCTATCACAGAGCTGGAGACGTGGACTTTAGGCAGGCAACAAGTCTATCACAGAGCTGGAGACGTGGACTTTAGGCAGTCAACAAGTCTATCACAGAGCTGGAGACGTGGACTTTAGGAAGTCAATTCGTCTATCACAGAGCTGGAGACGTGGACTTTAGGCAGGCAACAAGTCTATCACAGAGCATGAAACGAGGACATTAGGCACTCACCACTTCTATCGCAGAGCTGGAGACGTGGTCTTTAGGCAGCCAACAAGTCTATCACAGAGCTGGAGACGTGGACTTTAGGCAGTCAACAAGTCTATCACAGAGCTGGACATGATGACTTTAGGCAGTCAACAAGTCTATCACAGATCTGGAGACGTGGACTTTAGGCAGCCAACAAGTCTATCACAGAGCTGGAGACGTGGACTTTAGGCAGCCAACAAGTCTACCACAGATCCCGACAAGAGGAATTCAGGAAGTCAAAATCTGAATAGTGTATACTTGAAACATCAGGTGTCCCCCTCGTTCCCTGGCGGTTCGTAATATGTTTATTTAAGGTATTGCTCCCGTGTGGCTAACGGGGACTGAATCTCTTGTTCAGGGCGCCAAAATAGGGTCATTATCTTCTTTCCAGGAATGTCGTAGACGACTAAGGAAAGTTAGGTATAGGCTGACAACTTCTCACTTGTGAAAAAAAATCAATCATTTTTGTCACTGCATGTCTTTATGCAAAAAATTAATTATCATTGTCACTGAATTTCTATACTCAATTTTGTACTCGTGTCTTCTGTCAAATGATTCCTATGGAGAACGAAGGGATGCAGGCCAGTGGACATTGCACCGTTGTCCTTTTTTGGCAAATGCGTAGGTGGCGAGGTTTGCTGGAAATCAAGTGCTACTGACTGGACTCGATGATCCTGGGATACTGTCGAAATGAAATGCCTCCCTTTTGAGACTAAACACACACCAGCCCTAACACACACCAGCCCTAACACACACCAGCCCTAACACACACCAGCTCTAACACACACCAGCCCTAACACACACCAGCCCTAACACGCACCAGCCCTAACACACACCAGCCCTAACACACACCAGCCCTAACACAACTATGTCTTTTGGACAACCATATACGATATGTGTATCAACTAATTTGTTCAACTAGATCTAAATCTATCTAACCAATTCACTTCAACATTTCCCTAACCCTATCTCAGCTATCTAACCGCTTCATTTCGGCATTTCCTTAACCCTATCTCAGCTATCTAACGTCTTCAACCGCTGCCTGAGTTCCTTACTCAACTAAGGAGGAACTGTACAGTCAGACCATGTAAAAGATGGATTACAGAAATCAAAGAAGCCACAGGAACAAACTTACAAACAGCACACAGGAAGACCATCACCAGAGAACTCTTTTACCCTTGACACTCCAAGGCAAACAAGGGCCACATCGTATAGATAGAGACTAAAGAGTCTCAGCTACAGTGGATTTAATTGCTACAAGATCTCGTTTGCTCCATATTAAGTTAGTAAAAGAATACATAGAATTTCTGAGGGCAAAAATAAACAGTTTAAAAAAATAAACTGTTTTAGAACGTCTTAAATTACGCTTCCTTGCAGTGTTGCCAGGTAGTTGATAAAGTTGTTAGTCAAATTAAAGAACTGAAGATCATGTAATCAACACCTGACTGAGACTTTGAGTCTACATACACTAGAATGGCTACTGGAACGGAGAACTGATCACTTATGGGAATGTAACGTGTGCTATAATGCTAGTTTCTAATCAATAATCAAGAATTGGTCAAATGGTAATTTTAAAGCCTTTTATGTGTAGACTACTAAAACATAATGCGGGACAAAAATCAGTAAGGAGTTCAAAAACACAATACATAACGCACTTAATTCTTCCTTTTCAGTTGAAATACACTGGATAATACATTTCAGGTAAGTACTCGTATATCTTTATTTGATTTTTCTTGGATTTTTATAATATTATACTTGTTCTTTTAAAAAAAATTCTTCTCTCTCTCTCTCTTCTGTTCTTGTTGTAGTTGTTTTCTTTTTTCTTTTTATTTTCTCTAATCTATCTCACTTAATATTTTCTTTGAAACAGTATTCGGAGAGTATACCTCTTACTACTTCCTGTTCAGAGTTTTTACGAATTTTGCGCCCATAAAAGTTTTTACTGTTTTGGAATGTCATTGAAAAACCACGAAGTTGTGGGACATGTACTAGCATTAGATTTATTGTAAAAACTATACCATCATACACATCATACATATGGTTTGCATATAATAATAATAATAATAATAATAATAATAATAATAATAATAATAATAATAATAATAATAATAATAATAATAATAATAATAATAATAATAATAATAATAATAATAATAATAATAATAATAATAATCACCATCATCATAACAATAATATTAATATAAGTAAAACTAAAGGGTCTGTCGGCGAAAAGGGTCACGGTGGCAGGATGTTCACATTGAGACATTTGGTGCAGATAGATATCCATTAATCACTATACTTTACAAATTTGATCAGTTCGGAAACTTCACACCCTGTCCAGTCCTTGATATTATCCAGCCATGTCGTCTTCAGGTCATCATGTCATTGTACCTTGAAACGTAATTCTAATAACGTCTAGAGGAATGCCTCATCACGTAATTATAATAACTTCTCGGGGAATGTCTGATCACGTAATTATAATAACATCTCGTTAAAAATTTGATCACGTAATTCTAATAGCGTCTAGAGGAATGTCCGATCACGTAATTCTAATAACGTCTCGAGGAATGCCTCATCACGTAATTCTAATAACGTCTCGAGGAATGTCTGATCACGTAATTATAATAACATCTCGTAAAAAATTTGATCACGTAATTCTAATAGCGTCTAGAGGAATGTCTGATCACGTAATTCTAATAACGTCACGAGGAATGCCTCATCACGTAATTCTAATAACGTCTCGAGGAATTTCTGATCACGTAATTATAATAACATCTCGTTAAAAATTTGATCACGTAATTCTAATAGCGTCTAGAGGAATGTCTGATCACGTAATTCTAATAACGTCTCGAGGAATGCCTCATCACGTAATTCTAATAACGTCTCGAGGAATGTCTGATCACGTAATTATAATAACATTTCGTTAAAAATTTGAGCACGTAATTCTAATAGCGTCTAGAGGAATGTCTGATCACGTAATTCTAATAACGTCTCGAGGAATGCCTCATCACGTAATTCTAATAACGTCTCGAAGAATGCCTCATCACGTAATTCTAATAACGTCTCGAGGAATTTCTGATCACGTAATTATAATAACGTCTCGAGGAATTTCTGATCACGTAATTATAATAACGTCTCGAGGAATTTCTGATCACGTAATTATAATAACGTCTCGAGGAAAACATATTGCATTATGTTTCTTTGTTATTGGTGTTCGGTGTTTTATAGGAGTTACGGAAAAAACAGTTCTACTAACATTATTTTACACCATGGACAAACTTTTATAATTTTCTTCAATTTAAACAACATATATGTTTGTATATTCATGTTCAATGTCATGCTCCCGCTGGATCTCTCGTGTAGTATGACAACTGCCCTACTAGATTTCCTGAAGGATACAGTCCAGAGAATGGTGACGCCTTGTATAACAACTGTTTTTGGAAAATGACGGATGGGTCAGGCACATTTAACATTAGTAGTAAGAAAATATGTAAAGTTTGATACATTTTTTAAAATTGGTCAAAAACTAAAATAAAGGTTTAAACATAATTGACAGAAATATTATAAACATTTTTTTCATAAAATAATCAGTGGCAACCCTGCTTCGCGTTGATCGTGTGGTGACTTATCTCTGTAGTTAAATATATAAAGTTACACTTTAACATAGGCATATTTGTTATGGCTGAATGTCATAGAAATCGCGTTAAAGTTGGAGGAAAACGGAACATGAAAAGAGTTTAGTTAATTTTTAATGTCTGAAGTATATGCGGTGTGTATTTACGTTTCTAGGATTTTGTAACTTTACAAGCGAGGTAAAGTGATTCTGACACGATCTGAGCTTTTTCATTTCTTTTTTTCAGTCGAATTAAATGTGTCTATGTAAGTTTGTCACTTGAATAAACTTCGCTGTCTTTTGTAGATTAATTCAATGTTTTATAGAGAATAGACTTCGCTGTCTTTTGTAGATTAATTCAATGTTTTATAGAGAATAGACTTCGCTGTCTTTTGTAGATTAATTCAATGTTTTATAGAGAATAGACTTCGCTGTCTTTTGTAGATTAATTCAATGTTTTATAGAGAATAGACTTCGCTGTCTTTTGTAGATTAATTCAATGTTTTATAGAGAATAGACTTCGCTGTCTTTTGTAGATTAATTCAATGTTTTATAGAGAATAGACTTCGCTGTCTTTTGTAGATTATTTCAATGTTTTATAGAGAATATACTTCGCTGTCTTTTGTAGATTAATTCAATGTTTTATAGAGAATATTATTTATTCAGTGACATGTGCAAACTACTAACATCTTAACAAATCACAAACTACTAACATCTTAACAAATCACAAACTACTAACATCTTAACAAATCACAAACTACTAACATCTTAACAAATCACAAACTACTAACATCTTAACAAATCACAAACTACTAACATCTTAACAAATCACAAACTACTAACATCTTAACAAATCACAAACTACTAACATAACAAATCACAAACTACTAACATCTTAACAAATCACAAACTACTAACATCTTAAATCACAAATTACTAACATCTTAACAAATCAAAACTAAAAATGATAATTATAAAGTGTTGCCTCTTCTTCTTGCGGTTCATACCGTGTGGCGTTGGTTATTATATCTTTCCACAGCCTTCTATTTCGTGTGTTGTCAATCATTTCTGATACCGATGTTCTCCCATGCCACAATACTAGGTTATCAAGCGTCATCTCTCTTGGTCTTACCCTACCCTTCTTGTTGTTGAACTTGCCTCTTGCTACAATGTATTCCGTCTTTCATCTCATATTTTCAAAAATATGGATAGTCTCTTTCTTGTGAGGGTAAGCAGCTTTCTTTTTGACATAATTTCTTTCAAGATATCTACATTACACTTTTTATCTCTCCATGGCGTTCTTAATATTCTTCTATAAAGCTCTCAGCTCTGCTGCATCAATACAAATTTTAACTGTTCTGTTGAGTGTCCATGATTCAGTTCCATACATCAGAATTGGTTCTATATAACTTCCAAGAACTCTGTTTATCACTTCAATTGACAAGGATGCATCACATATGGTGGACTGCATCTTGTGAAATGTTGCCTTTTCCTGGACAATTGTACATTTGATTTCTTTAACGTTTCTTCAATCTGATGTTATTAATGTATGTAAATATTTGAATACATTGACTTGCCTCGGACGGATCCCATCTACTTTGATGTTGTTACGTGTCTCGGACTGATCCCATCTACTTTGATGTTGTTACGTGTCTCGGACTGATCCCATCTACTTTGATGTTGTTACGTGTCTCGGACTGATCCCATCTACTTTGATGTTGTTATTTGTCTCGGTCTGATCCCATCTACTTTGATGTTGTTACTTGTCTCGGACTGATCCCATCTACTTTGATGTTGTTACGTGTCTCGGACTGATCCCATCTACTTTGATGTTGTTACGTGTCTCGGACTGATCCCATCTACTTTGATGTTGTTACGTGTCTCGGACTGATCCCATCTACTTTGATGTTGTTACGTGTCTCGGACTGATCCCATCTACTTTGATGTTGTTACTTGTCTCAGAATGATACTAATAGTCTAATGATGGCATAATAAAAAAACTATTATTATCCCATCACTGTACTACCAGTGCCAAACATTGACAATGACAGCACAAGACAAAAGAAAAATAGTGACAGCTGAAATGACATGTCGACGAAGAATACTCGGAGTGTCATTAAGAGATAGAATTAGAAACGATAACATCAGATAGATAACCAAAACAATACCAGTATTGGAATACATCAAAAGACAACAGATCATGTGGTTAACACACGCTTCCAGACTACCAACAGAAAGCATGCTACAGATGGCCATGACACATAGACATAACGGCTATAAAACCAGAGGCAGATATTTAAAAGATACACACATGTCACAACCGATACAGCTTGCACACACGTCAAACCTGGCACACTATAACTATCTCAGACACATGTCACACATCCAATAAATCTCACAAACGTCACGCACCAAATACATCACACATACACACATCACACCCTTGATAAGCTCACGCACATCACATTCATCATACATCTCACAGACATCACGCACCAAATACACCACACACACATAACACAACTTATACATCCTAAACACATCCGACACACATCACACATATGATACATTTCACACACATCACACACCAAATACATCACACACCTAAGAAATTGCATACACACCACACACCCGATACATCTCACACATATCACACATCTTATACATCCCAAACACATCACACACCTGATACATCCCACACACATCACTCAACTACATCCCAATTTGCTGTATTTTACCTTTCGTCTACAGACATCCTGTTTGAATGCACCATGTACCTCGACAGACAGACTTTCTAGAAGGATTGAAATTCTTCTCAACCGTCTAGGTACATAGCTCGACATGCCTTCTGACTGGAACTGTCTGTGGAGGAGAAAACGTGGGGATAAGAAAACAGACAAATCTCATGGTCATTTGGAGCGTAGTTACCCACGGTTCGAATCTGCACAGCCTTCATTTTACGAGCAAAGGAACAGGGGAAAAACAAACCCACATGACATATATTATAAAGGACAACAGAAATATGTTTCCAATGACGAGAGAACTGACTTTTCTTTTACACCGGACACTACGAGACAAGCTCGTACAGACGTTATGAATAGAAGGAACTTTGATAGGCAAGAAAACGATTCCACAAATCGGCAAAGTGTACCTAAAAGTAGGCATTGGTCAGAAAATTTTGTGCAGAATCCAGATGGAAGGCTAGTTTTGTATCCATCTGAGCCACTTAAGAACCGTCGCTTTTCTTCCGCTTACGATCATTCCAATTACACCAGAGATTTGGACACAGAAATGGGACATAATAATATGCCAAGTTACCAACAAACAAATCGTCATTTATCTCCCCTAAATGATTACAGCAATGGCTACACGGAAATGAATCGCACATCACCAAAAACTGGTCCTCATTTTTCACGTAATGATAGCAGGGGGCAAAATTTGTTCCAATTCAGTAGAATGGATCATCATCAGGGGTTTTCCAGAAAGACTCAAAGTCTGGATAATACTTATCCATTTGGAAACCCTGTGGTCAGACGAAATACACCTGAAGTAAACATACGACCAGACAGATTTAGAAGAAAGTTGCAACATACTGGCGGAAGTGACGTTATGTCCATGTATGTTCCCTTAGCTGTTAGTACCCAGGATGTTTCTGCACTGTTGTTTGGAGAAAATACAGAGGAACCATCGATATCAGCACAGAAAAATTCAGTTCTTGAACTTCAAAGTAATACACAAATTTCTGATCAACAGCAAAATTCATCGTTTTTTCAAAACACGCCCACAAATGGGCGTGACGAGCTTGTGAATCATCGTGATTTGAAAAATAACTTTAAAGAACGCTTGTATCCGAGTTTAAGTAAAATGAATTCAAGGATATCACCAATTGAACATAAATCTGAACAGAACAAGATTGTTTTATCCAGTGTTACAAGAAGTCAAAACTTGAACAACTTGAAGTCTCTTGATGAAGATAAAACTGTGAATTTGGCTAGAAATGTATTAGAACCAGGTTCAAATCCTACTCCTCAATCAACAAACATAAACATACTTACCGCAAACACAGACTATAGCAATAGGGACCATCTTTGGTCAGCAGACAGCAAGTTGAATAGAAGATATATGTTCCGTGCAATTAGCATGAACTCCGACAGTGTTGACAACGCCGACTATAATGATGACATCAGTGATGAAGAGGTTGCTAATGTTCTCTCACAGTTGGATAATGTTACCAAAAACAACCCAGAGAGACAGGCCATCAAAGTTCTAGAAGGGATGTTTGCAGAAGGAGAAGTTCTATATTGATAGTGTCAAGGAATATTTGCAAAAGTTCTATATTGACTGTGTCAATGATTGTTTTCAGAAGGAGAAGTTCTATATTGACTGTGTCAAGGAATGTTTGCAGCAGAAATTCTATATTGATTGTGTCAAGGAATGTTTGCAGCAGAAGTTCTATATTGACTGTGTCAATGATTGTTTGCAGGAGGAGAAGTTCTATATTAACAGTGTGAAGGATATATTTTGACAATGATTAAAAATATGTTGTCTTTTTTTTGTACATCTATGACTTGGACCAAACCGAGTCCATTATCTATTATATAGTCATTTGGGCTCATATCGAACATTATCATTCCAAAGTGATGTAATTTGACTTTTCCCCAATTTCCATTGATCACTTTTGTATACTCTGTGTCTACAGCCAATAAAATCACGAGAAAAGTCAAATATAGTAACTTCTGAAAGATGAAACCGATACTTCCACAGGACTTTATTACTGACGAGGTATTCGTGTACACTCAATACGACCCCCCGTTTAAAACTGACTCGCTATGTGATTTCTCTGGGTTCTCCGGGCTGATTCGAAAGTAATACATTACAATCTTCACCAGCCCACAAGCTAAGAAAACAATTTGGTAAAAGAGTACTTCGGTAAAAGTAAAGATTATGTCTTCACTGTGCTATAAATAGCAGACTGTTTACAATTTTTAATTAGCTGACGTCATAGAAGTCCCTGGAACATAAAAAAAAACATGGTAGTGTTGAGAAACTAAGAATGTGGATAAAACCAAACATTCACCTTATTCAGCATTCTCTGCCGGATACACTTTGTTCAATTCCAGAAACGAACTCCATGAATATTCCCGCTAATCTATATACTATTATTTTACCATAATTCTAAATACTAAACACTAATTCTAATCCTTAACCCTAAACACTAATTCTAATGCAACCGTTTTCAATTAATAATATATCATTCGACCTCATACGCTTTCTTTTCTATATATGAATTTGTAACGAAAGTACGGTCACATCTAACACTCGCCATAGCGGTTCTTTCCGTATACCAGTGCGCATATCCTGGTATAGCTGTCCCGGGCAAATCTTTACACTATTGTATATAATAATAATTTACCTTCATTCTAAATACTAGATATTGATTCCAATCATTAACCCTAATTCTAAATACTAGAAACTGATTCCAATCCTTAACCCTAATTCTAAATACTAGAAATTGATTCCAATCATTAACCCTAATTCTAATGCAATCGTTTTCACTAAATATTACTTAATTTTAAATACTAATTATATTCCAAACTCTATCATACAACATTGAACAACAATAGCGCTGTACATAGCAATCACATTAAAAAGGTTAGGAAATACCTAGAAACTAGAACAAAGGTCACAGTGAAGACTTATACTTTACTTGCACTAACACTTTTGATTTACTAGATCAACAATTTACTAGAGCCAAGGGTAGACCTAGAGTACGCTGGATCGACAACATCAAAGAGACATTACACAAACACCAAAAAAACATTATCTGAAGCTGCCAGAAAAGCGAGAACAAGAACATTGTATCTCCCTCGATACCCGTAAAGGGTAAAAGAGGGAGGAAGGAAAAAAGGAGAAGAAGAACAATTTTGACCTGCAAGGAGCTTGTGACCTTGTTACCGAACAAGGCAGAACTAAGTCCTGCCGTCTACTCTTATAAATGTTGCCAACCCCTGCCTTGGACTTAACTTTAACTAACTAATGTGTAGGTAGAACAATTCTATTCATCAAATGTGTAGGTAGAACAATTCTATTCATCAAATGTGTAGGTAGAACAATTCTATTCATCAAATGTGTATGTAGAACAATTCTATTCATCAAATGTATAGGTAGAACAATTCTATTCATCAAATGTATAGGTAGAACAATTATATTCATCAAATGTGTAGGTAGAACAATTCTACTCATCAAATGTGTATGTAGAACAATTCTATACATCAAATGTGTAGGTAGAACAATTCTATTCATCAAATGTGTATGTAGAACAATTCTATTCATCAAATGTGTAGGTAGAACAATTCTATTCATCAAATGTGTAGGTAGAACAATTCTATTCATCAAATGTGTATGTAGAACAATTCTATTCATCAAATGTATAGGTAGAACAATTCTATTCATCAAATGTATAGGTAGAACAATTATATTCATCAAATGTGTAGGTAGAACAATTCTACTCATCAAATGTGTATGTAGAACAATTCTATACATCAAATGTGTAGGTAGAACAATTCTATTCATCAAATGTGTATGTAGAACAATTCTATTCATCAAATGTGTAGGTAGAACAATTCTATTCATCAAATGTGTAGGTAGAACAATTCTATTCATCAAATGTGTAGGTAGAACAATTCTATTCATCAAATGTGTAGGTAGAACAATTCTATTCATCAAATGTGTATGTAGAACAATTCTATTCATCAAATGTGTAGGTAGAACAATTCTATTCATCAAATATGTAGGTAGAACAATTCTATTCATCAAATGTGTAGGTAGAACAATTCTATTCATCAAATGTGTAGGTAGAACAATTATATTCATCAAATGTGTAGGTAGAACAATTCTATTCATCAAATGTGTATGTAGAACAATTATATTCATCAAATGTGTAGGTAGAACAATTCTATTCATCAAATGTGTAGGTAGAACAATTCTATTCATCAAATGTGTAGGTAGAACAATTCTATTCATCAAATGTGTAGGTAGAACATTTCTATTCATTCTCATAGTTTTAGATTAAACTGTATAAGTCGCTGGTGCTTTCTGTTGTGTTGTATGCTTGTGAAAGTTGAAACTCACTGCGGACATGGAGAGAAGATTACAGGCTTTCGAGTATAAATGTTACAGAAGAATTCTACGAATTTCCTATAGGGAATATAAGACCAATGTGTACGTAAGAAATAAAGTAGAGATGTGTGCAGGTGTTCAGGAGCCATTGCTTTCAATAGTGAAATGACGAAAACTAGCATGGTTCGGATATGTATGCAGGCAAGATTCCTTGTCAAAAACAATACTGCAGGGAACTGTCGAGGGTGGAAGAAGCAGAGGAGGGGAAACAAAGGCATGGACATACAACATCAAGGAATGGACAGGGCAAGATATTTCTACACTCATCCACATCGCTGAGGATAGAATTCGCTGGAGCACTGTGTGTGCTGAGGCATTCAATGTGGTACCCCTACGACCCTGAAGGGTTACCGGTTTATTGATTGATTCTCAAAGTTCTGTAGATTAACAGAATGGAGACCGGAGAAAGGAATGTGTCATGGTTTATAGTTTAGCCGCGTGTTCACACCTTCAAACGTTTTATTTTATCTTGGTAAGGCTTGTCCTACCACGCTGTAATATATTTCCAACGAAATTCATGGAAATAATAAAAAAAATCAGCACTTCAGGTCATATGCTTACTTTATGTACAAAGCTGTAGTCCGGTCCTGTCCACACTATAATCCTCATGGATCTTCCAAAAAATCTACTTTACAAACAAGACATCACAAGCAGGATTCAAACTCACAACCTCTTAAGCACAAGACTAAACGGCTAAACCTCTACCATAGAAAGATGCAAAAGGCTAATGAATATACAAATACACGCTATAGGAGAACTAGCTTTTATATTTCATT
Source organism: Meghimatium bilineatum (assembly GCA_034231615.1). Classification (NCBI taxonomy): domain Eukaryota; kingdom Metazoa; phylum Mollusca; class Gastropoda; order Stylommatophora; family Philomycidae; genus Meghimatium; species Meghimatium bilineatum. Next base: position 20,534,115 of record CM067310.1, read on the forward strand.
CACTCATTTACTCATATTTCATTCACTCATTTACTCATATTTCATTCACTCATTTACTCATATTTAATTCACATTTCATTCACTCATTTACTCATATTTCATTCACTCATATTTAATTCACTCATTTATTCATATTTCATTCACTCATATTTCATTCACTCATTTACTCATATTTCATTCACTCATTTTCATTCACTCATTTTCATTTACTCATTTACTCATATTTCATTCATTCATTTTCATTCACTCATTTATTCATATTTCATTCACTCATTTACTCATATTTCATTCACTCATTTACTCATATTTCATTCACTCATTTACTCATATTTCATTCACTCATTTACTCATATTTCATTCACTCATTTATTCATATTTAATTCACATTTCATTCACTCATTTACTCATATTTCATTCACTCATATTTCATTCACTCATTTACTCATATTTAATTCACTCATTTATTCATATTTCATTCACTCATTTACTCATATTTCATTCACTCATTTACTCATTTTCATTCACTCATTTACTCATTTTCATTTACTCATATTTCATTCACTCATTTACTCATATTTCATTCACTCATTTTCATTCACTGATTTACTCATATTTCATTCATTCATTTTCATTCACTCATTTACTCATATTTCATTCACTCATATTTCATTCACTCATATTTCATTCACTCATTTACTCATATTTCATTCACTCATTTACTCATATTTCATTCACTCATTTACTTATATTTCATTCACTCATTTACTCATATTTCATTCACTCATTTATTCATATTTCATTCACTCATTTATTCATATTTCATTCACTCATATTTCATTCACTCATTTACTCATATTTCATTCACTCATTTACTCATATTTCATTCACTCATTTACTCATATTTCATTCACTCATTTACTCATATTTCATTCACTCATTTACTCATATTTCATTCACTCATTTATTCATATTTCATTCACTCATTTACTCATATTTCATTCACTCATTTACTCATATTTCATTCACTCATTTACTCATATTTCATTCACTCATTCACTCATATTTCATTCACTCATATTTCATTCACTCATATTTCATTCACTCATATTTCATTCACTCATTTACTCATATTTCATTCACTCATTCACTCATATTTCATTCACTCATTTACTCATATTTCATTCACTCATTTACTCATATTTCATTCACTCATATTTCATTCACTCATTCACTCATATTTCATTCACTCATATTTCATTCACTCATATTTCATTCACTCATACATAAAAACACTACTGTACACTGCACATACAGTAGATAAACTCACACAACAAACATATGTATGTCAATTTTCTTCTAACTTTTAATGAATTCAAATTAATACAATTGTAGACAATTCAAATATACATTTCTGATCAATCGATACATGTTATCTAAGAAAATGAACAAAAAATATTATGTTAGAAAGTGAACAAAAATATTATGTTAGAAAATGAACAAAATATATTGTCTTTGAAAATGAACAAAAGTTGCGTTAGAAAATGAACACAATATGTTAGAAAATGAAGGAAAAATGTCTTAGAAAATGAACACAATATGTGTTAGAAAGTGAACGCAAAATATCAAATTTCGCAAACCCGTTGATAAGGGTAAATGGGGGGGGGGGGTCATTCCCCCTCCTCTTAACAAATCAGAACATGACTTTGAGTGCTAGGTCCGTCGCCAAATAGTGTGCAAAACTTTTGTACAAACACGTCAGTCTAATGAAAATATAAATTTGCTACAAAAAGAGACAAAATACCTTTTTCTAAAAAATAAACCCCTCTCCCCCTTTCTGAACATGCTTCTACAGCCTTGAACTATTAGATGAGAAAATTAACAAAACACATCAAGTGTTGTATTAGAAAATGAGCACAACACATCAAGTGTAGTATTAGAAAATGAGCACAACACATCAAGTGTAGTATTAGAAAATGAGCACAATACATCAAGTGTAGTATTATAAAATGAGCACAACACATCAAGTGTAGTATTAGAAAATGAGCACAACACATCAAGTGTAGTATTATAAAATGAGCACAACACATCAAGTGTAGTATTAGAAAATGAACAAAACAAAACAAGTGTTGTAGTAGAGAATGAACAAAACACATTAAGTGTTGTATTTGAAAATGAAAAAACACATCAAGTGTTGTATTTGAAAATGAAAAAACACATAAAGTGTTGTATTTGAAAATGAAAAAACACATAAAGAATGTGAATCTGTTTATTCAATACAATATTCATCTTGTGAATGTCTGACAATCTTGTGGATGTCTGACAATCTTGTAAATTTCTGACAATCTTGTGAATGTCTGACAATCTTGTGGATGTCTGACAATCTTGTGAATTTCTGACAATCTTGTGAATGTCTGACAATCTTGTGAATGTCTGACAATCTTGTGGATGTCTGACAATCTTGTAAATTTCTGACAATCTTGTGAATGTCTGACAATCTTGTTGATGTTTTAACACATGTCCTACTGCCCAGTGAACAAGTACAGGATGGTAATCAAGTGATGGACATGAAAACATCAAAGAATTCTTACTTCAAGACGAAGACCACTGTTAAAAGTCACAAATTGATTCGGGGCAAAGAATAGCAGCACTGTTTATCTTACATTTATGTCGTAAGAGGCGACTAAGTAGGTTTTGAAGGTAGAGTTAGCTGTCCCATGCTATATAGTGTAAAAGATATCCAAAGACAAGATGAAGTCGAATGTGCCAGGCCGATATGGGCAGATATCGCATCACTGCTGTAAACCATTCATTCTCCTGACTACATTTTGCTAATCTGCAGGTATTTGAGAACAAACGCAGAAGAAGAAGAAATTGATTGTCTGAAAATGTCTCCTTTTCTATCTCAGCGATGCCAATGAGTGTGGGAAAAATCATGACCAGTCCATTCTGATGGTTTCTGCCAAATCTGTTTTGGACCCTCTGCGTTTATTCCGCCTTCAACTGTTCCCTGTAAGATCACTTTTGACAGGAAATCATGTCGGCATACATGTCCAAAACATGCAAGCTTTAGTTGTTTCATGATTTGTTTTAGTTGTTCCACTATGTGCAAGCTTTAGTTGTTTCACGATTTGTTTTAGTTGTTCCACTATGTGCAAGCTTTAGTTGTTTCACGATTTGTTTTAGTTGTTCCACTATGTGCAAGCTTTAGTTGTTTCACGATTTGTTTTAGTTGTTCCACTATGTGCATATGGTGTTCACTGTAGGAAATGTGACAAAACTCATCTGCAATACTTGTATACGAAACCCTGCATCAATCTCTCTATGTGTGGAGTCAGTATACAACTTTGGAGACCCTGTATCTATCTCTGTGTGTGTGTGTAGTCAGTATACAACTTTGGAAACCATGTATCAATCTCTCTATGCGTGCAGTCAGTATACAACATTGGAAACCATGTATCAATCTCTCTATGCGTGCAGTCAGTATACAACTTTGGAAACCCTGTATCAATCTCTCTATGTGTGCGGTCAATCAATCAATAAATCCGTAACCCTTCAGAGTGTAGAAATATCTTGCCCTGTCCATTCCGTGATGTTGTCTATCCATGCCTTTATCTGTCCTCCTCTGCTTCTTCCACCCTCGACAGTTTCATGCAGTAATGTTTTTGACAAGGAATCATGTCTTCATATATGTCCGAACCATGCTTGATACAGAGTTTTGAATACAAGTGTTGCAGATGAGTTTTGTCACATTTCCTACAGTGAACATTATATGCACAAAGTGCTGTTAGTATTTAACTTTCAAAACCCTGTTTCAATCTTTCTATGCGTGCAGTTAGTATCTAACTTTGGAAACCCTGTTTCAATCTTTCTATGCGTGCAGTTAGTATCTAACTTTGGAAACCCTGTTTCAATCTTTCTATGCTTGCAGTTAGTATCTAACTTTGGAAACCCTGTTTCAATCTTTCTATGCATGCAGTTAGTATCTAACTTTGGAAACCCTGTATCAATCTTTCTATGCTTGCAGTTAGTATCTAACTTTGGAAACCCTGTTTCAATCTTTCTATGCTTGCAGTTAGTATCTAACTTTGGAAACCCTGTTTCAATCTTTCTATGCTTGCAGTTAGTATCTAACTTTGGAAAACCTTTATCAATCTCTATATTTGTGCAGCCAGTCTTGAACTATCACAACCATCATCAAGTGCTGTCTCGATAATGAAAGATCTCCAACATTTCCTGTCTCTTGTTTTGGTGGTGCACTCTGCTAGACTGTAACCTGTCCATCGTGTGATGTTGCTCACCCACTTGTATCTCTGCCTACCTCTTGCTCGCTCCCTGTCGACTTCACCCTTAAGTAAGGTCTTCAACAAGGTGTCATGTCTTTTAATGTGTCCACAATATTTTATTTCCCTGATCTTTATGTCCTTTAATAATTATTCCTTCATATTAAGTTTTCTTAGAACCTCTTTGTTTGTTTTCTTCTTTTTCCATGATCTTCTCCCTATCGTCTGTATACCCACATCTCAAAGACACCAATTATGTCTTCTAACTGTTTGTTTATTGTCCATGTTTCTGAGCCATACATTAATATATAATAGATATACAACATTATAGAAACCCTGTATCAATCTCTTTATGCACTAGTAGTTGTAGCATTAAAATAGTAGTAGTTGTTGTAGTAGTAGTAGTAATAGTAGTAGTTGTTGTAGTAGTAGTAGTAATAGTAGTAGTTGTTTTAGTAGTAGTAGTAATAGTAGTAGTTGTTTTAGTAGTAGTAATAGTAGTAGTTGTTTTAGTAGTAGTAATAGTAGTAGTTGTTTTAGTTTTAGTAATAGTAGTAGTAGTAGTTTTTGTAGTACTAATAGTAATAGTAGTAGTAGTTGTTGCAGCTGTAGTAATAGTAGTAATTGTTGTTTTGTAGTAATAGTAGTCGTAGCAGTAATAGTAGTAATAGTAGTAGTAGTAGTTGTAGTAGTGTTATTTTTGTTTTGTAGTAATAGTAGTAGTTGTCGTTGCAGTAGTAGTAATAGTAGTAGTTGTTGTTGCAGTAGTAGTAATAGTAGTAGTAGTTGTTGTCTGCAATGAGTCTCCAACCCAAACAACCATATAACATCATAGAAAGCATTAGTCAGTTATACATTGCGAAGTTTACTATAACACTGATGTTACTAAGTTAGTTATACATTGCAGTGTTTACTATAACACTGATGTTACTAAGTTAGTTATACATTGCGATGTTCACTATAACACTGATGTTACTAAGTTAGTTATACATTGCGATGTTCACTATAACACTGATGTTACTAAATTAGTTATACATTGCGATGTTCACTATAACACTGATGTTACTAAGTTAGTTATACATTGTGATGTTTACTATAACACTGATGTTAAGTTTCTATGTTAGATTTAGCCGTAACACAGCAGCTGGTGCGATCTCCAGAAAAAGAAAATATATAATTAACCTTGATGACATTGCAACGCTTCAGAAGTATCACTTCCTGATGAAAACATAACTGTGCATCCTGAGTCATCGGTGGAGTTATCGGTATTAGATTTGGCTGGGCTTATTGCCCTTGGGGGAGATGTTGATGAGGAGGAATTCTGAGTTGATGTAACTACAGGTGAAGTTCTTAAATTAGGTGAAGTTCTTACTGAAGGTGAAGTTCTGACTAAATGTGAAGTTCCTACTCCAGGTATATTATCTTTATCTGCAACAATAGGAATGACAGATCTGGGATATAAAATACAAGTTGTAGTTTGATCCGGAGAAGGCGATTCTTTGAATGGAGATACTTCTGTAAACTTCATTCCTAAGCTTATGGGCGATGTTGTGGCAGCTAATGACGGTGTAACTGCCGATCTTCTGGTTATTCTCGTATCCTTGACTGATGCCAGATGGGATTTGCCACAAACAAGGTGGTGGTTGTCCCAATCTTTATGCTGGCAGAATGAGCCACAATAACGAGCCACGCTACATCCACTACAGGTCTCGCTTGCCTTTCGACCACAGTTCCAGCAGGTCTGATGATTTAAATGAAATAATTTATTTTATATTGTAACAAATTTGTAAATACTAAGACTATAATAATTATTTTTGTGAATAAAAATATTTTGTGTTCATTTTTTTGTTTGCAAATTTAAAAAAGTGTTTGTGCTGTTCCCTAAGAAAAAATGTTCTTGCAGTTCTCTAAGAAAAACATGTTATTGCTGTTCTCTAAGAAAAACATGTTATTGCTGTTCTCTAAGAAAACCAATTTTCAATTCATGAAACTATTTTCTTAACTTTTTTAACAATGATGTTTTTATTTATTTTAAGATACTTCAGGAATGTTCTGAGCATGAAACGCTGAGGCAGACATATTGGCCAGAGGAAACAACACTGGAATCAAAACTCTATGGGACACTGTATGAACTACAAAAGACAGTGAGTTTTATTCAGGAGACAGAATTGCAGATATAGACATGTTTCAAGTGAACGAAAGAAGAAGAAGAAGAATTTATTTTAAGGAATTTAATGTAGTTATGTATCCAAGTTAATTTTCCAGCTCTGAAACTAAAATAATTTTCTTGTTTTCTAACTGAAATAATTTTTCTTGTTTTCTAACTGAAATAATTTTCTTGTTTTCCAACTGAAATAATTTTTCTTGTTTTCTAATTGAAATAATTTTCTTGTTTTCTAACTGAAATAATTTTCTTGTTTTCTAACTGAAATAATTTTCTTGTTTTCTAATTGAAATAATTTTCTTGTTTTCTGAAATAATTTTCTTGTTTTCTAACTGAAATAATTTTCTTGTTTTCTAACTGAAATAATTTTCTTGATTTCTAACTGAAATAATTTTCTTGTTTTCTAACTGAAATAATTTTCTTATTTTCTAACTGAAATAATTTTCTTGTTTTCTAATTGAAATAATTTTCTTATTTTCTAACTGAAATATTTTATTGTTTTCCAACTGAAATAATTTTCTTGTTTTCTAACTGAAATAATTTTCTTGTTTTCTAATTGAAATAATTTTCTTGTTTTCTAACTGAAATAATTTTCTTGTTTTCTAATTGAAATAATTTTCTTGTTTTCTGAAATAATTTTCTTGTTTTCTAACTGAAATAATTTTCTTGTTTTCTAACTGAAATAATTTTCTTGTTTTCTAACTGAAATAATTTTCTTGTTTTCTAATTGAAATAATTTTCTTGTTTTCTAACTGAAATAATTTTCTTGTTTTCTAATTGAAATAATTTTCTTGTTTTCTAACTGAAATAATTTTCTTGTTTTCTAATTGAAATAATTTTCTTGTTTTCTAACTGAAATAATTTTCTTGTTTTCTAACTGAAATAATTTTCTTGTTTTCTAACTGAAATAATTTTCTTGTTTTCTAATTGAAATAATTTTCTTGTTTTCTAACTGAAATAATTTTCTTGTTTTCTAACTGAAATAATTTTCTTGTTTTCTAATTGAAATAATTTTCTTGTTTTCTAACTGAAATAATTTTCTTGTTTTCTAATTGAAATAATTTTCTTGTTTTCTAACTGAAATAATTTTCTTGTTTTCTAATTTAAATAATTTTCTTGTTTTCTGAAATAATTTTCTTGTTTTCTAACTGAAATAATTTTCTTGTTTTCTAACTGAAATAATTTTCTTGTTTTCTAACTGAAATAATTTTCTTGTTTTCTAACTGAAATAATTTTCTTATTTTCTAACTAAATAATTTTCGTTTTCTAACTGAAATAATTTTCTTGTTTTCTAACTGAAATAATTTTTCTTGTTTTCTAACTGAAATAATTTTTCTTGTTTTCTAACTGAAATAATTTTCTTGTTTTCTAACTGAAATAATTTTCTTGTTTTCTAACTGAAATAATTTTCTTGATTTCTAACTGAAATAAATTTCTATTCAAAGTGTGAAATATTTTTGGACATTGATTTTTTTATATAAAATGTGTTATGTTCTTGAACAGTGTTGTTCTCTTTGATGTGTGTTGTGCTCTTGAAGCATGCTGTGAACTATCCATAATATGTTGTTTTATACGCTTGAAGGCATGTTAAGCAATTTGGTCCAATTTGCTTTTTTGTTTGTTTTTTGTTTCTCATTCTCCTTGTGTTTTTAAAATATAAATGTTTTGTATTTTCTCTATTCATCGAACGGATCATAGTTCTCCTGCAGTCTGATTTGTTACTAATATTGAAATATATAGATAATTTTCACATTTTATTAAGTGAAATAATAAAATCAGCGATGGATATGTGTTTACAGAAGATGAGGGGCTTTCATGAAACTAATTCTAAATTCAATAACTGGATACGAATATAAACAAGGACGACGCAGGACTGCATCTGCATTAAGGGTCCTCATTCGCTCTGAAGACGCAGGACTGTATCTGCGTTAAGGGTTCTCATCCGATCTGATGACTTTTAAAAGTGTGAATCGTGTAGTTCTCAAATCTACGTGAGAATGGTATAAAAATCGGAATATACAGTTCTGACCACTCAGTGTATGAAAAATAAGCATTTAACGAAACAAAAAAGAAGTCAAAGAAAGTAATTTGGACATACAAGGAGATATGACACCTTCTTGAAAACCTTAATTGAAGGTAGAGTTGAGGGAAGGTAATCAAGAAGTAGGTAGAGATATATTTGGGAGTGAAATATCATTAGACGGACATGTTACAGTCTAGCAGAGTGCACCACCAAAGCAAGAGAAACAAATGTTGGAGGTCCGTTGCAACCAACCTTCGTAGCAGAAACGAAACTTTATGATTATGATAATTCAGAGTATTCAAATAGTTTTGTTTTGTTTTCATTATGTTTTGGAAACGAACACTGCATAAAGCTATTGTTACTGTAAGAAACTATTGTTACTGCAGGAAACTATTGTTACTGTAAGAAACTATTGTTACTGCAGGAAACTATTATTACTGGAGGAAACTATTGTTACTGCAAGAAACTATTGTTACTGTATTAAATTATTGTTACTGTAAGAAACTATTGTTACTGCAGGAAACTATTATTACTGGAGGAAACTATTGTTACTGTATTAAATTATTGTTACTGTAAGAAACTATTGTTACTGTAAGAAACTATTGTTACTGTATTAAATTATTGTTACTGTAAGAAGCTATTGTTACTGTAAGAAACTATTGTTACTGTAAGAAACTATTGTTACTGTTTGAATTTATTGTTACTGTAAGAAATTATTGTTACTGTTAGAAACTATTGTTACTGCAAGAAACTATTGTTACTGTATTAAAGTATATTTACTGCAGGAAACTATTGATACTGCAAACAACTATTGATACTGTATTAAACTATTGTTACTGCAAGAAACTATTTTTACTGCAAGAAACTAATGTTACTGCAAGAAACTATTGTTACTGCAAGAAACTAATGTTACTGCAGGAAGCTATTGTTACTGTATGAAATTATTGTTACTGTAATTAACTATTGTTACTGCAAGAAACTATTGTTTTTGCAAGAAATTAATCCTCATGCGGTTGATTCTGTTGCTCTCACCAATGGCCCACTAGATAAAAACCACCCATGCAACAGAAAACCTTAGTAGATAGCATGCCGTTATATTGAGGTTATCGTTTTATAGAATATTCATGGCATGTCATCTATACAATTATGCTTCTCATACTTTTATGTTTTGTTGCAATGCATTTTTGTTATTTATATATAATATATGCACCCTCTGTAGTTTGGAGGGAGCCAGAGATTTACAGCGCAGCACTGGGGAGATGGAAACTGACAGCACTGTTTTTCCTATGGCTAAAACCCATCATGGAGGCACAGTGACTCAGGATGTGACAATCCTTTTAACTTGAACATTTGGTTGCATGCCTGTTGCAATAGAGAAGTTCTGCATAACCAGTAGTCAATTGGTGGTGGGGAATGGGCACAGTTAACCCTATCTTAGCTGCAATCGCTCGGAGCAGTGCATAGATTGAAGCCTACTTTCCTGGTGGTATAAGTTATTCTCTGACTCTGGCCCGAGGTGGGATGAAAATCCATAGCAATAGCAAATATTTATTCATTTTCCCAGCAATGTAATGCGATTTTAATGACATTGGGTCAGAGAACATGAGCCCATAGACTGCTGTTTCAGCAACCAACCAACCAAGAAACTATACAGCCAAGAAAAATCAACCTTGGCTGGCTTTTAAACATCATATTAAGAAAGAAGTGTTTTTTTTGGCCATGTGAAGAGACATCATGGCATGAAGTGTTGTTGGAGGTGACGATAGAAGTCAGTATAGGCAGAGGCCGACCAGGACGTCATTGGACCAGAGATATTCAGGAATGTATAAACATGTCGCTATAGGAAGCGGGCCAACTTGCCAGAGACCACAAGAATTTCAGGAGAATCATAAGGATGATCTGGAAAGAACACGTCACATGACATACCTTTTTTGGGGGTATTATTTAGGTTTTTTCTAATTTTTTAAATACTTGTTCTGTTGCTTTTCCATTTACTTTATTTTCTATTCTTGTCGTATTTGCCTTTTTCCTCCTCTTATTTTTCCCATTTTCTCTCTCTTATCTTCTCTACCGTATCATTTTCTTTTGCTCCTCTCTTACATCATGATTCTCTGTTTACAATCGTGCATATTCATTTTTTTCTTGTCTGTTTTTGTCCCGATGAATGAATTTGAAACGTCATTTGTTTCTGTTGATGTTTTTAGTGTATTTTGCCACAACATTCCCTACGTATCTCTGTTTCCCCCCTCATTACTCTGTGTTGCACCAGCCCTCACATCTTTAGGACGTTTGTCTGTTCTCTAACACCAAGAATTTCCTTTTTTTAAAAACTATTATGAAAATGACTAAAAGTAATTTCAATTATATCAGGAGACATTTTCTTTCCAGAACGCTGTCTTTATCGTACATACTCTGAACACCTCTCTGTTCTGGGCCAGAATTGACCAGAGACATGTGCATACATTCTTCGATGTCGCTGGCCCATCGTCTTCGTGGTTTTCCTCTTTTTCTCTCGCCTGGCACTCTTCCCTCTAGAATCAGCCTTTCGATACCATAATGCCGGTTTAAGATTCCAAAATTCCTTCTTGTGATGGTATTTAGAAGCCAGCCTACATTTAGTTTCAGTAAATTCAAAACTTCAATGTTCTTCTTTTTCTCTGTCCATGATATTTGTAGGATCTTTCTGTAGCACTTCATTTCATATGAGTTTATTCTTGTGGATATTGTCTTGTTTAAAGTCCAAGTCTCGCATCCATATGTTGCCACTGGGAAAACATCATGATCTCAAAATGGTTACTTTTGTTATCGTTATTACTCCTTTGCCATAGCTTCCTCATTTGTGTTAATTTGAGTGTTGCAATTGCGAATCTTCTTCTAATCTCGACTGAGCAATCTTATTCAAAAACTTTCAATTGCGTAAAATAAATATTAACATGGAAACAAAGTTTCTTGAAAGTTCATGGAGATTAAAATTGTACCTCTGTAGATTCCTCTTGGAAACTCAATGACATCAGAAGATCAGAGTGTACTTTTGTCCTAGTATCTGATAAAATTCTCTCCATTTTTATCCTTTCTGCTGCCACTATGTCTGTAGCTTTCTTGTCCGCAATGGACACAGCTCTCCGTAGCTCCACCATTGCTTGTCTACTGACATTGTGGACAACTTCCTCTGAAAGTTCAACAAATAAAAAAACAGACAAATATTTGGAAAAACAACATTTATGTCATAATTAGCAAAACAAAACCATAACCAAAACTAAACCTATTTGGGTGGATATGTGCATATGTTAAATACAGTAACCCTACAATCATACATATCTATCATATCTCTATTTCTATGTTCTATGTGGCTCGATCTATGTTCTATGTGGCTCGATCTATGTTCTATGTGGCTCAATCTATGTTCTATGTGGCTCGATCTATGTTCTATGTGGCTCTATCTTTATGTTTCTCTATCTACATTCTATGTGGCTCTATCTTTATGTTTCTCTATCTACATTCTATGTGGCTCTATCTTTATGTTTCTCTATCCACATTCTATGTGGCTCTATCTTTATGTTTCTCTATCCACATTCTATGTGGCTCTATCTTTATGTTTCTCTATCTACATTCTATGTGGCTCTATCTTTATGTTTCTCTATCTACATTCTATGTGGCTCTATCTTTATGTTTCTCTATCTACATTCTATGTGGCTCTATCTTTATGTTTCTCTATCTACATTCTATGTGGCTCTATCTTTATGTTTCTCTATCTACATTCTATGTGGCTCTATCTTTATGTTTCTCTATCTACATTCTATGTGGCTCTATCTTTATGTTTCTCTATCTACATTCTATGTGGCTCTATCTTTATGTTTCTCTATCTACATTCTATGTGGCTCTATCTTTATGTTTCTCTATCTACATTCTATGTGGCTCTATCTTTATGTTTCTCTATCTACATTCTATGTGGCTCTATCTTTATGTTTCTCTATCTACATTCTATGTGGCTCTATCTTTATGTTTCTCTATCTACATTCTATGTGGCTCTATCTTTATGTTTCTCTATCTACATTCTATGTGGCTCTATCTTTATGTTTCTCTATCTACATTCTATGTGGCTCTATCTTTATGTTTCTCTATCTACATTCTATGTGGCTCTATCTTTATGTTTCTCTATCTACATTCTATGTGGCTCTATCTTTATGTTTCTCTATCCACATTCTATGTGGCTCTATCTTTATGTTTCTCTATCCACATTCTATGTGGCTCTATCTTTATGTTTCTCTATCCACATTCTATGTGGCTCTATCTTTATGTTTCTCTATCTACATTCTATGTGGCTCTATCTTTATGTTTCTCTATCTACATTCTATGTGGCTCTATCTTTATGTTTCTCTATCTACATTCTATGTGGCTCTATCTTTATGTTTCTCTATCTACATTCTATGTGGCTCTATCTTTATGTTTCTCTATCTACATTCTATGTGGCTCTATCTTTATGTTTCTCTATCTACATTCTATGTGGCTCTATCTTTATGTTTCTCTATCTACATTCTATGTGGCTCTATCTTTATGTTTCTCTATCTACATTCTATGTGGCTCTATCTTTATGTTTCTCTATCTACATTCTATGTGGCTCTATCTTTATGTTTCTCTATCTACATTCTATGTGGCTCTATCTTTATGTTTCTCTATCTACATTCTATGTGGCTCTATCTTTATGTTTCTCTATCTACATTCTATGTGGCTCTATCTTTATGTTTCTCTATCTACATTCTATGTGGCTCTATCTTTATGTTTCTCTATCTACATTCTATGTGGCTCTATCTTTATGTTTCTCTATCTACATTCTATGTGGCTCTATCTTTATGTTTCTCTATCTACATTCTATGTGGCTCTATCTTTATGTTTCTCTATCTACATTCTATGTGGCTCTATCTTTATGTTTCTCTATCTACATTCTATGTGGCTCTATCTTTATGTTTCTCTATCTACATTCTATGTGGCTCTATCTTTATGTTTCTCTATCTACATTCTATGTGGCTCTATCTTTATGTTTCTCTATCTACATTCTATGTGGCTCTATCTTTATGTTTCTCTATCTACATTCTATGTGGCTCTATCTTTATGTTTCTCTATCTACATTCTATGTGGCTCTATCTTTATGTTTCTCTATCTACATTCTATGTGGCTCTATCTTTATGTTTCTCTATCTACATTCTATGTGGCTCTATCTTTATGTTTCTCTATCTACATTCTATGTGGCTCTATCTTTATGTGGCTCCATTTTTTTTTCAATATGGCTCTATTTATTGTTCTATATGGCTCTACCTGACTATTCTTGTGGATCTATTCTACTTAATTTATTGATTACTGCAGCAGCAGCAGCTGTGTGACAGAAGTACAGCAGCAGCAGCTGTGTGACAGAAGTACAGCAGCAGCAGCTGTGTGACAGAAGTACAGCAGCAGCAGCTGTGTGACAGAAGTACAGCAGCAGCAGCTGTGTGATAGAATTACAGCAGCAGCAGCTGTGTGACAGAAGTACAACAGCAGCAGCTGTGTGATAGAAGTACAGCAGCAGCAGCTGTGTGACAGAAGTAATGTACGGAAAAAAACCACTCCATGGTGTGATTCAAATCTGTAGACAGAAATTTCAAATTCTAACAATTTAATTAATTAATTTAAAAAGGTATTGTTGACATCAACATTTGTTAGTCCCCTTCCCCTCAATCCCTTGTGGATAACTGTCAAACGTTATGTGACCTTTCCCTAATTGTCGTAATTTCTGGACTGCTCCCTCCCACCTTGAGATGATACTTAGAGACTGTGAAATATTAAAAATATTTAAAAATATTCAAATATTCAAAACAATACCCAAAAGAAAAGAGGGAAAATAAATATAATACCTGTAGTTGTTTTGAATTCATTCACTTTATCGTGTCTGAGCGTATATATTCGTGTGTCCCTGGTCAATGTTTTAACATCGGAAGTAGCACTGTCTGCGTGTCTTTGAGACCATGGAGACATTTTATCACTCTCTCGTATATTTCTTTCTTGTAGGACTGATATCGCTCTTTTGGTTTTATCTACCATTCCAATAATACAGTTTAGCATCTGTTGGGTAAGCAAGATAAATGTAGGAAACATGTATAAAAATATAGAATTCAGAAACGCATAAAACAGTTACGTCAGGACAAAACATAGCATGTAGAAATGCAGAAAACAGACATGGCAGGACAAGGCAACAATATACGATGAAGAAAATGGACATGACAGGACAGGGTAAAAACATTACATGCAGAAAATGTACACTATAGGACAAAAACATAACGTAGAAAACGTACACGGCAGGACAAAAACATATAATTAACAAAAATATTTCAACAACTACATACAACATTAATGAACTTATCCATTAATGACATGCCAGGTTGTACGACCCTATTGAACAGCAGGGAAAGGTCTCACATCGACATATTGGGCTCTTTGAGAGAAATTGCATGAACAAACGAAATTAATGAAGATGATGATTCCTTTTCCATGTCCAGAATAAAGTTAAATATTACAATAAACGATTCAGCAGTGAAACAAAATAATTCAAATATTTACGAAGTGTTTCCAACAAAGAACTGCAACTATCAGTCGTCGTGTAGTTTCCGATATACTCAAGGGACCATCGACGCACCTTTGGAAACACCTATGGAAACACCTATGGAAGCACCTATGAAAACACCTATGGAAGCACCTATGGAAACACCTTTGGAAGTACCTATGGAAGCACCTATGAAAACACCTATGGAAGCACCTATGGAAACACCTTTGGAAGTACCTATGGAAGCACCTATGGAAACACCTATGGAAGCACCTATGGAAACATCTATGGAAACACCTACGAAAGTACCTATGGATGCACCTATGTGCAGTGATGATGCTCTCTTGACTAACTAACTAACAAACAAACAAACTAACAAACAAACAAACAAACAAACAAACTAACTAACTAACAAACTAACTAACTAACCCACTAATTTTTTAACTAGCGAATTAATTTTGAAACGTGTTTTGTAACTTCCTGACCTGGCGTGTACACTTTAACATACCTTATTGACTTTCCAACAGATTCATTTACTCACAGACAAGCTCAATTACTTATGCATTGATTAATTGATTTGTGGTCCGGTTCAATATTAGTTTCCTCTCTGATTGCATCATTAATTGACAAACTGATTTATAGATTCACAAACCGGTTATTTGATTTATACATTGATTAATTCACATGCAGACCGTCTCATTGATTTATGAACTGATTAACTAACTGATTAATAGCCCCGAAGATCGGCTCCTTTATTGACAGATTTATTCACTCTCAGACCAGCTCATTGATTCACAAATAGCTTCATTGACTTTCAGACTGGCTCATTGATTAGTTATGTTATGTTCCTCCAGGGCCATAGGCGGCGCATCTGGCAGAAACCATAGCTTTTCATTTCTGTCTTTGTGTTGCCAGGTCTTTTAATTATTGCGTGATGTTTAGGTTCATTGACATGCCTTCTCTATTAATGGTTCTTCGTAGAGTTTCTCTAGGTCTCCCTCTTCTTCTTACTCCGGGTGGCACCCAATATAGTGACCGATGGAGAATTCTTAGGCTGTTAATTCTGAGAACATGGCCGATTTATGTCCATCGCCTTTGTCTGATGAAGGAAGATATATAGGTTTGTTTGCTTTCCTCTCGTATAGTAGTGTTAGATTTAAAGTCACTCCACTTAACATTCAGAATGGTACGTAGGCACTTGTTTTCAAAGGTCTCTTATCTGTGGCTTTTTTGGCTTTCCAACTTTTGCATCAATATGATAGAATAGGGATGATGTTATACATTTACAAATAGATTAATTCAATATTAAACCGGCTCATTGATTTAAAAATAGATTAATTCAATCTTAGACCGGCTCATTGATTTACAAATAGATTAATAAACTCACAGATAGTTATGTTGATTGAGTAATTGATTCGCAGTGCTGCTCAATATTGACAATGCACATACATAATCAATTATTAAAAGACCAGGTCATTTATTTACATTCACATTTATTGACTGGCAGACTGGCTCAATGATTTACAAACTGAGTGATTAACTTGTAGGTCAACTTACTAATTGTTTACATACTGATTCAATGTTTGGAAGATTGACTCAATAATTTACAACAAAAGTTTAGTGGGTAACGATGCAACAATCTCCCAACCTCAGCTGCAATAGTTTAACAGAAATATATTTTGTACAAGATTCTGTCATTTTTATTATTATTTTAATATTGTTATTTTATTATTATTGTTTTATTATTTTTATTATATAACTAACACATGTTAAGGTGGACCGAAACATCAGTAAGTTGATAAAGAATCAGAGATATTAATTCTAGAAGAGAAACTCACCGATTCTACATGCCTCCAGTCATTGCTTAGTCTCTCAAATTGGCTAAAGGGTTCAGAGGTTCTCAAACCTGCAGGCATGAACAGATGGATGATATAACATATATACGAAATGGTCTGAAAAATTCATAAGTAACCAGTGGCGTAGCGAGGGGGGGGGGCGGAGGTGCGGACAGCCCCAGGCGGCATTTTCTGGAGGGCGGCAAATTTATTTCCGTCCAGTCTTTCACAATCACTGACAAATTTTTTTAATGTGGCGGAAAATTATGCCGCCCCGGTGGTGTCTGACCCACGCTACGCCACTGTAAGTAACTAAAATCTTTTTTTGAAAAATTAAGGAATACGTTTACGATGAGAACATTTCTTTGCAATGCTAACTTTACTAGGCAATGTTAACTCTTCTAGGAAATGTTAACTCCTCTAGGCAATTTTTAACTCTTCTATGCAAAGTTAGGCACAGTTAACTCTTCTAGGCAGTTAACTCTTCTAGGCAAAGTTAACTCTTCTATGCAAAGTTAGCTGTTCTAGGAAATGTTAACTGTTCTAGAAAATCTTAACTGGTCTAAGAAATGTTAACTGTTCTAATAAATCTTAACTGTTCTATACAATTTTAAACTGTTATCTAGAATTCAATGTTATATTGCCAAATTGCAATAACAGTTCTACATATCAAACGCACTCAAACTAGATATTAGTTTTGTCGTAGAAACTCTACATATTAAACTCACTGAAACTGCATATTATTTTGTCTAGAAACTACCACAAAAAAACACTTTCATTACTGCATGTTATCCTGTTAGGGAGTGCAGGGAGGCTTTTAAGGATGTGGAAATAAGGGCAGCATTGCCAAAGCTGTCGTCACGACGTGTACAGGAAGAATATTTTTGTTGCACCTCCGAAAGAAAATAATCCTTGTCCCTACCTCGGATTGAACACGTGACCTCAGGAACCTGAGGCCAGCATTCTAGCCGTACGGCCATGCTCTCCACATATTTAGAAACTATACATATAAAACTCACTCAAACTAGATAGTCTATGATAGAACTCTACATATTGAACTCACTCAGATAATCTATGTACGAACTCTACATATTGAACTCAGATAATCTATGATAGAACTCTACATATTGAACTCACTCAGATAATCTATGTACGAACTCTACATATTGAACTCAGATAATCTATGATAGAACTCTACATATTGAACTCACTCAGATAATCTATGATAGAACTCTACATATTGAACTCACTCAGATAATCTATGGTAGAACTCTATATATCAAAACTCACTCAAACTAGATATGAGTTTTGTCCTCTTTCCTTCATCTTCTTGCCTAACTTGTTCAACATTCTGCCAACTACACTGATCCGTCCCTGGAACCTCTTGTAACTTGTTAATATCTTGAAGTCTGATAGTTTCTTCATGAGCTGCACTTAAGATTGAATCTGAACTGACTCTATTGTTGAACACATTGTTTACAGTATAACTATCACAGTGACGTTTAGTAGAAATTGATGTTTCATTCTGTGACTGAAGTAACACATCTTCAGATCTGTTGTGAAATATTATTATGAAACTAATTAAAAGATTAATCAGTATATATAATTAAAACATTAATCATTATGTATAATTGAAACATTAATGAGTATGTATAATTGAAACATTAATCAGTATGTATAATTGAAACATTAATGAGTATGTATAATTGAAACATTAATCAGTATGTATAATTGAAACATTAATCAGTATGTATAATTGAAACATTAATGAGTATGTATAATTGAAACATTAATGAGTATGTATAATTGAAACATTAATCAGTATGTATAATTGAAACATTAATGAATATGTATAATTGAAACATTAATGAGTATGTATAATTGAAACATTAATGAGTATGTATAATTGAAACATTAATCAGTATGTCAACAACCTTCCTCTCCCGTAGTCGTAACCTTCGATAACAGTTACCATGTTATTGTTACAGGCCGACGTTGTGCTTGAACTAGCTACGGGCACGGCGTGGGTGGGCGGAACAACAAAGAAACCTGTCGCAAGGGCAAGAGTTGTGCCCTGATGTCGACGTCTGTTTCAGCAACATTGGACTCGAAACACCATCGAGTCGGATGGCTGCTGGAACAGAGGGCAGAGCACTTATGGGAATGACCCACGTGCTGTGAGACCAGTTTCTAATCAAGAATCTTCCTATACATGTCTGTACAAGTCTGTACACAGCCTTCCTATTCGTGTGCTGCTAGTCATTTCTGATACCCATGTTAATGTTCTCCAATGCCACATTGCCAAGCTGTCTAGCATCATCCTGTTTGGTCTTCTCTTACCGCTTTTGCTCTTCAACTTTACTGTTTTCACGAGGTTCTCCATCTTTCCTCTTCTCATGGTGTTTCCAAGAGATATAACCTATCTCTTTCTAATGCGGGTAAGCAGCTCTCTTTTTTGAATGAACTTCTTTCAAGATATCTTCATTACGCTTTGTATCTCTTCATGGTGTTCTCAACATTCTTCTGTACAATCACAACTTAACTGTCTCAATATAATTTTTTACTCTTCTACTGAGTGTCCAAGATCTGCTTCCATAAATCCTAATTGGTTCTCTATAACATCTAAGAACTCTCTCTCTCTCTCTCTCACACACACACACACCTCAATTCTATTCTATCTATTCGCTAAACCATTTGTTGCCTTTCAGCGTTAGAAGAGTTTTCTGGAGATGGCCCTCGTGTGTGCTGAGTATATTGTGGAGTTTGTCACCTATTTTATTTCGGTGGTCCATCTTTTTCGTGGTCGGACTATGCCTCCCTTCACTGTATCTGTGTAGCATAGCTTGCTGCGGTATGCTGTCTGATGGTAGTCTGCAAACTATTTTATTTGTTGTCCCTCCAGAATACTCTTCGTTTTACAACAAGACATTGTGTTCTCACTGACCGTTTGCTAATCCTGTCTCAGTGTTGTATCAGGAAATTCACATGGCTACACCACCATCTCTAACTGACACATATAGAAAGAAACCACGTATTACATGCAAATAGTCCTGAAACACCGAACTGAACTTCCTTTTGTGGTTACAGAAATAACACAGCTGTTACTACGCGCCATTTTACCGGAAGTTCTCATTTAACCTCAATTGAGAGATATATTACGAAGGACAGTATTAATCTTGTGAAATATCTATTCAGTCTATCTACTGAAATATCTATTCAGACTAACCACTGAAATATCTATTCAGACTATCTACTGAAATATATATTCAGACTAACCACTGAAATATCTATTCAGACTATCTACTGAAATATCTATTCAGACTATCCACTGAAATATCTATTTAGACTATCTACTGAAATATCTATTCAGACTATCTACTGAAATATATATTCAGACTAACCACTGAAATATCTATTCAGACTAACCACTGAAATATCTATTCAGACTATCTACTGAAATATATATTCAGACTAACCACTGAAATATCTATTCAGACTATCTACTGAAATATATATTCAGACTAACCACTGAAATATATATTCAGACTAACCACTGAAATATATATTCAGAGTATCTACTGAAATATCTATTCAGACTATCCACTGAAATATCTATTCAGACTATCTACTGAAATATCTATTCAGACTAACCACTGAAATATATATTCAGACTAACCACTGAAATATCTATTCAGACTAACCACTGAAATATCTATTCAGACTATCTACTGAAATATATATATTCAGACTAACCACTGAAATATCTATTCAGACTAACCACTGAAATATCTATTCAGACTATCTACTGAAATATATATATTCAGACTAACCACTGAAATATCTATTCAGACTATCTACTGAAATATCTATTCAGACTAACCACTGAAATATCTATTCAGACTAACCACTGAAATATATATTCAGACTAACCACTGAAATATCTATTCAGACTAACCACTGAAATATATATTCAGACTAACCACTGAAATATCTATTCAGACTATATACTGAAATATCTATTCAGACTAACCACTGAAATATCTATTCAGACCAACCACTGAAATATCTATTGCTGGTGTTGAGGTACCTGTTCAGATTTTTTTGATTTTTTTTTTAAAGAATGAAACTAAAACAAAGGTCACAGGGTAGACCCAAAAGCAAATTCATCCTGGTATTGACAACAACATCAAAGACCTGTAGGCACTATAGAATTAACAGATAAGAGAACCTGGTTATACCTATCTGGTGAGCGTCTTTTTCCATTCTCGTTAACCTCAGACTTAATTGACGTACGTGTTTCTAAATTTGACTGTATGTTGTTGAATAGAAGGTGTTCGTTCTGTACGAGAAATTGTTGAGGAGATTGTTTGGCCAGGTGAGCACAATGAAGAAGTTCTCTTTGCAGAAGTGGCAGGTTGGCCTGTTGGAGGTTAAAGAATTAAAGAATCACGGTTATGCATATTCAAGATTTGGTTACTGTCTGCTCTGTTTTCGTAGTTCAGCTAACGTAAACAAAGATGGTTTCCTCGGGGTTAGACATAGTGTGGTTAAATGCCCATGTAGACATATTTACGTCTCTACGACTTTAAATTTAGAATGTGTATTCTCGCTATCTAGACGTGATGGAAATCTGCGGTAATCAGAGCACATAGTATCAATACTTGTAATATAAACTGTTCACTGTGTCATATAGATGTGTTATGTGTATTGTTCGCTTTATCATAAGGATGTGTCATATAAAACTGGTCACTGTCAATAATATGTATTGTGTGAACCATTCACTTTGCCATCAAGATTTTTTATGTGAACTGTTATCTGTGTTATCAGTACCTTGTGTTACAGCAGCAATCTCCTCTTGGGTGTATAACTTCTGGAGCTTTGAATGTTAACAACTTTCCCACGGATATTAACAGCTACTCTATGGATTTTAACACCTGTTGTTGTTCATCACATGATGATGATGACCATTTGTTACATCCACTTTTGAAAATTCAATTTTAGTTATGTCCTTGATTATGAGTTCGTAGATGGCTAATGAGCCCTATTCGAGCTGTAAATGTCCTTGGACAGTTTGGACATGGAATAACGACTGTAGACGGATCTTGGTCTATCCGTGACTTTCTAGCTGCTCTCCGCTGTTGAGCTGCTGCATTTCTTTTCTTTTCACAAGATGATGCGCTCTTTTTTATTTTAGAACGCCATGTAGATCTATTTTGTGCAAGTTCTTCCCATGTATCGTATTCTATTTCAAAGGCTTTCAGTGAGTCCTTTAACGAGTCCTTGTAGCGCTTCCTTTTGCCACCTTGAGATCGTATATCCTTCTCTAGCTCACCATAGAGAAGTATCTTTGTCAGATGATGGTCTGGCATACGCACCAAATGACCTGCCCAACGAATCTGTGTTTGTATCAGGATCGTGTCAATGCTTGGGATACCAGCTCTATCAAGGACATTGGTATCTGGAATGTTGTCTTGCCATCTGATGTTCATAACTTTTCTGAGACAATTTGTATCAAAATGATTGAGTTTTTTCACATGACGTCGATACACAGTCCATGTTTCACTAGCGTATAGCAGCACTGGAAGTACCACTGCTCTGTAAACTTTCAGCTTAGTCTGTAGGTTAATGTCATTTCTACGCCAAACATTTGCGTACAATCTGCCGAAAGTACTGCTTGCTTTGGCGATCCTTGTATACACTTCGTCATCAACGTTGGCATTTTGTGATTACGTACTGCCTAGATATGTGAATCTATTCACAACTTTCAGTGCTACACCATTTACCTTTCAACACCTATACTATACTTAGACATTAACACAGACCACACACGTGACCGCCGGCAATGGAAGACCTAACTGTTAAACGTAAACAGACCTTCATTCGGTTAGTTAGTTATTCCTCTAGATCCCAGAAAGGGAGAATGTCATAGATTTCTATGTCTCTCGCTTCATTGCCATTTATTGTAGGTTTTTATTGTTTCTGATACCGATGGTAAAGCGCTTTCTTGTAATAGTTCTACGTAAAGTTTATCTTGGGCTTCTTTGTTTTCTCTTGCCCCTTGACGACCACATCAAAGCTTGACAGGGCAGTCTTTCAGTATCCATTCGTAGTGCGTGTCCGATGTAATTCCAGCTACGCCTTTTAATATAGGTGGATACATATTCTTGTTTTTCTTCTTGCCTGACAACTGTGTTTGATTTAAAGTCTGATCAATGAATGTTCAGTAGTCGTCTAAGACATTTATTTTCAAAGGTGTTTGATCTTTGTTCTAAGTTTGATGTTTGTTCTATGTTTGATGTTGCTTGTAAATCCGTTAAACACAATGGAAATCCTTGAATTCGTTTCAGAAACACAGATAATTAATTTTTACGATATTAATGTGTTAAATTAATGTATCAACCAGCTTTTGATTCAGCAAGAAGGGAAAACATCACTTCATTACTTAAACCGGAACCGGAACTTAATTCGGTATGTTTTTGATAATTATAATTGTCACGTTTTCTGCTGGTTACTATTTAAATACTAGGAATAGCAATGGCTATATTTGGCAAGCGATTCCAAGTGGCCTATATAAATATTGGCCAACGGAAAACATGGTAATAATCAAAGAAAAGAAACGAAACGAATGAAGGCCTCATTAATTCAGTTAGAAGGACTGTTAGTACACTGACAGATCATTGACAGTAAAGACATCTGTACAGAAATGAAACAAGACGTCATTAGTGAATTTGTATATTATTGTCGTGTGTCCGTTGGTCACTATTTATATACTTGGAGTCGGTTTTACTTTCTGTACACAGATCTTTACTGGAGCCTGGTCTTGACTATGGCGTTCATCTGCATTTTTCAGAAAAATGTAAAAGATAATTAGGAAATAGCTTGAAATTACTATTTACAATTAGTAGAAAATTGTTCGCAAATATGGACATTTTAGTGTTAAGTAAATAATTTAAAGATATTATCACCTAGGGAAATGGAATGACAAATGTCAAAAAAATATTCTTACCTTGAGAAATGAAACGATAACACACATAATGATAAACAGAAATCGACTTTTCGACCAAAAGGCCTTTATCAAGACAGACAATTGAAACCAAATTAATGATAAATGCCTTTTGGTCGAAATGTCGATTTGTGTGTGTCAATGTGTGTTATCTAATATCAGCAAAACTTTATTACCTTTTCCTGGATCTACCTGTTGGATTTCAGTTTTGCGCAGTAAGTACAATTTTTAGAAATGGAATGACAAATGTCAAAAAAATATTCCCACCTTGAGAAATGGAATGACAAATGTCAAAAAATATTGCCACCTTGAGAAATGGAACGGCAAATGTCACAAACATTCTCACCTTGAGAAATGGAATGACAAATGTCAAAAAAATTCTCACCTTGAGGAATGGAATGACAAATGGCCTTAGAGGAAAGTTTGTTGTCTCCTGGAGTTTGGCATGGAATTCTTCAATAGATACATGGGAATTCTGTCAAGAACAAAGATACACACAAATTAATCTGCTCACAACAAGACTAATGATAGATACACATTAATCTACTCACCACAAGACACATTCTACACAAACAATAATCTACTTACCACAAGACACATTCTACACACACAGTAATCTACTCACCACAAGACCCATTCTACACACACAATAATCTACTCACCACAAGACACATTCTACACAAACATTAATCTACTTACTACAAGACAGTTTCTACACACACATTAATCTACTCACCACAAGACAGATTCTACACACACATTAATCTACTCACCACAAGACAGATTCTACACACACATTAATCTACTCACCACAGGACCCATTCTACACACACATTAATCTACTTACCACAAGACACATTCTACACAAACAATAATCTACTTACCACAAGACAAATTCTACACACACATTAATCTACTCACCACAAGACCCATTCTACACACACAATAATCTACTCACCACAAGACACATTCTACACACACAATAATATACTCACCACAAGACACATTCTACACACACATTAATCTACTTACCACAAGACAGATTCTACACACACATTAATCTACTTACCACAAGTCCCAGAACTAATGTTCTCACAAGTTCTCCAATCTCTAGTGAAATATCTGATCCAAATTGTTGAAGAGTCGTCAGAAATCGTTTTAATTTGCTGAGTTGCCTGGCTCCACATGCTGGTGGTAACTGTTGACTGGACGAATTCACCAGAGAAATTATGTTGGGAGGTGATTGAGAGAGACCAAATACATTTCTCTGAGGAGAGTAGCTGCCGGAGATATCTGCAAGACGTCAGTAATTGTAGGTAACCGTTTTAAAACACGTGCTCAAAGTAAAGTAATATAAAGTAATGTAGTGATTGGAAAAATACAGTAAACTAAAGTAATGTAATACAATATATATCGGGGGGAAAACTGCATCAATAAGGTGTGAAAATACAACAGACAAAAATAAAAAGAGGAGTAGGGCAAGGATGTATTTTATCAGCCAGCTTACTTAACACCTACAAGGAACATTGTTAAACATATAGAAGGGATGCCAGGACTAGAGATCAGTTGGAGAATAATGCAACAATGCAGAAAGTGAACAGGAGCTACAAAAACGAATAAATCAAGTCGATAAATCAAAACAACTTATAAAAAACACAACAATGACAATCAACAAAATTGCAGCAGAGTAGGAACTAAACGTAAATATATATGGAGAAATACTACAAGTACATCATTACCAACATCTTTGATGTGTGTTCGTCAATTACACGTGATTTATGATCATTTTCTACATTCACTTTTGAAAATTCAGTTAGAATTATGTCCATACCTAATAGTCCGTCAATGGCTAATGAGCCTTATTCAAGCTGTAAGTGTCCTTAGACAAATCGGACATGGAATGACCACTGTAGACGGATTTTGGTTTATCACTGTGACTCTTGTGTTGTCATAAAGTTTGTTTGGTGAGCTTCTATCGTGACACGATATAAGTCCATCTAGTAACTTTTCTCTTTGTCGTCCCCTATCTCTTGTCTCCTTGATCTTTCCAGTGGTTATTAAGTGTTCAAGCTGTGTTCTTCTCAGCACATGCCCTAGAAATCTTGACTGTCTGCCCCTAATGTTTGGTATGATTGATCTTTTTACGCCAGCATCAATGAGAACCTCTGCATTAGTTTTTTTGGCTGTTCATGGTATTTTCATCATTCTTCTCAGAAACCACATTTCTGTAGCCTCTAATTCGCTTTTAATTTTTTTTTGGTTTACAGTCCATGTTTCACGTCCATAAAAAAGAATTGATTCGATATAACATCTCAGCACCCGAATTCCGGTCTGCATTGATAGTCTTCCGTTGCACAAAATGGTTCTATATTTACAAAAATGTAAATATAAGTAATGTATAACATACAATAGTAAAGTAAACCCATAGCATTTATTAATGCCGTAGGGGTGTGAGATGTTAGCGATCTCACATTTCACAGGCTCTGCAAATGAGGGCGGTAGCCATCTCCTCTCCCTCGCAGTCTTTACTTCCCGGATTAATCCGGTACCCATTTAAGGCTGGGTCGACCTGGGAGCCGTTGCGATCTGAAAACATTTCCGCCTCAACTGGGGAATGAACCCAGGACCACTCATATGCGAAGATAGTGCTCTAACCACTGCGCTAACGCGGCTCCCAACAATAAAGTATGGTAAGTTGAATGGTATAGTAGTGTAAAATAGGTATAGTACAGAAGTGTAAACATTAAATGTAAAGTAATGTCAATATAGGTAATATACAACTTACAATAAAATAAGGTGAGTTGAATGTACGTGAAATAAAACACAATTTCTGTGCAGTTAATCTACTCACCACAAGCCACATGATACACAGATCTTAATCTACTCACCTCAAGACACATGATACACAGACATTAATCTAGTCACCACAAGACACATGATACACAGACGTTAATCTACTCACCTCAAGACACATGATACACAGACATCAATCTACTCACCACAAGACACATGATACACAGACATTAATCTAGTCACCACAAGACACATGATACACAGACATTAATCTAGTCACCACAAGACACATGATACACAGACATTAATCTACTCACCACAAGACACATTATAAACAGACATTAATCTAGTCTAGTAAAGAAGTCAAGTAAAGTTAATTCAAAAAGTCAAGTGAAATCAAGTGAAAAGTAAAGTCAAGTGAATTCAAGCAAAATCAAGTGAAAAGCAAAGTCAAGTGAAATTAAGTGAAAAGCAAAGTCAAGTGAAATCAAGTGAATTCAAGCAAAATCAAACGAAATCAAGTGAAAAGCAAAGTCAAGTGAAATCAAGTGAAAAGCAAAGTCAAGTGAAATCAAGTGAATTCAAGCAAAGTTAAGTGAAATCAAGTGAACTCCCGTAAAGTCTAGTGAATTCATGTGGTAAAGTCGCCAAGCCATTCATGTGAAGTCAAATACACTCCAGTAAAGTCTAATGAAGTCGTCAAGTGATGTGAAATCAAGTGACCCATGCAAGGCTAGTGAAGTCAAGTGAAGTTGAGTCAAGTCATGTGAAGTCAGGTGAACTCCAGTAAAGTCTAATGAAGT
The DNA here is from genome assembly GCA_034231615.1 of Meghimatium bilineatum. Lineage (NCBI taxonomy): Eukaryota > Metazoa > Mollusca > Gastropoda > Stylommatophora > Philomycidae > Meghimatium > Meghimatium bilineatum. The sequence goes on from CM067310.1 coordinate 20,561,590, forward strand.
CATATGAAGTCAAGTCAAGTCATGCGAAATCAAGTGACCCAAGTCAAGTCTAGTGAAGTCATGTGAAGTGAATTCAAACTTCAGCACATTTGCAGAATATAATCCAAGAGACCGGAATACATTTTGTAATCGCTTACATCTTCATCCGTAATTTTTGGCCTGACACACCCGACTTCAGCATGACATATACGTCACTTTAACCAGCTATGGGATATCCAACTCCCCATCCAGAAACAAAGTATGACATCTTTGAACTTACCAATGAAAACGTTATTGGCCGATCTAGGCCGAGTTATTGGGTGAGCTCCAGGCATACTGAATCCTTTAGAAGAGTTTGTATGGCCAGAGCTGGACGTACACTCAGGAGTGACAGGCATCATACATACGGAAATCTGCAAATGTAAACATATTTGTTTCGGCTGACTGTTTATAGCTAGATCGTCGGTTATAGTAGGCGAGACAGTCGGCGGTAAAGACGTCTGTGCAGAAAGTAAATAAGATTTAATTGGAGACGTTTTAAAAATTTAATTATTGTCGTGTTTTGTTGGTCACTATTTATATACTTGGAAGTCGCATGGCAAAAAATGTCAAGGTCTACAACGAAATGCACAAAATAATTAACAAAATTATCCTTTAAGAGCATGTTTAGTTTCGGACTTTCTGTACACAGGTCTTTGAAATAAACAAACAAAAATGTTGATTTAAATACCAAAACAACACTATTCAAAATGATTATTATGCCAACTATGTGCTACTAATCATCATCATCTATCTTTCATCATCATCTTTCATCATCTTTTATCATAATCATCTTTCATCATATTTCATCATATTTCATCATCTTTCATAATCTTTCATCATATTTCATCATCTTTCATCATCAGCTTTCATCTTCTTTCATCATTATCTTTCATCATCATCTTTCATCATCTTTCATCATCATCTTCTTTCATCATCTTTTATCATCATCATTCATCATCATCTTTCATCATCAACTTTCATCATTATCTTTCATCATCATCTTTTATCATCTTTCATCATCATCTTTTATTATCATCTTTCATCATCATCTTTAATCATCTTTCATCATCTTTCATCATCATCTTTTATTATCATCTTTCATCATCATCTTTTTATCATCTTTCATCATCATCTTTCATTATCTTCTTTCATCATCTTTCATCATCTTTCATCATCATCTTTTATTATCATCTTTCATCATCATCTTTTTATCATCTTTCATCATCATCTTTCATTATCTTCTTTCATCATCTTTCATCATCTTTCATCATCTTTCATCATCATCTTTCATCTTCTTTCATCATCTTCTTTCATCTTTCATTATCATCTTTCATCATCATCGTTTATCATCTTTCATAATCTTTCATCATCTTTCATCATCTTTCATCATCTTTTATCATCATCTTTCATCATCTTTCATCATCATCTTTCATCATCATCTTTCATCATCATCTTTCATCATCATCTTTCATCATCATCTTTCATCGTCAGCTTTCATCTTCTTTCATCATCATCTTTCTTCATCAGCTTTCATCTTCTTTCATCATCATCTTTCTTCATCATCTTTCATCATCATCTTTCATCATCATCGTTTTTCATCTTCTTTCATCATCTTCTTTCATCATCATCTTTCATCATCAGCTTTCATCTTCTTTCATCATCTTTCATCATCAGCTTTTATCTTCTTTCATCATCATCTTTCTTCATCAGCTTCCATCTTCTTTCATCATCATCTTTCTTCATCTTTCATCATCATCTTTCTTCATCAGCTTCCATCTTCTTTCATCATCATCTTTCTTCATCTTTCATCATCATCTTTCTTCATCATCTTTCATCATCATCTTTCATCATTTTGTAGTTTATCGCTAACTGCTGTAATTAACTCAGCCTGGTCTCTTCTCATAATTTCGTCATCCACTATAACTTTACCCGCCAGTACGTCACCGCTTTCGTTGCCATTTTCTCCCACATCACCCAGACTATAGTTCCATGTGTTATTCCTGGTTTTGGTGATAAGAGTGTCCCACTTCCTTCGGGTATGTCAAGGACGTAACGCACTTCATTCATTATATACCGTCTCCGCAACGAAGGTTGTCTGCAACGGAGCTTCAAAATCCCCTGTTTTTTGCCTTGGTGGCGCACTCTATTAGACTTGTAAATTGCCCATTTCGTAATGTATCTCTCCCACTTGTATCTCTGCTTACATCCTACTAACATCCCCTCGAAATTACCCGCACGTAATGTTTTCAACAAGATGTCATGTCTTGGAATATGTCAAAAATGTTAATATGACACAATATATAATTTATAAACTATATTCACATCAAAAGTACATCTTTTGTTAAGAACAATTTTGATTGTATTATGGGATGGAGGTGGCTGTACCATCCATATAGGGGCAGTGACCCAAAGCCATGCTGAAATCGGACGTATCAGGCCGAAAGGCACAGAAATCGCAGCAATGCTGTAAACCACGACACAATACATTCCGTTCACCGTACTACATCCTGCTAATATGCAGGAGTTTGAGAACGAACGCAGAAGATTGTATGAAAACTACTTTTCTCTACTCTATTCCCCGTATTTCATGTTTATTCTGTACTTTTTTTCAATCTGAAATTATGAGATCTCCCAGTTATTTAACGCGATGTGTCAGTTTTAATGTTGAATCCAGTGCTGTAGTTTGAGAGTCCAAGCGATGTCCGACCCTTGAAGAAGGTGTCTATCACTCGTAGATAAATCGGTTAAGAGGACAGTGTCATCTGCATTTTTGTATTAATCTCCCACTGAACTCTAATCCTGGCATTCATTGTTCTTGTAGGCGTTAAATAAGCTGTCTGGTAAAATGCATCCTTGTCTTACTCCTTTTTTATTTTATATGTATGGTGTTATTGTTGGGAACAATCTATGGTTAGTTCAATAGTATTTCCTATGGTGAAAGTACGCTTATTTTAACATCTTTAGTCCAATTCCGTTACACGAGAGCTTCTAACTATCACAAAATAGTGGAGGTTGTGAGTCTCAAAATCCAGAAACAATGAATACCTTCTGTTTATTCTTAGGAAAGAAGGCCTTTGACGACTCAAAAATAATCAAGATGGCAGCTGCCATTTTATCAGGTGTCACAGAAGTTCAGGAGGTTTGGAAGTTGTTTTTGAGCTGCATTATCATACATTCCGTCTGTTTGTCACGGTGATTATCTAGGTTGATAAGTTGGTTCCGATGATGTATAATCATCTATTCTATAATCATCTATTCTATAATAATCTATTCTATAATCATCTATTCCGTCTGTTTGTCACGGTGATTATCTAGGTTGGAAAGTTGGTTCCGATGCTGTATAATCATATATTCTATAATCATATATTCTATAATCATCTATTCTTTAATCATCTATTCTATAATCATCTATTCCGTCTGTTTGTCATGGTGATTATCTAGGTTGGAAAGTTGGTTCCGATGCTGTATAATCATCAATTCCGTCTGGTTGCCACTGCGGTTAATTACGTTGAGAAGTGATATTATCCTTCTATCCGCTTACATCTCTATTAATAATTAGGACAGTACCGTTACCACATCTCTAGTTGTTTTTACTTCTAACAATCAGGACAATGTTGCCATTACTTCGAACAATCAGGACAATGTTGCCATTACTTCGAACAATCAGGACAATGTTGCCATTACTTCTAGCAATCAGAACAATGTAGTCATTACTTCTAACAATCACGACAATATCAATGCCTCTAAACAGATGTGAGAAACAAGCACAGGACTACTTACATAACAGTACTTGTACAAAAATACCCATAAATCGGTATTTGAATAACTGTAATTATATAGTAGTACTTTACACAGTACATGTACAACATTACTTGCATGTTAGTAATTAGAACAGTACTTGCATAACAATACTTAAAACATTACTTATACAACAGTACTTAAATATTACTCAGACAACACCACATACATAGCAGTACTTAAAGCAGTACTTACAAAACAGTAATTATATAACAGTACTTATACAGCACTTAAATAAGAGTACTTATATAATAGTACTGGCATAGCAGTACTCACATAACAGTATTTATAAAACAGTACTTAAACAGTACTTATACAACAGTGCTTAAAACAATACTTACAACAGTACTTACATAACAGTGTTTATACATACTTATACAACATTACTCTCTCACATTAAAAATATACCAATGGTCGACATTCATATGGAAATTGCAAATCCTCTGACATTCACAAGTACTTTCTATACTAGATGTTACCAATCAAATATAACAATCGGCAGACATATTCATAAGTTGTTTGTTTAGTTTTCACAGCAGGCAACGGTAATCTAATTGTTTACTGTAGTTATCCGTTACGAAAACATGAAGTGCCTACATCTGTTTAATCTAGTATCCAGAAGGACAACGTATAAAATAAATTGTTTACCCTACCATCTAGAATGAAAACGTATAAAAGAAATTGTTTACCCTACCATCCAGAATTAACACGTTTACCAGAAACTACTATCTCGTCCAGAAAGAAAGTATATGCTACAAACTACATGTCCTTTTTAGAATTACAAATTTATTATAAACATTTGTCTTAATATACAGCGCTAATATATACACGTAGCGTTGAACATTAAGGAAGATATATATATATATATATATATAATGTATATATCTAACGTTACCATAGGGTTAGTAAAAAGTCTTAGCGAAGGTGTAGAAAACTCACGTTACATACAACATCAGCACTGGGCCGAGGCTGATCTATGCTTAGTAAAGCTAGCAAGAAAAGAATATGTATTATGAAATTCTCAACCGACTCTCTTCGCGCTGTCGGCGGTCGACGAATTCAAACACGTAACAGCGGGTCTGTGTTGTCAGACATATGATGCTGTGATGATGGATCGAAATAGCGAAGCGGTAAATTCTTTGAAATACGTTGAGAGGAACAAACATGGAGAGAAGACTGTTTATTCAAGTACAATTTAGTTTCAGTTGTTGATGAAATTGTTTATTCAAGTACAATTTAGTTTCAGTTGTTGATGAAATTGTTTATTCAAGTACAATTTAGTTTCAGTTGTTGTTGAAACTGTTAATTTTGACGTAGTAATGGTAAAATATATAGATGCGAGTCTTGGACAATAAACAAACATGAAAGTGGGAAATTAGAGGCAAAAGAGATGTGGTTCTATAGAAGAATGCTGAGAATACCATGGACTGCCAGAAAAACTAATGTGGAGGTGTTGAAAGAGACAAATGTGAAACGGAGATTAATCAATAATATAAGAAAAAGACAAATCTTCATTTTTTGGCCACTTCATGAGACAGGAAGGTTTGGAGATCATAATCACAACAGGGAAGATTGAAGGCAACATAGACAGAGGGCGACAACGTGAAAAAATATTAGACAGTTTGATAACCTGGTACGGCAAGGAAATAACAACGATCTTGATACATAATACTGGAGACAGAGAGCCGTGGAAAGCTATGATCGCCTACACTAGCTGATATGGCACATGATGATGATGACTATGTAAATTATAAACTTGCACCAATTTTGAGACACAAATCTTTCCGAATGAAAACCAAATCGGAAACGATACATTCAACATTCATACTAACATTGTGTTATCAATGTCAGTCATGGATGCTAACAAATGAACAAGAGAGAAAGCTTACATACATCTGCAATGAGATGTCTATGACAAGCAGCAAATGTAACAAGAAGAGATTATGCGAGGAGTGAAGAGATTACAAGAAGAGATTATGCGAGGAGTGAAGAGATTACAGGAAGAGATTATGCGAGGAGTGAAGAGATTACAAGAAGAGATTATGCGAGGAGTGAAGAGATTACAGGAAGAGATTATGCGAGGAGTGAAGAGATTACAGGAAGAGATTATGCGAGGAGTGAAGAGATTACAAGAAGAGATTATGCGAGGAGTGAAGAGATTACATGAACTGTTGGAACAAAATCAGTGGTCAAATCTATTGAAAGTGGGAGATTGGAAAAAAGAAAATGAGCTTATTGGTCAGCGGCAAGCGCATACAGCACACATCATGAATATTGAAACATCAAGATATAGAGGAAGGTCTAGACCAAAATTCTGAAACGTAACAATATTACTGCATAGCAAGCAATCAAACATCTCATAGCCTGTAATCAATCAATCAATAATCGATCGTCAATCAATCATGCGACGACTTACAGAAAACTCAGAGAAAAGACAATATACTTTGTTCATTCTAAGAATGAAAGAGCCACATTTCACTCGGACACGCTTGTTGTGTATACATTTCTACTTGTGGTATTTTTATATGTGTATGATGTGTGCGTATCTTGAAAAAGGCTTTTTGGACCGAAACGTTGATTATGTCATGTGTATTGTCATTTGTATGATTATGTGTTTTGTTGTGTATACCATATTAATTCATGTAGACATCCGGCCAGTGATAGTGTGTCAGTGCTATCCAGTCGAACTCCATTACTTTGTTTGTTTGTTTGTTAAATGGGGGATTAGAGCCTCTTAGCTGAGGCACGACACGTTCAACCTAAGACAGAAGTCTATTTTGGTTATATCAGGCCAAATCTGACCTAATGGGCTGGGTGTTTGAAAATCCGTGAGTTCTATTGCTATAAATTATCTATATTGCTAGGTGGAGTTGATGTTTATTTTTGGCCAAGATGTCTTTTATATAAGTGTGACCCTATGGTCCGGGGGAATTGAGAACAGTGCGCACTATTATTGCAAAAGAATGTTATATTGCTAGTTGTATTATGTTGTTTATTACCGGTCGTATTGTCTTTTACTTAGGAGTGACCCTAATGTCTGGGGGAGTTTGAGAACCATGCGTGCGATCAGGGCCGGTCTTAGGCTATTGCAACCTATGCGGCCGCATTGGGCCCCGCACTTCATAGGCACATAAATTCATATTATAATTTATTTTATTATCCTCTTCCCTACCCAGACTGGACCCCGCGCAATCTGTTTCGCATAGGGCCCCGCAATTGTTAGGGGCGGCCCTGCGTGCGATTATGCCAAAAAATTGTCCATATTGCCAGTCGTATCCTTTGGTGAGCGTTCCTCTGTTGTATTTGTTGAAAGCTGTGGAGAGAGACCTGAAGGAAAACTCGACGACAAGCAATGACTTACTTTGTTTTGCCTTAGTTGAGTTGTTTTTAAATTAGATCTTTACTCCTAGTTATAAATTGTTTAATTAATTTACTCCATTACCTGTTATCCCACTTGAGTATTATATTCTAAGAATGAAGTAGATCAGTGTTTTTGATTGGTTGTTGGACGCCGAACGCATAAATGGAATGTTAAGTGCGCAATAATATAGTTCATTAGATCATAATACCATTTTTAATTTAAATCTTTCATTGCTAAGTGAAACAAGTCTATCGCAATAGTAATGTATATTTTAAAAATAAATTTTCATATATTTTAAACATTCCATGATAAATTATACATGCGGTTATATCGTTGCGCAGGCGCAAAGAGGTCAAGGGGCAACAATTATAATTCCTTACACAATGTAAAAAGTTCTGAATAATTAATTATGTTATTGTTTTTAAATGTCATCAGCTGTATAAAAATCACCTGTTGTCGCGCACATTTTAAAATGTGTTTGTGTTTTTTTTTGGTCTTTTTTTTAATTTGCCTCTCTGTCTCATTCTAATAATTCACAAGAGACACGGAGCTATTGCCTAAAAATGTGGAAAACGAGCAAAAATAGGTTGAAAAGCAGTATAGATCACATTTGCAAAGTAGCAAAGACAACGGAAGAATACAGTTTGAAGGATAGTTTAAACGAATTGCTATTTGCTGATGATCAAGTACTAGTAGAATCATCAGAAGGGGAACTAAAAGACAAATATATTACACCAAACATGTCAAACCTTTAACATGAAGATAAAAATAGAAAAGACCGAAGTAATCAAGATAGGAAGAACAGAAAGAAATACCAATATATATATATTGGAAACAATAGACTTAAACAAGTGACAGAATTCACATACCCAGGAAACATAACAACAGACGGCAGGAACAGCTTAGAAATACACAATAGATGTAGTAAAGTATACCAAGCTCTAGGACAAATGACACCAATCTTCAGAAACAAAATGTAGATTTAAACACCAAAATAGCACTATTCAAAACAATCATTATACCAACGATGTGCTACCAATGCCAAACATGGACAACGACAGCACAAGATAAACGTAAACTTGTGACAGCTGAAATAACATCCTTGTGTAGAATCTAAGGAATATCGCTAAGAGACAGAGTGAGAAATGAAGACATTAGACAAAGAACCGGCACCACTCTAATCTTGGAATATATTAAGAAACAACAGATAAAATGGTTTTCACACATCAGCAGACTACCACCAGACAGCATACCACAGCAAGCTATGCTACACAGATACAGTGAAGGCAGACCTAGAGGCCGACCTCGAAAACGATGGACCACCGAAATAAAATACACAAGAAACTCAAAAATATACTTACCCCACACGAGGGCCATCTCTAGAAATCTCTTCTACACCTGACATTGAAAGGCAAGAAAGGGTTTAGCGCAGGTGTCGGGAACCCATGGCTCGCGAGCCATATGTGGCTCTATATATGGTTGCATCAGGTTCGCAGACAAATAATCGATTATTAAAAAAAAAATGTTACTTCAGACTCCTTTGAGCTACATATTAATTGCATATCAATATTTCATTCTACAAATGAGCTAAAGTCTACTGCAGCTCAGCATCAGAAGTCACATTAATGGTAAGAAATACTCATTATTGATTAGCAACAGCATAACAATGTTATTAAAAAGAATTCAGAGACATAATTATTGTACTTTTAGTGTTGAAATTACACAAAATGCACACATTTACTTGAATTTTTAGTTTTAAACATAATTTATGGCTCTCACAGAATTACTTTTCAAAATATGTGGTGTCCATGGCTTTCTCAGATAAAAAAAAAGGTTGCCGACCCCTGGTTTAGCGAATAGATAAATATATAGAAGTAGTATAAACTATGGGATTATTAGGTGCACAATGTTGAGAACCCTTATTGAACTTCAAACTTGAAGTACCCCACTTGTGTTAAAGTTATCAGAAATGTGAGTAGTGTAGCGTATGAAACATCTGTGCAGACCAGAGAATTGGCATCTGGAAATAGGAAGATATTGTAGACAGTGCGGTGCCAGTACGGAATGTACAGGTACTTCTTACTTGCAACATGCTTGCCACAGGTGCGAAGGAAGGGGGAAAAAGGTGGAAAATGTGGATTATAAGAAAATAGAGAAACGTTTGAGTTTATTGAAAGTGTGGATGTTTCTTTGTGTTTACTGGATGTTTTTTTGTGTTTACTGGATGTTTCTTTGTGTTTACTGGATGTTTCTTTGTGTTTACTGGATGTTTCTTTGTGTTTACTGGATGTTTCTTTGTGTTTACTGGATGTTTCTTTGTGTTTACTGGATGTTTCTTTGTGTTTACTGGATGTTTCTTTGTGTTTACTGGATGTTTCTTTGTGTTTACTGGATGTTTCTTTGTGTTTACTGGTTTTTCTTTGTGTTTACTGGATTTTCTTTGCCACGGGGGAGAGATATAGAGAGAGAGTACGAGAATGAAAGAAAAAGTGTGTGAGAGAGAACGTGAGAGAGATGTGAGATAGAGATAGAGTGAATGAGTGAGAAAAAGAGAGAGAGAATGCGAGAAGAAAGTGAGAGAATGAGAAAGTGGGAGACAAAGAATGAGAGAAAGAAATTGTGAGATAGAGAGAATGAGAGTGAGAGACAGATAATGAGAGAGAAAATGAGAGAAAGAGAGACTAAATGAGAGAGAAAATGAGAGAAAGTGAGACTGAATGAGAGAGAAAATGAAATCGATAGAGACAATGAGAGAGAGAAAGTGAGACTGAATGAGAGAGAAAATGAGAGAGATAGAGACAATGAGAGAGAGAAAGTGAGACGTAGATTAGAGAAAATGAGAGAGAGAGAGACATTGAGAGAGAGAAAGTGATACTGAATGAGAGAGAAAATGAAATCGATAGAGACAATGAGAGAGAGAAAGTGAGACTGAATGAGAGAGAAAATGAGAGAGATAGAGACAATGAGAGAAAGTGAGACTTAGAGTAGAGAAAATGAGAGAAAGTGAGACTGAATGAGAGAGAAAATGAAATCGATAGAGACAATGAGAGAGAGAAAGTGAGACTGAATGAGAGAGAAAATGAGAGAGATAGAGACAATGAGAGAGAAAGTGAGACTGAATGAGAGAGAAAATGAGAGAGATAGAGACAATGAGAGAGAGAAAGTGAGACTGAATGAGAGAGAAAATGAAATCGATAGAGACAATGAGAGAAAGTGAGACTGAATGAGAGAGAAAATGAGAGAGATAGAGACAATGAGAGAGAGAAAGTGAGACTGAATGAGAGAGAAAATGAGAGAGATAGAGACAATGAGAGAGAGAAAGTGAGACTGAATGAGAGAGAAAATGAGAGAGATAGAGACAATGAGAGAGAGAAAGCAATGGAGATATTCATATGAAGTCACGTGATGATTATATGTATCACGCGGAAGAAAGCTTCATCATCATCATCATCATCAAGTGCCGTGATGACTCATATAAACAGTCATGGAACTTCACAATTCGCTATTTCCAAAAGCAAATTATGACCCACAACTGGTCAGTGTCGCAGGGTGCCATACTGGTGACAGAACAAACAAAAACAACAAATCTCCAAACAACTCTTTCTTCAGCCATTAGGATGTGTGTATAAAAATCAAGCACAAACCAATTATTAATGTTGTAAATTCAGGATGTTCTTTATCCATACTTTCTCCCCCCACCCTGGACAGTTCTTTGAAAATTAGTTTTAGAAAGTGATTTTAAAGGAAAGGTGGAGGGTGTAAGGAGAAAATTACGTTCAAGGAAAACGTAATGCATATTAGCGAAATAACACCGTTGATGATGAGTTTAATGGAAATACATGGGACACATGAAACAGACTGAACCAGCAAGCCCTTATGTGGATACCTGAAGGGAAAAGGAAATGAGGAAGACACAAAGTTACCCTAAAAAACACCGTACTTAAGTTAAAGAAGAAGAAATAATGGATTATAAGTCAATACACGAACTAAATGTACAGGCAGCAGACTGCGACGTATGGAGAATCAAACCTCTGCCCTATATATCTCATCTGACACGAAAGGAACAAACTAATTATAATCATAACATTCGACAGACTTTAAGAGTGTATCAGAATCTCCATTATAAGCATTGTTTTCTCCATAAGTGCATATCAGAATCTCCATTATAAGAATCGCTTTCTCCATAAGTGCATATCAGAATCTCCATTATAAGCATTACTTTCTCCATAAGTGCATATCAGAATCTCCATTATAAGAATCGCTTTCTCCATAAGTGCATATCAGAATCTCCATTATAAGCATTACTTTCTCCATAAGTGCATATCAGAATCTCCATTATAAGCATTACTTTCTCCATACTTTAAGTGCATATCAGAATCTCCAGAACAAGCAATCCTTTCCTCAGATTTTAATAAATCAAGTTGAAGTGGCACAGGATGCACTTCAGGTGACATACTCTGTCTAAAACGTATTCGTCATTCGGGATGTAATGAACTCCACACAAATCTGGAGACTAACGGGAATTGAACCAGTCCGTTCTACGGCACCAAATCGCCTAGCAACAATTGCACACGCGTTTTTCAGTACTTGACTAACCGCATCTCCAAAAAAAGATGCGATTTCATCAAGACATTCAAATCGTGCACACAAAGTCACCCGAAACGGACCAATCCAGACAAGGACTATTACAACAACAACAAACATCCCGTACAGGTATTGAAATATCCTCAGTAACAACAAACACATAACATAATATCCGTATTAGTTATACAAGGGCCGATAGGTCTTCTTGTAAACATGGATAACATATATATAGACAATATATATATGTCTTGATGAAATCGCATCTTTATTTGGAGATGCGGTTAGTCAAGTACTGAAAAACGCGTGTGCAATTGTTGCTAGGCGATTTGGTGCCGTAGAACGGACTGGTTCAATTCCCGTTAGTCTCAAGAATTTTTAAAATTGTCCTCTGGCTTCCTACTTAAATTTACTTGTATAAACAATTATTTGAAGCAAAATTGTATTGTCTATATATGTTATCCATGTTTACAAGAAGACCTATCGGCCCTTGTATTACTAATACGGATATTATGTTATGTGTTTGTTGTTACTGAGGATATTTCAATACCTGTACGGGATGTTTGTTGTTGTTGTAATAGTCCTTGTCTCGATTGGTCCGTTCGGGTGACTTTGTGTGCACGATTTGAATGTCTTGATGAAATCGCATCTTTTTTTGGAGATGCGGTTAGTCAAGTACTGAAAAACGCGTGTGCAATTGTTGCTAGGCGACTTGGTGCCGTAGAACGGACTGGTTCAATTCCCGTTAGTCTCAAGAATTTTTTTAATTGTCCTCTGGCTTCCTACTTAAATTTACTTGTATACACAAATCTGGGAGAGCTAACCTGCGGCAGATAAGGGCCTGTTTAAACAATCTAAGATGCCTCTTATCCAGCGCCATTTTGGGGACCCTCATCTTTTTTAGAAACTACTATTCCTTACTTTATTAAATTTTAATAATAATTGTGTCTGTGCATTGACGACATATGAAGAAACACAACCACTTTCACACAACTTCTCTCAGAAAAGTCATGAACATCAGATGGCAAGACAAGATTCCAGATACCACCGCCCTTGAAAGATCGGGTATTCCAAGCATTGACACTATCCTGGTGCAGACACATATTCGCGGGGGGGGGGTGGCATTTGGTACGTATGCTAGACTATGACTTGCTAAAGATGCTTCACTAATGTGAGCTGTAGAAGGATACAATATATCAAGGTGGCCAAAAGAAGCGCTGCAAGGACTCGTTAAAGACCTTAGTGAAAACCTGTGAAATAGACCAAGCTACATGGGAAGAACTTGCATAAAATAGATCTACACGGTGCTCACAGTCTAAAAGGAATCACTATCTTGTGAAAAGACAAGAAATGCAGCAGCTCAACCGCGGCGAGTAGCTGGAAAGTCACGGAAAGAAGAGAAAATCATTTTACAGTGATCATTCCATGCCCTAACTGTCCAAGGAAATTTACTGCTCAAATAGGGCTTATTAGCCCCTTTACTTGAGAGCATAAAACATTAATTCAAGCCACCACGCTTACATTCCGAGAACCAAACTTAACTTCAGAGGACCAAAATTAACTTCAGAGGACCAAACTTAACTTCACACCACAAAGTTTACCTTTCGAGGACAATCTTAACTTCAGACCACAAAATTTAAGCTCCGTCAATCAATCTTAAACGTCAGAGAACCAATCTTAAATTCAGGAGAACCAATCTTATATTCAAGAGAACCAAGCTTAAATTCAAGAGAACCAAACTTAAATTCAAGAGAACCAAACTTAAATTCAAGAGAACCAAACTTAAATTCAAGAGAACCAAGCTTAAATTCAAGAGAACTAAGCTTAAATTTAGAGAACCAATCTTAACGTCAGACTACTAAGCTCTCCTTCAGAGGATCAAGCTTAACTTAATCCACTTAAAATATAATTATTTTAATTCTTTGGTCGTTTCTACTCGATTACATGCTTTCTCAATGCAGTCAATCTGTGTTAAGAACATCGATTAATTCTTTGGAAAGAAGAGCACCAGGTGACAAAAAATGATAACTTGCATTAATAACTAATTAGACCCTCCTCCGCCGCCACTATGAGATCAGCCCAGGCGCAGATGGCAAACTGCTAATCTTTAATGAGAAAAGTGTGATGAAACAGCTTGGTTCTGGGCAAGAGTATTGATTAAGGCAGTGTTTCTCAAACTTATTGTTGGCAGGAACGATAATTGGTTTCATAAAATGCTAGAGATCGGCGTGCGTGCTGTGAGCCACTTGTTTTATAATATGTGTATAGGATTTGAAATGACGGGTTTCGGTCTTTTGAACGGGTAATTTCCGCCGAAGACGGATGTGTCGTCGGGCCATTGGCGCAAATAAAACGGCAACACAACGCATTTCCATTCTCTGGCCTACATCCTGCTGGAAATCTAGTAAGACCATTGTCCTGCAACAAGAGATATCCAGCGGGAGTTTGAGAATGAACACTGAAGAAGAAGAAGACGAACTGGTAACTTACGACTCGAAAACTGATCCATGCACCACCACTTTGAGAAGCACTTAATTAAATGTTTGCCGTTAACCTTTTCTCAATATAGTTATTGTTCTGTCCTGTCATCCGTCGTAAATACATGTCTCAACGACCATCTGCTATCCAGGTTTTTTTTGGTTCGAGATATCATCACAACACGGATGTCACACAGTTATTGATTGTTTTTGAATGTTTATTTATGAGTCTACGTCACAGTGCTGCTTGATGATGATGGGTGCAGTCCTCTCGTTGTGAGTATGTAGCGTGTGACTGTTGAAGAATACAAATACTTACGTAGAACACAGGTTTTTGATGTTTCACTTAAACAGAACAGACGGACTATTATTGAGACTAAGGACTTATGAGGTGTAAACACGAAAACATACAAATTACAATAAACATGACATTTTTATTATAATTTGTATGCAGTGGCGTAGCGTGGGTCAATGGCGCCCGGGGCGGAATCATAGTTTTCCGCCCTTGTGACATTAAAAAAATATGTCAGTGATTGTGAAAGACTGGACGGAAATAAATTTGCCGCCATCCCGATGATGCCGCCCGGGAAGGTCCGCACCTCCGCCTCTTCGCGACGCCACTGTTTGTATGTTTTCATGTTTACACCTTATAATCCCTTAATCTTAGTCAGCCCGTCTGTTGTTTTCGAGTGAAACATCAAAATCCTGTGTACTACGTAAGTACTATTGTTGTTCCGTTTCACTGCAGTATTACCTTATTTTGACAACTGATAGCCTTGCTGACAAAAGTGCATATATCCAACGTAGTGATTTATATGTGTAGAGTATATTGTGGGGAATGGTGGAAACAGGATGTGTCGGATATTAGTCAGTTTTGAACACTGGAGCAGCAGGTGTTCAACTGTGTCTGCGTGGTCGTTGCAGTGTCTACACTTTGGTTTATGTAGTGGCCCTATTCTGCTCATATATTTATTGATGGGAGTATGATTTGTTCTCATTTATAATATTACACTCTGGTTTGCTCTCTTAAGTTGCTTTAGTGGGTTCATTGAATTTGGTCTTCTCTTGGTGTTCAAAGAAGTGCGTTCTCTGTTTTTGAGGTAGTCTACTGATGTAGCAATTGTTACCTACCCACCCACCCACTTACCCACCCTATATTGGTGGAGTTTGTCGCCTCTTTTTTTCGGTGGCCCATCGTTTTTGAGGTCGGCCTCTAGGTCTGCGTTCGCTGTATCTGTGTAGCATAGCTTGCCGTGGTATAATGTCTGATGGTAGTCTGCTGATGTGTGCAAACCATTTGATCTGTTGTCTCTTAATATATTCCAAAGTTGGAGCGATACTGGTTCTTTGTCTAATGTCTTCATTTCTCACCATGTCTCTTAGCAATATTCCAAGGATTTTGCGTAGGCATGCCATTTCAGCTGTCACACGTTTACTTGTATCTTGTGCTGTCGTTGTCCATGTTTACTTTGGTAGCACAGCGGTGGTATAATAATTGTTTTGAATAGTGTTATTTCGGTGTTTAAATCTACATTTTTGTTTCTGAAGATTGGTGTCATTTGCTCTACGGCGTGGTATACTTTACTACATCTATTGTGTATTTCGTTACTATTCTTGCTGTCTGTTGTTATATTGTTTCCTAGATATGTGAATTATTTCACTTGTTTAAGTCTGTTGTTTTCAATATTTGTTGGTGTTTCTTTCTGTTCTTCCTATCTTCATTACTTCGGTTTTCTCTATAAATATATATATATATATATATATATTAAATATATATATAAATCAAATACCATGCGAATGGCGTAGGCGATCATGTGGCTCCACAACTCTGTGCCTCTTGTGATGTCAATAGGCTCGGTTAGCGAACTTCTACCATGTCATAATACTAGTCCATCTAGTATTATGACATATACTTCCCTGATCTTCACCCCTTCATCTTGCCAGTAGTTATTAAGTGTTCAAGCTGTGTTCTTCTCAGAAAATGCCATAAAATCCGTATGTATATATATATATATATGCATATGTCCAATACAAATATATTTGTAATTTGTATACAGCAAAGAGTAACAGCTGCTACTTCAGTGGTGACAGTCGTTGAGTTGAGAGGATGGATGAAATCTAAGCTGATTTTTGGGGGGCGTTCCATCAGCAGAGTAAGTTATTTTATAGATATGATCAGTTGTGTAGCAGATGTTTCTGCATTACAGCAATTGACAAGGACGTGAAACAGATGTTATATTTCAGTTAAGCAGTAATATTTCAGTGAATGTTTGAAATATGATTCTCGTCAGGATGTTGTATATGGTATCCCGTTATATTTCAGCACAATAGGAATATGTAATTGTTTTATGGGAACGGTCTTCTGATGTGTTGTCCCATGTATATCTGTATATATAAAATGACATGTCGCGGGCAAGTAAAACGTCACAGAAAGAGTCGGTTGTAAACATAAATAAACCTACTACTGCAGTGCCCACAACTAACAGACATCAGACAAGAACTTTTACCACCACTTTCAGCTATACACAACACACTTTACACAACTGCACCACAACTGAGGAAAACCTGGGCTGTCAAGTGCTTCCTGCTTACAGCAAAATGGATTGAATCATCATCATCATACAAAAATAAATGGAAATTTCTCGTAGAATATTTTGCGCATTGATCCTATGCATCGTCATTTATCATGGTGTGTCCGACTTTTGTCGTGATTTTCATTGCGTGACGGCGCAACGTATACTGAACGCAAAAGGCGATCTGTGCCATCAGTCACGATTAGTGACGCTCTATAAGATCATCTACACAGAATTGTTAGAGAAGGGACTTAATAATTACTATAAGAGAAATCCCGGCTATTTTTGGTTTAAACCAACCCTTCCTATGAAGCCCGTACTTAGTCCTTCTGTATATCTGGATGGCTGTGGTTTGGTTTCATGTGGTCAGTAATCACAGCCGTTGATGTTACATTCAATGTTTTCAAAATAATTTTCTTATGTTATTCACTTCACAAATTTACAATTTTTATTCTTTTCTTGGAGAAGCTTGGAGACACCGAAAATTTATTCATTTTTAAACGTAAAAACATTTTTTTTAAAAATTTAGTATTGCTTCTTTATTATTTGATGTTTTTATTATTATATGTCTATCCAAACGAAGATCTTAGATCGAAACGTCGACCTCATATTTAGTTTACTATAATTGTTTAAAAAAATTATATTTGTGGTACTAGTAGTAGATATTTGTGGTACTAGTAGTAGATATTTGTGGTACTAGTAGTAGATATTTGTGGTACTAGTAGTAGATATTTGTGGTACTAGTAGTAGATATTTGTGGTACTAGTAGTAGATATTTGTAGCATACTTACTTAAATGAATAATTGTAAAGAACGGTAGCTGTGTCGAACTGTGTAGATATGCTATACAGATACAGTGAAGGAAGACATAGAGGCCGACCACGATAACGATGGATCACCGAAATCAAAGAGGCGACAAAATCTCCTAAAAACTCTTCTATCCCTGAGGCTGAAAGTCAACAAAGGGTTTAGCGAATAGATAGACAGATAAATAGACAGATAAATAGATATATAAATAGACAGATAAATAGACAGATAAATAGATATATAAATAGACAGATAAATAGACAGATAAATAGATATATAAATAGACAGATAAATAGACAGATAAATAGATATATAAATAGACAGATAAATAGACAGATAAATAGATATATAAATAGACAGATAAATAGACAGATAAATAGATAGATAGTTATTTGAAGTTTCTTTAGTATGTCTCAGAATTAATATGTCAATACACTAACAACAACAAAAGTGAAGGATAAACAAGGTGGAAATACGGGGTTCAGCCCAGAATCTCAAAATAAAAAGCACTATATATATATATATATATATATATATATATATATATGACAGGATGTTGTAAGAATGACATATTATACCAGTGGTAGTAGTTTTCTATGTAATATTTACCTTCACTATATTACCATTCCTTTGAGGGCGGTCTGATGCAGGGATTTCCTGTGTCGATAATTGAATTTTGCATCGTTGTTTGCTCTCTCAAACCCTTCACCACAAACCCATATATTTAAAAATATCAAACTACCATGTGTTTACAGTCAGTCAGTTCCTCTTTTGCCAAGTTTGGCACATACGGCGGATGTCATAGTTCTCCATGTCTATCGTTCAGTTGCCAAGAATTGCAGGTATTGTGCATTTATGCCTGTTGATTTTAGTTCATTCAAATATAATTACTGTACGACATGCAAACTTACAGTAATTAGAAAACTTAAATCTATGACACACGGCAAAAAATAAACCAAACGAAAACAAGGAGAAATTAGCAATGAGAAAGT
The DNA here is from genome assembly GCA_034231615.1 of Meghimatium bilineatum. Lineage (NCBI taxonomy): Eukaryota > Metazoa > Mollusca > Gastropoda > Stylommatophora > Philomycidae > Meghimatium > Meghimatium bilineatum. The sequence continues at coordinate 20,580,199 of CM067310.1, forward strand.
TGTACGTTTTCATGCGGTGAAAAGACAAGACTCCAGTACTAGATGTTATCAGATCTCTACGTCTGGAAGTTCCAGGTGTTAAGCAGAAGTGTTGGCGCCAGTTCTATCCACATCTGTCTGCATATTTCTAAAAATAGCACGACATGTGTTAAAGTAGATACAGGTTGAGTACATGCATGGACGTGTGGATGTACTTACAGTGTGCGTTCTGTGATGTTAGCTACGGCAATCAGTTTCTAAACATGTTTCTAGTAGCAGGCTAAGATAATGGAGCGCGCGTGTGCTATCAGGGTCCGAAAGGGGAGCAAATAATAGTGATTATATTCCTTATTGTGTATCTTAAGAGGCGACTAAGGAGGTCTTTGGGATGGAGTTGGCCATCCCATCTCATAGAGAGTCAAAGTGGCCCAGAATCCATGATGAAGTCAGGCCGAATAATTATGTCATAATAATAATAATAATAATAATAATAATAATAATAATAATAATAATAATAATATGAAAAAGACGAAGAATTATAATAATATTTCAGGCCGAAAGATATCGAAGCACAGCTGTAAACTATGACACAACGCATTTCGTTCTGCGGGTTACATCCTGACAATTTTCAGGTGTTTGAGAACGAACGTAGAAGAAGAAGAAGAAGAAGAAGAAGAACGGTGAATGCGAAAGTAAAGGATGAGAGAAAAAGATACAATGTTATCATTATAGGATAAATCTACTGGCGTGGTTTTCACATGGACGTGGTATGAAGATACAATAATATCATTATGGGATACATCTACTTGTATGGTTCTCAGATGGGCAAGATCCAGTGTTCCTAGCATTGACCTTATTCTCATGAAGACGCAGAGTCGGAAGGAAGCTCATCTGGTACGTATGCCAGACTATCTCCTACCAAAGACACTTCTCTATGTTGAGTTGGAAAAGGCTGCAAGATCTCAAGGTGGCCAAAAGGAGCTCGACAAGGATTGGTCACGTCCCACAGAAATCCTTTGAAATAGATCTAGATACAGGGGAAGAACATGCACAAAATAAATTAACATGGCGGTCTACAGTCATAAAGAAGCATCATCTTGTGAAAAGACGAGAAATGCAGCAGCTCAATAGCGGAGAGCAGTTAGAAAGTCACGGATAAACAAAACACCGTCAACAGTGGTCATGCTGTCCTGTCCAATGATGTTTGTGGCTCAAATATGGCTTATTAGCCATCTACAAACTTATATATGCTTGTCATATGCATGGACATATCTCTAACTGACATTCAAAAATGGATGTAACAAATGGTCATCATCACTTGGATACTACTCATACCAATGTGACCGTCGATGTTATTATTGTTGGCTTTCTGTTATATGTTTTAATTTTGTTTCAATTGTCTGTCTTGATAAAGGCCTCTTGGTCGAAAAGTCGATTTCTGTGTGTCATTATGTGTGTTATCTAGTATCAGCAAAAATGTATTACCCTTTTCCTGGATAATCACTTGAGATGGACCAATATGTGTCATGAAGCATGCCAGTTAAAAATTGCAAATGGATCATGAGGCCCTAACATTGGTTAAATTGCTGATAGACATAATCCCTACATTTCACACAGAGTTTGCTTGCCCGGGCAAGTTTCATGGAGAAAGTGCCTTGCCCTTTTTCATTAATACCACCTTGGCCATGTTGATTAGTTCCAAGTAACGCCAATATGCTTGGAAGTTAGCAGAAATGCAGAAGATATCAAAAGAGAGTTGTATACATTCTGATCTCCACTCTGGGATTTCTATGAGGGTTTAATATCTTGATCTGAGGCACTCTCCTAGTAGAGCGCAAGTGTATGTGAGTGTCTTCTGCGGCTGTTTGTTGTTTGTTTGTTAGTTGGTGGGTTTGTCTTCCTAGAGGACACGCCCTTTCAACCTTGGAATGGTTGTCCTGTTAGGGACAGGTGGTTTTACCTGGGGTCTGGCCAGCGTGTCCTGAGAAGGACAAAATATTGGGGGAATAGAAAGGAATGTAGTCCTAAAAGTCTTAGGTCTTAAGCCTGTGGTCAGTTCTCCTTGAAGTGATTTATGGATGTTCTGCTGTATCTTTGACATCATAAGATTTCGGTGGTCTTGTCACACCTGTGGAAAATTATTATTATTTCTTCCCACGGTTTATTCCCTTAAGTTTTTTTTCCGTTTTTATTTTTTTTAAATTAAATTATGTATACATACAACTTATAATTTTCTGTGGCAGTTGACTCCCTTAGCCAAAGACACGAGATGTCCCGAGCTACTCGGTACTGGTGATAAATAAGACAGGAGACACACGTAAGACACTGATATAAGACAAGCAGTGACAGTCTGTCAGCCTATCCTCAAATTTCCTCAGACAATGTGGTCTTATACAATTAGGTTCAATCCAAAAACATGTACCCACCGTCGTATATTTCTGTTGATTATTTCCCTTGGTTAAGTGTATAAATATATTTATCTCTGCATATTAATATAAATACTGTATGTATTTTTTTAGGACAGTTTAGTCAGTGGTTAGAAGAATTGTGTTGAGTTATGGTTTCGGTTATGGTTAATTAATAAATGAGCGCTGTCTGATAAACATAACAAAGGAAAATAATTTTAAAACAAGATAAAAAGGTAGGCACATGTTTTGCGATTGAACCCATATTTACTACGACATACTGGAATGAAGACAATAGTCCTATTCTTTGCACTCGGAGTTAAAAGATCAAATCTCTGTTGCCAAACATGCATTTATCTCAATCAATCAACCATGTACCATGCCGAATGGCGTATACGCTCATGTATCTCTACGACTCTCTGTCTCTTGTGTTGTAAATAAGCTCGGTTGGTGACATTCTCCTATGCCATAATACTAGCCCATCCAGCAACTTCTCTCTTTGTCACCCCAGTCTCTTCTCCTCTTGATCTTTCCAGTGATTATTAAGTGTTCAATATGTGTTCTTCTCAGGACATGCCATAGAAATCTTGACTGTCTGCACCTAATGTTTAATACCAATAACTCTTAATACGCCAGCATCACTGAGAACATCTGCCAGAATCACTGAGAAAATCTGCCAACATCACTGAGAACATCTGTGAGCATCACTGAGAACATCTGCCAGCATCACTGAAAACATCTGCCAACATCACTGAGAACATCTGCCAGCATCACTGAGAACATCTGCCAGCATCACTGAGAACATCTGTGAGCATCACTGAAAACATCTGCCAGCATCACTGAAAACATCTGCCAGCATCACTGAGAACATCTGCCAACATCACTGAGAACATCTGCCAACATCACTGAGAACATCTGCCAACATCACTGAGAACATCTGCCAGCATCACTGAAAACATCTGCCTACATCACTGAAAACATCTGCCAAAATCACTGAGAACATCTGCCAAAATCACTGAAAACATCTGCCAGAATCACTGAAAACATCTGCCATCATCACTGAAAACATCTTCCAACCTCACTGAAAACATCTGCCAAAATCACTGAGAACATCTGCCTACATCACTGAAAACATCTTCCAACCTCACTGAAAACATCTGCCAAAATCACTGAGAACATCTGCCTACATCACTGAAAACATCTTCCAACCTCACTGAAAACATCTGCCATCATCACTGAAAACATCTTCCAACATCACTGAAAACATCTTCCAACATCACTGAGAACATCTGTGAGCATCACTGAAAAAATCTGCCAACATCACTGAAAACATCTGCCTACATCACTGAAAACATCTGCCTACATCACTGAAAACATCTGCCAGAATCACTGAAAACATCTGCCAAAATCACTGAAAACATCTGCCAGAATCACTGAAAACATCTGCCATCATCACTGAAAACATCTTCCAACATCACTGAAAACATCTTCCAACATCACTGAGAACATCTGTGAGCATCACTGAAAAAATCTGCCAACATCACTGAAAACATCTGCCAACATCACTGAAAACATCTGCCTACATCACTGAAAATATCTGCCTACATCACTGAAAACATCTGTCAACATCACTGAAAACATCTCCTGGCGTAAAAAGAAAAATATATCTACACAATCTTTCTACATCACCATTTACAATTTTGATCCAAGAATGGATCAGTCCGCTAACTTGCAGCCCAACATTGTGTCACTTCCACCGAACATATTAACATCAACACATACACAATGGTCGAACAGACAATGAATCTAGACCCAGCTTATTAAACTGCATTGTGCATAAAATACCATATGTTACCGGCGTCATGTGGACATTGACGCCAATCTCATTGAGAACATCCCCCCGAAATATTATTTGTGTTGGCAACATTGGATTTTAGAAAGTATATCGTACAATACCTCTTATAGTTCGATGACTACATTTTGATACAGCTTTGGGGCAACAGCTGTTTCGTAAACATTTCGATAGTTGGTAATAATAGCGATATGATTATCTGACAAAAATAAGTGTTGTAGAAATTATAAACATTTTTTTAAGTTCAAAGTACAGAAATTATAAACATTTGTTGAGTTGCAAGTACAGAAATTATAAACATTTGTTGAGTTGCAAGTACAGAAATTATAAACATTTGTTGAGTTGCAAGTACAGAAATTATAAACATTTGTTGAGTTGCAAGTACAGAAATTATAAACATTTGTTGAGTTGCAAGTACAGAAATTATAAACATTTGTTGAGTTGCAAGTACAGAAATTATAAACATTTGTTGAGTTGCAAGTACAGAAATTATAAACACATATCGAGTGATACGTTTAGAAATTAATGTGCACAACGTAAGAACTACTCACTAATTAAATTTAGAATAAATGAATTCCAGTAAGAGTGGTTCAGGTATAAATACCCGTGTACAGAAAGGTAAACATCACCTGAAAGGCTGATTTTAATTATTTCCGCGCATTTCGTTAGTCGGTCCTGACGTTTTTTTCATGGCATGCGACTCCAAGTATATAATTAGTGACAAACGAAAACACGACAATAATCACCAATGAAATACTGTTTACATTCTGTACAGAGGTCGGTTTTACTGCCCACAGCCTCCCTACTACTTTGTAGTAGTACAAGTACATGAGGAATTCAAGTTTCATTTTGCAAGTACATGAGGAATTCAAGTTTCATTTTGCAGAAACAGATATTGTCATGAGTCCTTAACATAAAAGTTCAAGTTTGTAATACTTGTTTATAGTGTTTATAATACTTGTTTATAGTGTTTATAATACTTATTTATAGTGTTTATAATACTTATTTATAGTGTTTATAATAGTTTATTTATAATACTTGTTTATAGTGTTTATAATACTTGTTTATAGTGTTTATAATAGTTTATTTATAATACTTGTTTATAGTGTTTATAATAGTTGTTTATAGTGTTTATTATACTTGTTTATAGTTTTTATAATACTTGTTTATAGTGTTTATAATACTTGTTTATAGTGTTTATAATAGGTTTTTATAGAGTTTATAATAGTTGTTTATAGTGTTTATAATACTTGTTTGTAGTGTTTGAAATACTTGTTTATAGTGTTTATAATACTTGTTTATAGTGTTTGAAATACTTGTTTATAGTGTTTATAATACTTGTTTATAATGTTTATAATAGGTTTTTATAGATTTTATAATAGTTTTTTGTAGAGTTTATAATAGTTGCTTGTAGAGTTTGTAAAAGTTGTTTACAGATTTTATAATAGTTTTTCATAATATTTCCCGGTATTACCCCTTCTGTAAATATGTTACAGTTCCAAGCCCCCAGCCAGGACCGTATATAAGTTGTTGGTGGTGTATGTTGAGGGTGCGTGCATACTAAAATGGTCATATTTTATTTGGTATGGTATTTTTGTTATGGTGTATTTGTTATTGTATTTTTGTTATGGTATTTTTGATGATATTTTCACAAATGATATTGATGTCGTTATATCCGGATTGAAAACAATATTATATGCAAATATTTTCTCCCCAAGTAAACGTGTTTGTACCAAGAAAATGTGTTCTCCCCAAGTAAACGTGTTTGTGCAAAGAAAATGTGTTCTCCCCAAGTAAACGTGTTTGTGCAAAGAAAATGTGTTCTCCCCAAGTAAACGTGTTTGTGCAAAGAAAATGTGTTCTCCCCAAGTAAACGTGTTTGTGCCAAGAAAATGTGTTCTCCCCAAGTAAACGTGTTTGTACCAAGAAAATGTGTTCTCCCCAAGTAAACGTGTTTGTACCAAGAAAATGTGTTCTCCCCAAGTAAACGTGTTTGTACCAAGAAAATGTGTTCTCCCCAAGTAAACGTGTTTGTGCAAAGAAAATGTGTTCTCCCCAAGTAAACGTGTTTGTACCAAGAAAATGTGTTCTCCCCAAGTAAACGTGTTTGTACCAAGAAAATGTGTTCGCACCAAGTAAACGTGTTTGTACCAAGAAAATGTGTTCGCACCAAGTAAACGTGTTTGTACCAAGAAAATGTGTTCGCACCAAGTAAACGTGTTTGTACCAAGAAAATGTGTTCGCACCAAGTAAACGTGTTTGTACCAAGAAAATGTGTTCTCCCCAAGTAAACGTGTTTGTACCAAGAAAATGTGTTCTCCCCAAGTAAACATGTTTGTACCAAGAAAATGTGTTCTCCCCAAGTAAACGTGTTTGTACCAAGAAAATGTGTTCTCCCCAAGTAAACGTGTTTGTACCACGAAAATGTGTTCTCCCCAAGTAAACGTGTTTGTGCAAAGAAAATGTGTTCTCCCCAAGTAAACGTGTTTGTACCAAGAAAATGTGGTCTCCCCAAGTAAACGTGTCTGTACCAAGAAAATGTGTTCTCCCCAAGTAAACGTGTTTGTACCAGGAACAAATGTGTTCGCACCAAGTAAACATGTTTGTACCATACATTATTTTGATAGGAGTGACCCGTAGAGAACTCCTAACAAAGATTACACGTAGAGAGCACCTAACAAAGATTACACGTAGAGAGCACCTAACAAAGATTACACGTAGAGAGCACCTAACAAAGATTACACGTAGAGAGCACCTAACAAAGATTACACGTAGAGAGCACCTAACAAAGATTACACGTAGAGAGCACCTAACAAAGATTACACGTAGAGAGCACCTAACAAAGATCACATGTAGAGAGCACCTAACAAAGATCACATGTAGAGAACACATAATAAAGATTATAAAAAATATCGATTAACTGTGACATTGTCCAGTAGAAGATGCATGCACAGAAAACAAACCTGAATTCATTCGTTATGTTTTTGACCAACAAAAATTACGGAAATAATTAAAATCTCTCTTTCAGGTCATCTGTACGCATGTCTTTTATACTAGAGTACGGTGATTTACTAAATCAACATAGAACCGGAACCACCAGCTGTTATACCCTGAGAGGTTTACTGAAACGGAGATCTGAGCACCTATAGACATATGGGTAATCACCATACCTAATCCATATACAATAACGCCCACTAGTCCAGTTGCAAAATTTAAGGTAGTTCTTGTCAGCACAGACTTCATCAACGAGTCCAAACAATGACGACGTAAATAGGAGAACTGAATACATCGAATCATAGATCTTATAGATACAGTATTATTGAATATGAATGAGTTAGATAGCAAATAATGTCTCAAATGGAGACAATATCAACACGATCGATCTCGTGAAATGAAAATTTTCTGGATTGAATGAGAGTAATATTGACAAACTTTAGATTCGTATAAATGACAAATTTCACGTGCGAGGGTTCCATGTTGAAGAACGTTGATCTCGAAGTTTGTTCACACTCGAGGTTGTAACCAATCAGAATCGAGTATGCTCTTATAGGAACTAGGGACAATTTTCTGATGAACTATCAAGAATGTAGGCCAGCATTTGCCTGGAACAAAAAAAACCGTATATTTTATATTAATTAGGGGTTGTGCATATTTAGGTTAATACTTTATTGTCAATCTATAACCTCCACCCTTCCCTTGTCACTAACTGTCACGAATTATGGGGACCACCCAGCCTCTATTGCTTTATTATGTCACAAAAATGTTACTTGTCCACCATTCGTCCTAAAAATATTTTATCAGAAAGAGTATGAGAAAACTACATGATTTGTTTCCCTTTTAGAAAAGAAAATTCTCAAATCCAAACACATTCATTTATGCATAGACAAACAGTATTGTTGACGTCAATTTTTGTTATACGTAAATTACGCTCGCCATTTTTTTGCCAATTCTTAACCCCTCTCCTTTTCTTTCCTTGTCAACAAAAGTCAAACTTTTAAAGACCCCACCCCCTCCCAATTGTTAACGCAATTTATGTACAGTCCCTTGTTTTGCCTTTGCTGTCATCTTAGTCAAGTTATTAATCAGGTTTGCCTGTTTACACAAGAAGTGGACGATATTATCAGGTTTGCCTGTTTACACCAGAAGTGGACGATATTATCAGGTTTGCTTGTTTACACCAGAAGCGGACGACGTTGTCAGGTTTGCCTGTTTACACCAGAAGTGGACGACGTTATCAGGTTTACATGTTTACACCAGAAGTGGACGACGTTATAGGGTTTGCCTGTTTACACCAGAAGTGGACGACGTTATCAGGTTTGCCTGTTTACACCAGAAGTGGACGATATTATCAGGTTTGCCTGTTTACACCAGAAGTGGACGATATTATCAGGTTTGCCTGTTTACACCAGAAGCGGACGATGTTATTAGGTTTGCCTGTTTACACCAGAAGCGGACGACGTTATCAGGTTTGCCTGTTTACACCAGAAGCGGACAATGTTATCAGGTTTGCCTGTTTACACCAGAAGTGGACGATATTATCAGGTTTGCCTGTTTACACCAGAAGCGGACGATGTTATTAGGTTTGCCTGTTTACACCAGAAGCGGACGACGTTATCAGGTTTGCCTGTTTACACCAGAAGCGGACAATGTTATCAGGTTTGCCTGTTTACACCGGAAGCGGCGCCATGGCGAACGTATCTTTGTTGGTCAGCTCTCCGGATTGAGATTCTTCAGTGTGCGACGTGACCATGAAAAACCATGATACTCAGCAAAGACGCAGAAGAACATGAGCTAAACATAAACGTACATGGAGAGAAACTACAACAAGTAAAACATTATCAATATCTTGGACACATAGTCACAAATGATGGCAGATGTGAAACAGAAGTTAAAAGGAGAAAAGGAACGGCTAAAAGTACCTTCAATGACATGAGGAAAATAGTAACATCTAAATAAATTACAAACAAGTTAAAAATGAGAATTGTAAAATGCTACATATATTCTATATTAATGTATGGCCCAGAAACATGAAAACTAAATAAACAATTAGAAGGATAAATTGATGCCTTTGAGATTTTGGTATATAGAAGAATAGGGAGAACATCATGGAAAGAGAAGAAAACAAATAAAGAGGTGCTAAAAACACTTAATGTGAAGAAAGAACTACTAAGAGAAATAAAGATCAAGCAAATAAAATATTTTGGACACATTAAAAGACATGACACCTTATTGAAGACCTTACTTGAGGATATTATTGTCATCATTATTATTGTCATTATCATCACCGTCTGCATTATCATGAATTATATGTTCTTTTTCAAACAGAGCAGACACACATAATTGTAGCCGTGAGTTGGTTTGTCCACGACATTGGGAATGAGGCAGATGCCACGATCTAGTGTCATCTTTTGGCATGCAAAGACTCACGCGCGAATATGGCACCGTCTTGCACGGTTCTCAGACACATCAATTAGATAAATGTTAGAACTCGCGCCGACATCAATACAAGAACTGAAAAGTATGGATCAGAATCGATACGGAACAAACGAGATATTGATTTTATTATTAAAGGAATTGTGACTAGGGTGGGGAAAGTGATAAAATAGTGAAATTCGCAAGGGGTAATTGGGATATCTGATAACTAAGACGAGAGAATATCCGAAATAAATGTGAGGGTCTCGGCACTACATATGGACAGTATACCGATTATTTATAATTGATATAAATGGTTACAATAGTTTAATACACAAGTGAGAATTAAAATTATTATAAATTATTATTTTTATTATATTTATTGTTATAATTTTTATGTTATAATTTATAGTGTTCTAGTGTTTAATATTTATAATGTTATAGTATTCAATATTTATAATGTTCGTTATAAATTATAACATTAAATTTATTATAGTAATACGTGAGAGGTGATTTTTTTAAAAGTAATAGTTAATTACGTGCAAATAGAATTAAAGAAGACACCCGGATGTTCAAATAGAATTAAAGAAGACACCCGGATGTTGAGTGTCGTGTTGGTGATGTTGATAACGATGATGGTGATGATGGTCAGGGTGTCCGGGAAGATGGCGATAATGCACATGATGATGTTATGACGATGGCAGTAAAGGATAACTCAATAGGTAATATGAGGGTTCATTCGGGGAGATGTGTCCATGTTTTTGACAGAAAAACCATACATTATTTAACGAAACGAACATTGGTTCCATCCTAGAACGCCGGTCCTGGATGTCACACTATTCAATATACCGACTTCGTGTTTTTAATAATTTGTAATTCAGTGTCTAGTTTTTAACACAGCAGACCAGTTTAATTCCAGTTTCATTCATAGTATGCACAGTTATCTTTAAAAATTTATAATAATCGATCTGTGCGCTACCCACTGAGGGGAAAAGGGGGGAACCCTCAGTGTGACACATCTTCCACAGCAGTTCCGTACAGTTTATTTTAGTTATTTGCTTTGTTTTTATATAAATTAAATAAATAGGGACGAGGTTAATTTGGAAACAAACGACGTATATGAAGAAAGTTAAGGGTATGTTGATAAAACCCAAAATCTATCACTGGAAGCCACGGTAGAAATGTTTAAAATTGTACAGACAAATAGCAGAGGCAATGCTCAAAGTAATTTTGAATTGTTTGAACTAATATAAACAATTATATATGCGCGCCCGTCATGTGCCACAGGATCAGTTCTATGACATAATTATAGAACAGGAGGGATAGAAAAAGTGAGAGAGAAATACTGGAAATGAGAGTAATGTTAAACTGAGCGAAGTTTAGGGATGAAATAGAGATAGGCACAACACACAAATAATAGAAAGTAATACATCAGTATCAGCAGTAATATATCAGTAGTAGAAGTAGTACATCAGTAGTAGAAGTAACGCATCAGTAGTAGAAGTAGTACATCAGTAGTAGAAGTAGTACATCAATAGTAGAAGTAATACATAAGTAGTAGAAGTAATACATGCTGACTTGATCCTACTCTTAAATACGATATACAATTATTTTTAATGTGTATTAGTGTGTAATGCCCCTTCCCAACAGTGTGTAGCGCACAGATCGATTATTATAAATTATGAAATATAGCAGTGCATATTATGAATGAAACTAAAATGAAACTGTTCTTCTTTGTTAAAAACTAGAAACCTGACTATAAATTATTAAAAACACGGAGTCGGTATATTGAATAGTGAGACTTCCAGGACCGGCGTTCTAAGATGCAACCTAAGTTCGTTTCGTTAAATAAAGTATAATTTGTGTCGTTAAATAAATATGGACACATGTCCGCAAATGAATCCTCACATTATATATTGAGTAAATAGATGGCTGCCATTATTATGTTGATCCTATATCTCTTTAACGCCCGTGTGTTGCCGGGACATGAAAGAGGAGCAAAGAATAGCAAAATAATTACCGTCCACGAATGTCGTAAAAGGCGACTACGGAGGTTATGGGATGGAGTTGGCTGTCCCATTCCATATAGGGTCAGTGACCCAAAGCCATACTGAAGTCGAATGTGTCAGGCCGAAAGGCGCAGATGTCGCAGCAATGCTGTAAACCATGGTACAACGCATTCCGTTCTCCGGACTATATCCTGCTAATCTGCAGGAGTTTGAGAACTATTTAGTAAATAGATGACTTCTTGATAAGATTTGAAACTGGCCTCACAGCATGTGGGGCATTTCCATAAGTGCTCCGCCCTCTGTTCCAGCAGCCATTCGACTCGATGGTATTTCGCGTCTAATGTTGCCAAAACAGACGTCGACCTCAGGGCACAATTCTGGCCCTTGCGACAGGTTTCTTTGTTGTTCCGCCCACCCACGCCGTGCCAGTAACTAGTTCAAGCACAACGTCGGACTGTCGGAACAACATCGTAACTGTTATCGAAAGTTACGACTACGGGAAACACATATTTCGAAGTAGCAACGAAAACAATTTTATGGTTGGGGGGGGGGGGGTTGGTGGTCACGACTACATGAGAAGCAGCATTAGGAAGTTTGAGAATCACTGGTATATATGATTGTGTCATGTAATTGTAAGTGCACCTAGACAAGCTCTTGTACTGTCACTATCATCATCATCATCATCAAGTGCCGTCTCCGCAACGAAGATTGGCTGCAACAGATCTCCAACATCCCCTGTCTCTTGTCTTGGTGGTGTGCTCTGCTAGACAGTCTAATTCACACCTTCTTTAATAACCTACCCTCTTCTTATGACATGCATGACTTTCCGCGTTTGATTTGTTGTTTCTTCTTCTTCTTCTGCGTTCGTTCTCAAACTCCTGCAGATTAGCAGGATGTAGTCCGGAGAACGGAATGCGTTGTGCCATGGTTTACAGCATTGCGGCGATATATGCGCCTTGCGGTCTGACACATCCGACTTAGCATGGCTTTGGGTCACTTACCGTATATGGGATGGGACAGCTAACTCCATCCCATAACCTTCTTAGTCGCCTTTTACGACATGCGTGGAAGGTAAACAGTGTTGCTATTCTTTGCTCCCCTTTCGGGCCCCGACAACATACGGGCTTTACCTCTGTCATGAAACCATTCCATTTCCTACACACTTTCCCCAGTTCGGTTACCACAATTTTCAGTGTTGTGTTTTTTCTCTTTTCCCACCACTGTTCATTTACTGCATTTCTAAACTTATTCTAATTCACACCTTCTTTAATAACCTACTCTATTCTTATGACATACATGACTTTCCGCGTTTGATTCGTTGTTTATGTGTCTCCTCTATATTTTTTTGTTTTAAGGGGAAATAATTCAAATATATATATTTTACCAACTTGTTGCCAGTAGTTATCTAACTTTTATCAAAGTTGTTTTCCTTCCGAACTTGGTATAGAAGGTAGACTGACCACTTGTGGTCTTATTCTGACAAATCTTATTATAGTGTGCCTCCCTAATGCAGACCTTAAGTTTTTCGCTGTGTTTGATGTTGTGAATTCGAATTAGAATCCATATGTTTATTATTTTTCATGCCTTTCTCATCTTCTGCGCGATACATTAATGCAGAGTATATGTAAAAATTTACAATTATACCATATTTTTTTTGCCCATGTTTTCCCAAATCCCATAATCCTTGCATCTGGAGATTAATGAACCAACACATACATACCCCAGTTGACTTCACACTCTTGCCGTGATGTCACACATCCTGTATCATATTCTTACATCCAGACATTATTAGCATACACATACATCATCATCATTAGGTGCCGTCTCCGCAACGAAAGTTAACTGCAACGGACCTCCAACATCCCCTTGTCTCTTGTCTCAGTGGTTCACTCTGTCCTACTGTATCCTGTCCATCACGTGATGTTTCTCTCCCACTTATATCTCTGCATCCCTCTTCGCCTGCTCTCGATTTTACCCTCAAGTAAGGTCTTCAAAATGTGTCATTTATGTTTCTATACCCATAATTTGGTATATGTTTGATATATTTTTATATGCCCATAATACTTTATATGTTTGATATATTTGTATAAGTTTGATATATTTTTATATGTTTAATATATTTTTATACGTTTGATATATTTTTATATGTTTGATATATTTTTATACGTTTGATATATTTTTATATGTATGATATATTTTTATACGTTTGATATATTTTTATACGTTTGATATAGTTTTATACGTTTGATATAGTTTTATATGTTTGATATATTTTTATATGTTTTATGTATGTTTGATGTATCATTTTTTTTCTATGTTTGATAGTTTTATATATTTTTATATGCCCATAAAACTTTATATGTATTATATCGACCTGACATTTTGAACTCCTTAAAGGATATTGTACGCGAGCGTGAGATTAGTGTGGATGATGATTCCTTTTCGATGGCCAGGATTAAAGATCAGGGTTTGAAATGCGGTGTTGCTAAAAGTGAACATTTTGGAGGGCGCAGAATAATGAGGATCAACCAGCATAGGACTGGTACTGTCAGCAGAAGTGTAATGGCGGATACACTCAAGTAGAGATCGGAGCAACTATGTACGTGTTCAGTTTGCAATGATGATCTAACGACTAACTAACTTTATTTGTTTAATGTTTGTTAAACGTACAACATACATATGCACACATGACAACTAAGAATTGATATTATTTACAAATGACAAGTAAGGATTTATGTTATGCACAAATGACAACTACGAATTGATGTTATGCACAAATGACAACTACGAATTGATGTTATGCACAAATGACAACTACGAATTGATGTTATGCACAAATGACAACTACGAATTGATGTGAACAGGATATTTCTTTAATAAATACTTAAGAATAACAGATTAATTCACTAGACAATATGTCCTACACAACTGAATGCTTCAAAGTAAGAGAGCACAGACTCCGTTGCTCCTGATCAGGATCCATATCCTCACCCCTGTCATCAACATCGGCTATAGCTTGAAGTGTATCGCTACATCCTTGACCTATGGTCGCAGCGTGACCTCGCTCGTCCTCGCCGGTAGTACACTGCGTACATTTGGTATCAACCGTTGAACTTGTTGAATGTCTGACCGCTTGTTTGATAGCCATTTCTGTAAGATTTCCAGAAATAAAAACTAGTTAGTCAAAATATGTGGAAAAATCCATGAACAATTCTTCCTCTTCTCCTGAACAATTCTTCTTCTTTTCCTGAACAATTCTTTCTCTTCTCCTGAACAATTCTTCTTCTTCTCCTGAACAATTCTTCTTCTTTTCCTGAACAATTCTTCCTCTTCTCCTGAACAATTCTTCTTCTTTTCCTGAACAATTCTTCCTCTTCTCCTGAACAATTCTTCTTTTTTCCTGAACAATTCTTCCTCTTCTCCTGAACAATTCTTCTTCTTTTCCTGTGTTCATTCTCAAACTCCTGTTTATTTACAGGATGTGCTTCATAGAACGGAATCATTTCTGTTTTTGTAGAAAAAGTATGAAATATCTACATAACATTTACAGATCTTTAAAAATAATTCAAATTCATGCAAATTAGCGGTATTTTTTACATCAACAGTTGTAAACTACCCTCCCCCCATCCACCACATACATTGTCATCAACTGTCAAACCTTTTTTAGTAGGCCTACCTCCGGTCAAACCTTTTTAGTAGGCCTACCTTCCTCTCCCATCACTAATAATTTATTGGCATTCCTCAATTTCAAGTTGATCTACACAATTTGAACGTACTTAACCTGTACACGAAACATAATAAATTACTTAACATGTACACTAAACAGATAATGACTCACTTAATCTGTACACGAAACAGACAGTGACTCACTTAATCTGTACACGAAACAGACAGTGACTCACTTAATCTGTACACGAAACAGACAGTGACTCACTTAATCTGTACACGAAACAGACAGTGACTCACTTAATCTGTACACGAAACAGACAGTGACTCACTTAATCTGTACACGAAACAGACAGTGACTCACTTAATCTGTACACGAAACAGACAGTGACTCACTTAATCTGTACACGAAACAGACAGTGACTCACTTAATCTGTACACGAAACATAATAAATTACTTAACATGTACACTAAACAGATAATGACTCACTTAATCTGTACACGAAACAGACAGTGACTCACTTAATCTGTACACGAAACAGACAGTGACTCACTTAATCTGTACACGAAACAGACAGTGACTCACTTAATCTGTACACGAAACAGACATTGACTCACTTTATCTGTACACGAAACAGACAGTGACTCACTTAATCTGTACACGAAACAGACAGTGACTCACTTAATCTGTACAAAAACAGACAGTGACTCACTTAATCTGTACACGAAACAGACAGTGACTCACTTAATATGTACACGAAACAGACAGTGACTCACTTAATCTGTACACGAAACAGACATTGACTCACTTAATATGTACACGAAACAGACAGTGACTCACTTAATCTGTACACGAAACAGACAGTGACTCACTTAATCTGTACACGAAACAGACAGTGACTCACTTAATCTGTACACGAAACAGACATTGACTCACTTTATCTGTACACGAAACAGACAGTGACTCACTTAATATGTACACGAAACAGACAGTGACTCACTTAATCTGTACACGAAACAGACATTGACTCACTTAATATGTACACGAAACAGACAGTGACTCACTTAATCTGTACACGAAACAGACAGTGACTCACTTAATCTGTACACGAAACAGACAGTGACTCACTTAATCTGTACACGAAACAGATTATGAAACAAGCTGTAATCAGAAATCCGACAACTCCCCCTAATGTCGCAGGATCAACTCGCAGCTTATTGTTACTGATATCTGTTTAAAAAAACGAAAAGAAAAAAACGTTACGTCATCATTAAGCAAAAGGTGCATAAAATATATGTTAAATTAGATATTTATTCCGGAATACTAACATCATGTGGGTATTGACGGAAATTAGTTATAAAGTAATATCGATAATGGAAACGACATACTAGTAACGAAACACACGTACGAACGACTTTTCGACTACAAAGCCTTGATGATGATGAATGATACGAGACAGGCAAGAACAAACCTTCATGGAAACACATGTAGGGTGTAGTAGCGTTTAGGACGTAACGTATAGAAGTGAGCTGAGAGGTTGGTTACAAGGGCACCTGTGATGGGCACCTGTGATGGGCACTTTGAATATGGACAAAACTGAAATCCTGAAAGTAATACTGGATCGCTTAGTGAAGAAGAAAACCCGTGGACAAACCAGCAGTGCAGAGACTGTAGGGATTTTATATCAAGTGGAGCATGCACAGATGAAGGAATGGGGGTCAATTTCGGACATACAGCGTCAAGGGTAGAAGAGTTCTATGGAGTTGACTTTTTTGTATGCTTCATATGTTTGTTTTCGTTGACTCTTTTATTTCTGTAATCCATCATTTGCAAGGTCTGTCCCTGTCTTTGTATCCATCATGTCTGTATAGTAATGCTTTGTGAGGGGCACTGTCTGGTCTTAGTCTGGAAGCGTGTGAAAACAACTTAATCTGTTGTCTTCTGGTGTAATCCAGGATTGGCATTGTGTTTGTTAGTCTATTGGTGTTTTCATTTCTGATTCTGCCTCTTATTTACTCCGAGGATTCTTCGTAGACAAGTCATTTCTGTTGTAACACGTTTTCTTTTGGATTCTGTTGTTAGTGTCCATGTTTGACATTGGTAACAAAGTGATGGTATGATGATCGTTTTATATATGGTCAGTATAGTTTACATGTGATAGTTCAGTCTGCAATTTCCATTTCTGTGTTGAAAGATTATAACCTAAATATTTTATTGACAGTAAGTAGTAAACATTTCTCTGATAATTTTCTGGGTGTTCATTTAGCCGTTTTGTATGTGTCTGTGTTTTATTAGCATCTTTATCTTATCTTATCAGGAAGTTTTCTCAATTTAGCATTTACTTTCTCCCCCTAGCGGGTCTGAAATTTACTTCATCCTTCTAGGGGGGGGGGGGGGTTGGTGAGGGGGGGGTGTCTGAAACGTGCTTCCAGAAATGTGTTTCCTCCCCTTAAGGGATCTAAAAGTATGTGCTTCATCCTTCTAATAAATCTTGAGTCTAACGGGAATTGAACCAGTCTGTTCAACGGCACCAAATCGTCTAGCAACTTCTTGAATTCCTCCTTCTAGGGGTCCTAATATTTTCTTCACCCTTCGAGAGGCTCTCAAATTTGCTTCCTCCCTCTAAAGCAGTGTTTCCCAAACTTTTTTTTAACCATGCCCTACCTAAGTCTTTCTAAAATTATGACCCCTCCACCCTTATAACATATACATATTTTTTTAATATTCAAAAATTGAATTATTCCCTAAATGTAGCCAGCCTAATTACAACTTGTTCGAATTGCGCCCTCTCCCCACCGAACAATCATATTGCTCCCCCCTTGGGGCGTGGGCTCCACGTTGGGAAACACTGCTCTAGCTGGTCTGAAATTTTCTTCCTATCTCTAGGGGTCTGAAATTTTCTTCCTTTCTGTAGTGGTCTGAAATTTTCTTCCTGCATCTAAGGAGTCTAAAATTTGTTTCATCCCTTGAGGGGTTCTGAAATTCCGTGTGACTGGAAGAACGACCGTATAGCCTGCTGGTAGAAAAGATCGGCCGTATATCTGGCTTGTAGAAGAAGAATCGATGCTGCGTGTGTGTTGAGGAGCAAATAATAGCAATAATGTGACCTGCCATTCATATCGTAATAGAAGACTAAGGAGATTTAGGGATTGAGTTTCCTGTCCAGCCTCATAACCAAAGTAGCCAACATCACGCCGAAGTCCATCGGATACATCAAAATTACAGGCGCGGATAACGCAGCAAATCTGTAAACAATCAAACAACGCATTCTTCTTCTTTCTTGTTCTCTAACCAAATTCAGATGCTGATGTGAAAATCATCAATGAACTGGACTGTGGTCACCAACCTCGAGACAAGAACGTAGAGCTTGTCTGTAAATGTTGTTTCCGATAGCCATTGTTTTCTTTGTGGTGTCTTGATTCTTGATTCTTGATTAGAAAACTAGCCTCACAGCACGTAGGGCATTCCCATAAGTGTTCCGCCCTCTGTTCCAGTAGCCATTCGACTCGATGGTGTTTCGAGTCCAATGCCACCGAAACAGACGACGACATCAGGGTACAACTCTGGCCCTTGCGACAGGTTTCTTTGTTGTTCCGCCCACCCACGCCGTGTCCGTAACTAGTTCAAGCACACCTGTCGGAACTTTCAGAACAACATGGTAACTTTTATCGAAGGTTACGACTACGGGATTGTATAGATGACGTGCCATGAAGCTTCTATAAGAAGATAACCTTAATATAACGGCATGTCATCTACTAAGGTTTTCTGTTGCATGGTTGGTTTGTCTAGTGAGCCATTGTTGAGACCCACTTACACAACCGCATTTGTGGTGTGTTACATTAGACTGTTCTGCAAAATATTACACACGCATTCCATTTCCCGAACCATATCCCGCTAACCACCAGGAGTTTGAGAACAAACGCTGAAGTAAAAGAATAGTAAAATATCTTTTATACATCAAAATGAAACATACAAAAACACACCTTTTTCGGAGCAGGTTCTCTCGTCTTCCCCGTAAAAGCAATCAATGTTGCCGTCACATCTGATCTCATTCCACATCAAAACTGAACGATTAACTCCAAACTGTAAGCTATATGGTACACATTCCGTGACAGATCCGACACGGCCGCTCTGTGCTAGACTCCAACACATATCTGAGAACAATATACTTATTGAATACAAAACATGAGGAGATAATACAAGATAGCACGGAATATAGCATAATGATACAAGATAGCACGGAATATCACATAATGATACAAGATAGCACGGAATATAGCATAATGATACAAGATAGCACGGAATATCACATAATGATACAAGATAGCACAGAATATCACATAATGATACAAGATAGCACGGAATATCACATAATGATACAAGATAGCACGGAATATAACATAATGATACAAGATAGCACGGAATATAACATAATGATACAAGATAGCACGGAATATCACATAATGATACAGGATATCATGGAATATCACATAATGATACAAGATAGCACGGGATATCACATAATGATACAAGATAGCACGGAATATAGCATAATGATACAAGATAGCACGGAATATCACATAATGATACAAGATAGCACAGAATATCACATAATGATACAAGATAGCACGGAATATCACATAATGATACAAGATAGCACGGAATATAACATAATGATACAAGGTAGCACGGAATATAACATAATGATACACGATAGCACGGAATATCACATAATGATACAGGATATCATGGAATATCATATAATGATACAAGATAGCACGGGATATCACATAATGATACAAGATAGCATGGGATATTACATAATGATACAAGATAGCACGGAATATAACATAATGATATAAGATAGCAATATGAAATATATTCCTCCGCTACAAATTACATAATATATGATATATAAATGACATGACGTGGAAAAAAAATCACCCAGACACAGCTACTGTAGACCACGTCTGTAACTTGTTTATTGATACAGTATATATAGTTGCTAAACCATTTGTTGTCTTTTAGCGTCAGGGGTAGAAGAGTTTTCTGGAGATGGCCCTCGTGTGTGTTGAGTATATTGTGGAGTTTGTCGCCTCTTTTATTTCGATGGGCCATCGTTTTCGAGGTCGGCATCTAGGTCTGCCTTCACTGTATCTGTGTAGCATAGCTTGATGTGGTATGCTGTCTGGTGGTAGTCTGTTGATAGCTGCAGACAATTGTATATCTTGTCTCTTAATATATTCCAAGATTGGAGTGGTACCGATTCTTTGTCTAATGTCTTCATTTCTCACTCTGTCTCTAGCGATATTCATAGAATTCTGCGCAATCAAACCATTTTATCTGTTGTCTCTTAATATATTCCATGAAAAATTGTTGCCCCATTTTAGGCAAATCTTAAAAAGGTGATAGAAACCGACTCTTTGGAAAGTCTCTTTTGCGATACGGGTCCACTGACTCTGAAGTTAGTCCTAGGGCTAAAAGACAAAGAAAGGAAGTGACCACAGATAGTACACTGATAGCTAAAGTCCATATAGAGATGGATTCCCGTTCCAAACAATAATACCAGCTTCTCTATCTCCTCTCCTCGCCGTCTTCCATACGCCAAAACAAGTCTTCAGAAAAGTAAATGCGATGTTTAATGTTCATTTATTCTTCCTATTTGTCTTGTACATTCATGCTATATTAATTTCTTACTGTTTTCAGTATTAAACACTATATTTATTCTCTATAAAATGAGTTTTTGTTTTGTATTTTGGTCTGTCTAGAACGAATTAATTGCATTTAGAATGATTCACATGGAAATAATTGCCTCAGTTATTGTCAGTTTCGAATGACGCTTCTTATTTTTCTTGTACGTTCGTTCTCAAACTCCTGAAGATTAGCAGGATGTAGACCGGGGAACGGAATGAGTTGTGTCATGGTTTACAGCATTGCTGAGATATCTGCGCCTTTCGGCCTGACGCATCCGACTTCAGCATGGCTTTGGGTCACTGAACCTATATGGGTTGGGACAGCCAACTCCATCGCCTTTTACGACATGCGTGGAAGGTAAACAGTGTTACTATTCTTTGCTCCCCTTTTGGGCCAGACAACACACGGGCGACGAATGTCGCTGATCACTGTGTTTCGGGTATCACTGTGTTATTGTTAACGTTAACTTTTGCAACCCCCAACTCCCACTTTGTTAACAAATTTTACACATTTTCAGATTTGAAAACTTGTTACGGTTCACCGTCCCTTGGTAACTTATGAAAATCCTCATCTTGATGTTGATAATCTATGTTTACCTCAATCTTCATTTTTTTTTGGTCACTTTATGAGACAAGGAGGTTTGGAGACCATAGTCACAGCCGGCAAGATTGAAGGCAACAGAGACAGGGCGGCAACGTGAGAAAATTAGACAAGTATACAACCTGGTACGGCAGGGAAACAACATCGATCTTGATACATAATACTGGAGATAGAGAGCTGTGGAGAGCCATGATCGCCTACGCCAGACGGCATGGAACCTGAAGATGATGATGATATATATGTGTACTTCAAATGCGCAATATCTTACCTTCTCGTTCGTCCCAGGCGTCTGCACAATGTGAAAAACCATCGCACAGGTACCAGAGACCTCGCCCATAGTTGCTGTCATACCTAGATAACCTAGGTAGAATGCAGGTCGTATCTCCACACAGAAAACAAGATTCGGGGAAGAAACTATATTTATTATGTATACCTGGAGAAAGAAATATGGCTATACAGTAATATTTGAACACACATAAAATGGGTATACATTAATCTGTGATTTCAAAAAGAATTTATTTAAACCTACCGCGTTTGTTGCAGTGACGAGGAGATGGACGCCACCAATTACATTTCTGTCTACTGAAATGCTGCCATTTTAGATCAGCCTAATGTACGACCCCCGCCTTAAGCTGATTCTCCGATTAGACATCTCTATGACCCAATGCTTTATTGTTACTATTGTTATTATTATTATTATTATTATTATTATTATTATTATTATTATTATTATTATTATTATTATTGTTATTATTATTATCATTGTTATTATTATTATTATCATTGTTATTATTATTATTATCATTGTTATTATTATTTTATTATTGTTATTATTATTATTATTATTATTATTATTATTATTATTGTTACTATTATTATTATTATTATTATTATCATTATTATTATTATCATTATTATTATTTTTATTATTATTATTATGAATATGATTATTATTATTATTATTATTGTTACTATTATTATTATTATTATTATTATTATTATTATTATTATTATTATTATTTTTATTCGCTGCAAAGCCCGAGAAAGGAAAGAATGGATATAAACACTATGACCTAACAATACATGATATAAGGGGGCGACAAAGGAAGTTTTGGGGGTGATGTGTGCAGCCATATTTAATTGGTCATTCTTTTCACAAAAATATTTCTGACGTTGTCTTATGTAGTTATGATATAAGCTTACATACAATGGCCGTAGATAGTGGCAGGGATGATGTGACTTAATTCCCTTCCCCTCCATCACCACCACCCCCCTCCCCCACCCCCCCCCCCCCATGAAACTACTAAAATGCAGAAGAAGAACTCGAAGAATTTTATTTTAATGGAAGAAAGATATGAAGGCGAGGAAGAAAGAATAGGTAAAATCTGATGAAGAAGAAGATTAGGCAAGGAAAGAGAGAAAATGTATAAAATAAAATTTAAAAAAGAAGAAAAGACATAAGCAGATAAGGACATAGTCAATCTAAATATCTTGTATGAGGAAACTCACCAGGCTTGTGACAGTACTCATCGTGGCTGTTTGTGCAGTCAGTGACACCATCGCAGACTTCAGAGATGTCAACACACTGTACAGGGGAGCAGTGGAACTCGTTCAATGAACATGTGACTGCGTCCAAGTGCCAGAAAAAATGATCGAGCAGATAAGAAATAATAGAACACAAATGTGGTATAAAATAATAACAAATATACACAGTTTCAACGTTCATCTGTTGTGTTGTCGTGTTTGCGTGTTGACGAAGGCCCCCGAAACGTCATATTTAGTTCATATTAATTCCTTGGTTGTTGTTACTTGTTTTTTCAATACCCGTTATATTTTCACATGTGTATCTCTTTTGTACTGATATATGTAACAAGTGTATTTCACGTGTGTATCTCTTTTGTACTGATATATATATGTAACAAGTACTAATATACATATGATATACATGTAGATATTCACTGATATACACGGGGCTTACACTGATATACACGGGGCTTACACTGATATACACGGGGCTTAGACTGATATACATGGGGCTTACACTAATGTTTTGCTTTGTATTACTGCAAACATCATCATCTTGTGATTGATACTAGTATAACGACATGTTTTATGAATGATTCTAGTAAACGACATGCTTTATGATTGATACTGGTATAATGACATGTTTTATGATTGATACTAGTATAACGACATGTTTTATGACTGATACTAGTATAACGACATGTTTTATGACTGATACTAGTATAACGACATGTTTTATGAATGATTCTGGTAAACGACATGTTTTATGAATGATTCTGGTAAACGACATGCTTTGTGATTGATACTGGTATAATGACATGTTTTATGATTTATACAAGTATAATGACATGTTTTATGGTGGATACTAGTATAATGACATGTTTTATGATTGATACGAGTAGAATAGCATGTTACATGATTGATAGAATGACATATACGGATTGCTTGCAAGAATATTTCAAGTTGTGTGTATATTTGAAATCGTTAACGTTTATCTGAATAATAAATACACATTTGTTTTTTCATCCGTAAGAGTGGAGGAGTGGGAAATGAGGCAGATATGGACAAAGATAGAAGTTGCTGGATAGGTTATAATCATGGCATTGGGGAATGTCACGAAATGAACTTATTAGAAATACGAGAAATAGGGAGTTGCGAAGAGATGTCATCGTATAGGCCAGTGGTTGTGAGACAAATCTTCCGTAGCGCGCCCGAATACCCAAAAAATAAAGATAATTAATGGTGTCTTCTTCTTCTTCTGCGTTCGTTCTCAAACTCCTGCAGATTAGCAGGATGTAGTCCGGAGAACGGAATGCGTTGTATCATGGTTTACAGCATTGCTGCGATATCTGCGCCTTTCGGCCTGACACATCCTACTTCAGCATGGCTTTGGGTCACTGACCCTATATGGGATGGGACAGCCAGCTCCATCCCATAACCTCTTTAGTCGCCTCTTACGACATGCGCGGAAGGTAAACAGTGTTCCTATTCTTTGCTCTTCTTTCGGGCCCCGGCAACACACGTTATATTGATGGTGTCATCGTGAGAGAAATTATTCACATATAATCTGACTGAAGAAGAATAATTCTTGAAAAAGAAACAACAATATTTTGGCAATATCCAAAGACAGTCTAGTAAAGTTCGTAATAGAGGGGTTGGTGCAAGGGCAACGTAATAACGACAATCCATACGAAATAGAGACAATTCATATGAAATATATCGACAGAAGTTGATATAGAATTTCATAGGTCGAGGGAGGAAGGACTTGCTCAGGAACAGCCAGATAGACTACTGGGCGGAAAGACTTGCTTAAGAACGGCCAGATAGACTACGGGACGGAAGAACTTGCTCAAGAACACCGGGCAGAAGGACTTGCTCAAGAACGGCCAGATAGACTACGGGACAGAAGGACTTGCTCAAGAACGGCCAGATAGACTACCGGATGGAAGGACTTGCTGAAGAAATGCAGACTTTCAGATAGACTACCGACTTGTACATTCTGTCAAGGATATGCTACCTGACAAAAATAACTGCTTACCTGTAGGATCGATAATAAATTATTAATAAATGTTAAATTACCTGGAGAAGTAGCTGTTACTGTGACTGAGAACTTGTTAGGTGTTTCTGAAGCCCGGTAGACGACCCACATCTGATTGCTCGTCGATACCAACTCGAGATGAACGTCTTCTAAACAAAACTTGTAAGACGTCATTAGATTCACGTCCACACGTGTAACGTCATTGCCAACGTGTACATAATCAGTACTACAATCTACGCTGGTGAAATTGACTGTGCTTCGAGGTGGTTCGTACACTAGGTCAAGAATTAGAAGCGTATTCTTGGCTGTTGACAGCTGTACGATGCAGTAATGTTTATGACTGCTGTGATTTGTGAAGTTATGAGTATGCAATACTATGTTTTCACCTTCCTGGACGTTGATTGAATGAACACAACGTTTCGGTGACTCCAAACCTTAGATAGAAAAAAAGTAATTCTCTGTAAGGGTTAGGGTAGGATTATGTTTCCTAATAATATGAACATCACGGGCTTCAGTCTTTTCATTAAAGACCGCTTTATAACAGTTATGACCACAACGTATTAGTGGTGGATTCTATATTTTATCACTAATAATACAAATCATGTGCTTAATGTGAATTAAACCATGTGTATTACACTTGGAAACAAGTGTAACTGACGGAGATACCAGAAAATAGTTTAATACATCACAGAATGCTTCGGGGGTCTTCCCTCCGGATTTTCTGTAAGGGTTTACTGCCTTTGCCTAAATTCACTCCCATGCTAATTCGTTATAAGTACATTAGTACATAAATAGAACAAAAAGATAACTTACCGTGTATAGTCAGGGCTAGTGTGTCTGGTACGAACATAAGTAGTGGAGTTATGAGCATGATTATATGCAGCGATACTGAAAAATATATAAATATAATCAGATCATTTATTTGAACAAGAATACATGGATATAAATATGATTGTCCCACCGAAGACGGATGTGTTCGGCCAGTGGCGCAAATAAAACGGCGACACAATACATTTCCATTCTCTGGACTACATCCTGCTAGAAATCTAGATCTAGTAGGACAATGGTCTTGCTACAAGGGAGATCCAGCAGGAGTTTGAGAATGAACGATGAAGAAGAAGAATAATATGATTATTACTTAGGATGTATTTATAAATTGTGAGTTGGACATTGAGAATATGAGAGGATTGATAGAAAAAACGTGCAAGATATGTATTCGTCTGAATAAAGACGAAGCAAGTTGACGCTTCGATCATAAGATCTTCGTCGCAATAGTTTGTATACGGAAGCACATTAAAAACACAATACCTGTATAATCCAGGAACAGAGTGTGAAATGTAAATAAAAGTGTTTGCAAGTTTATATATTTGGAATCTGTATTCGTTTTCCTATGAATCCATGATAATCATTAATTCTTGCATTTGATTGTTACGCAATACACTGCATGCTGTGCAGGCAAGGGAGAAAACAAATAATAACATATCGTACACATTACCCTCAGTATGTCCACCGTGTGCTTTCACACAAGATTGTCATCGGCTCCTCATGGAAAGCACAAATTTCTACAGGAAATTCCGAGAAATCAAGTCCCATTCACTCGTGAGAGCAGCTTCTGGAAAACCTTGCCTGTAGACTCTGCATCCAAGATCGCCCCACATATGT
The DNA here is from genome assembly GCA_034231615.1 of Meghimatium bilineatum. Classification (NCBI taxonomy): domain Eukaryota; kingdom Metazoa; phylum Mollusca; class Gastropoda; order Stylommatophora; family Philomycidae; genus Meghimatium; species Meghimatium bilineatum. The sequence continues at coordinate 20,607,041 of CM067310.1, forward strand.
TCTATTGGGGACACATATGGGGAAAGGGCAGGCCAATCAATCCTCACAATGCTCTGCTTATGTAGATATTGCCGTGTAATGCGCGCGGCGTGCGCACATGCGTTATCCTGATGGAGAACCTGCAAATCGAAATAATGTGTGAAAGTGCGAATAACCAGTGCACCCAGAACCTTATCTTTATATCTCACAACATTAACATTTCCACGGAAGACATGCAGAGGCAAGCGATTGTATAACCTGAATTCTCCTCAAAATTGAATACTGTCACCTCCAAGGCGGGTATATTGACCAACATAGCAATCTGCAGAGCGCTCTCTCCACACTGTCGCCAAATCCGCATGCGTCCATCGGCAAAGGATAGGTTTCATCTACTCTCGTATGTGAATATGACAACATTCGAAATCAAGAGAGCGTCCATGATCTACACTTATAAAAATGTGTAGGAATTGGGGAATGGCCAGGAACGGATAAAGCGCCAGGGCCGCAGTGCTAAAAAACATCTGATTTCATAACGGAAGAGAGAGGAACCACTCCCACCAATCCGTCCTTTATCTACGGACATGATTAGGACATTGATTATGTCGGATCGATCTATATATTTAGATTTTTATACTGCTTCCACCCTTACCAGCTCATCCGCTCTCTCATTGAACGCAACACCCCCATGTCCTGGCAGGAAAATGAAGTTAACAGCTTTACCCAATCAGTGAGGACGACTCAATTCACGTAGAAATCACTTCCTGTATGTGTGAACAGAACGGGGAATGTGACAGGCACATACAGTTGAGGCCATGCATGGCTGCAACCGATGCTTGCATATATACATACATACATACTTACATACATACGTACATACACGCACGCACGTCCACACACACACACATCTTTTTGTGCATGTCGTCTTTACACCGTCGTTATGACGTGATATTGTCTGTCTGTACCGTGATGGTAGGTGCAGAACGTTCTTAACATCCTTAAACAACAATATCGAAAACTTGCAAGACAATGTCACGGTTATTGTAATTGTTACCCCACTCTTTAAGCTATTAAGGTTTTCATTTGAAGTACCCTAGAACTTACTTCGTGCGGCTGTTGCCGTGGTCATGATGACTTCACTTCTTGATTCTCTGCGTGCACCAGGATCACTTTGACCACCTATCAGATACAGCAGGCAGCTTCACCCCGAAACTTGTTTAGTAGTCTCCTATGACATGCATGGCAGGTAATGGTGTTATTTTTATATGATCATCTTTGAGGTCGCAGAAACACACGGGTGATACTACTGATATAAAATCAAACTATTTTTAAAAAAATCAATGTTATACAATTACGAAGGTCAGGATGACTGGACAAACAAAACTGTGACATTCATTTTTTTCATTGATTGTATATCTCTGATATAACCAAATTGGACTAACATCCGCGGTTGTATAGCTCTGATATAATTAAATTGGACTAACATCCGCGGTTGTATAGCTCTGATATAATTAATTGGACTAACATCCGCGGTTGTATAGCTCTTATATATAACCAAATTGGACTAACATCCGCGGTTGTATAGCTCTTATATATAACCAAATTGGACTAACATCCGCGGTTGTATAGCTCTTATATATAACCAAAATTGGACTAACATCCGAGATTGTATAGCTCTTATATATAACCAAATTGGACTAACATCCGCGATTGTATAGCTCTGATATAACCACATTGGACTAACATCCGCGGTTGAAAGCAGCGTACCTCAGCATAAGAGGTATATTATATTCACAAAAATCATGAATAACCGTACTCATCTTGTGACCTGGCTTCTTGTTCGGGTTCTCCCGAGTTCAATTCCCAATTCACCGACATATTTTTTTCAATCATCAATATTTCCTAGGTCGACCAAGCCTAAAGAATAGGGTACCAAATCTTCTGGAAAGTAAAGGCGGCAAGCTTAGTACTCAACACATCATTTATAGGAATGTCTTTGGTCATGAAAAACATTGTTTTCCAATGCACGGACCTAAAACTGTTGTCCAAAACGCGGGCCGAACACGGTTGCCCAGTACACGTGCCTAACACTGTTACCCAATACATGGGCCTAACACTTGCGCACAACGCCTCAATATGGTAGAAAACGGGAAACTATAATAAATACTTATATAAAGTTATACACATGATAATACATATTTGGTTTATTTAAACCAAACCAATTAAACATATGAACAAGGAACGAAACACTTTCCTGAATGCAAAGAAGACAATTAATTCATAATGATAGAAATGAACTCACATTTACTACAATAATCATAGACAAAGATCAATTGGAAATTGTCAATAACATATAATATCTCGAGTCAGCTATTAACATTACCAGTATTGGAACACATCACGAGACAACACATCAAGTGGTTTTCACACACGTCCAGATAACTAACAGACAGCATGCATCAGATAGATTTGATACATAGACAGGACATCACGGCTTTAAAGCCAGAGGCAGACCATGTAGAACATGGAACACAATAATCAAAGAGGTCACGGGAAGAAGCTACAAACAGAACACAATAAGGCCATCTTCAGAGAACACTTTTACCACTGACACCGCACGGCAACAAGGGCCAAAGCGTAAAGATAGACAGACAGACAGACATATAGATTGATAGATAGATAGATAGATAGATAGATAGATAGATAGATAGATAGATAGATAGATAGATAGATAGATAGATAGATAGATAGATAGATAGATAGACAGGCAGGCAGGCAGGCAGCAGACAGACAGACAGAGATAGATAGATAGATAGATAGATAAATAGATAGATAGATAGATAGATAGATAGATAGATAGATAGATAGATAGATAGATAGATAGATAGATAGATAGATAGATAGATAGATAGATAGATAGATAGATAGATAGATTAGATTAGATTAGATTAGATTAGATTAGATTAGATTAGATTAGATTAGATTAGATTAGATTAGATTAGATTAGATTAGATTAGATTAGATTAGATAGATAGATATTAGATTAGATTAGATTAGATTAGATTAGATTAGATTAGATTAGATTAGATTAGATTAGATTAGATTAGATTAGATTAGATTAGATTAGATTAGATTAGATTAGATTGATGGATGGATGGATGGATGGATGGATGGATGGATGGATAGATAGATAGATAGATAGATAGATAGATAGATAGATAGATAGATAGATAGATAGATAGATAGATAGATAGATAGATAGATAGATAGATAGATAGATAGATAGAATTAATCATTTAAACAACTCACAGTTTCCTATATCTGGTTTACATTCTCCAAGGTAAGTTATCGATTCCTTCATAAATTTCTTAGAAACAACTCTGTAACTTCAAGAAAACAACACACAGAGTATAATCTACTAGTGGAACTGACAATATTTTGCTAAACAACGCAATAATGGTCCTCAAACACAAATAACCATGGTTGTTAAAGAGATATTGAAATATTTAATTTTAAATTGTGACGGTTCTCACACAAATCTGTTACAGATCCCACGAAATAAATCGGTTATTTTTTATCAGGATCCGAAATTGAATTAAATATCTTTGGTGTTCTTTTTTCTCCACAAAATTATAGTTAGTTCTAAATACCCAGCGTGCTAGTTCTTAATTAAACATATGACGTGTTAGTTCTAAAACACGATGATGTAGTCCTAGAGGTGATGTTTCATTAGCAATCTGTAACTCAAATAAATGGTAATACAGGAGGGATGATATTTCTCAAACAAAGTGTCGGTAGTTTGCGAATATAAAGGCGGTAGTTCTCAAACAAGGCAGTACTACTTGTTGAGAAGAACAAGTTTTCTTCTAAAAGAAGAAATAAAAAACAGAGCGCACCAAATTGCCCCTTTGATATTGTGATTTAAAAAAAAAATTTCTTTGTCCGTAATATCTGTTGCAAATATTTGAGTGTACATTAAACGCACATTTTGATTGGCTGTAACTAATCACAATCTAAAAGTAAACTATATTTAGATTCATTCAGAAATACTCCACTGTCCACTTCTTGTTGCCTTATCTTTTCTTCTTTTCAAAATGTGGATTAAACGCTTGAAACTTAGTCAAGACTTTTTCTTAGAGATTTTAAGTGTGCTTGTTGTATGAGGTAACCGGTTTCAATGTTCAAGATAGCGTTTTCTAACTTAATTGTATAATTGTAGGACACAAAGGCAATATGAAATTTAAAGAAAAATGAAAATAAGAGGGAAAACCTTAGAAAATGAAATTTATGAAATAAATTAATCAGTCAGTTAATTATTTAGTCAGTTAGTTATTTAGTCAGTTAGTTATTTGTTTGTTTGTTTGTTTGTTTTTCGTTCGCTCCATTGTAACCATCACGGATATCCGTGCGATTTCCGCCGGGAGCGTGACTACGTTGTGCCACCGTTATGCGCCTTGTAGGCCTAGCACATCCGATTTCGGCATGCCTTGACAATTCGGGTGGGCTACCCTTAGCCTGTGACAGCCTCTATATCTGTCTCCAGGCACGCGTAGTGGCGACTCTTCGCCCAGACAATTTTTGCTCTCGTCTGACTCGCACGAGGTGTTCCACTGTCTATGAACTTGCCTCGTGTAATTGGACGTGCTGTGCCTGTGCCCATTGGGTACTGAACCGTTTAGTTAGTTATTTAGTCAGTTAGTTAATTATTTACTAAATTAGTAAGGTACTTGGTTAATTAGTTAGTTATTTAAACAGTTAGTTAATTATTTAGTCAATCAGTTAGTCATATAGTCAATCATCAATCAGTTAGTTTTTTAGCAATCAGGTAGTTCATTAGTCAGTCAATCTGTTAGTTATTCAATTAATTAATTAGTATAATTAACGTATGCATGATGTTCTAGTTTACCGTGTGTCTGATATCCCAATTTAACGTATGTCTGATGTCCCACGTTAACGCATGCCTGATTTCCTAGTTTAAAGTTTGCCTGATTTCCTAGTTTAAAGTTTGCCTGATTTCCTAGTTTAAAGTTTGCCTGATTTCCTAGTTTAAAGTTTGCCTGATTGCCTAGTTTAAAGTTTGCCTGATTGCCTAGTTTAAAGTTTGCCTGATTTCCTAGTTTAAAGTTTGACTGATTTCCTAGTTTAAAGTTTGCCTGATTGTCTAGTTTAAAGTTTGCCTGATTTCCTAGTTTAAAGTTTGCCTGATTTCCCAATATTCGTCGTGTTCATACTGTCCCAATAATCACCATATGCTTGGTGTTTCACCGCGTCCTTGATGTCCCAGTATTCATCATGTGACTGATGTCCCAGTATTCACCGCGTACCTGTGTCCTAGTATTCACCAAGTGCCTGATGTCCCAATATTCACCAAGTGCCTGATGTCCCAGTATTCACCAAGTGCCTGATGTCCCAGTATTCACCGTGTACCTGTGTCCCGGTATTCACCGTGTACCTGTGTCCTAGTATTCACCAAGTGCCTGATGTCCCAATATTCACCAAGTGCCTGATTTCTAGGTATCCACCAAGTGCCTGATGTCCCAATATTCACCACGGGCCTGATGTCCCAGTATTCACCAAGTGCCTGATGTCCCAGTATTCACCAAGTGCCTGATGTCCCAGTATCCACCAAGTGCACGATGTGCCAGTATTCACCAAGTGCATGATGTCCCAGTATTCTCCAAGTGCCTGATGTCCCAGTATTCACCAAGTGCCTGATGTCCCAGCTCCACCAAGTGCATGATGTCCCAGTATTCTCCAAGTGCATGATGTCCCAGCTCCACCAAGTGCATGATGTCCCAGTATTCTCCAAGTGCATGATGTCCCAGCTCCACCAAGTGCATGATGTCCCAGCTCCACCAAGTGCATGATGTCCCAGTATTCTCCAAGTGCATGATGTCCCAGCTCCACCAAGTGCATGATGTCCCAGCTCCACCAAGTGCATGATGTCCCAGTATTCACCAAGTGCACGATGTCCCAGTATTCACCAAGTGCACGATGTCCCAGTATTCACCAAGTGCACGATGTCCCAGTATTCACCAAGTGCACGATGTCCCAGTATTCACCAAGTGCACGATGTCCCAGTATTCACCAAGTGCACGATGTCCCAGTATTCACCAAGTGCATGATGTCCCAGCTCCACCAAGTGCATGATGTCCCAGTATTCACCAAGTGCATGATGTCCCAGTATTCTCCAAGTGCATGATGTCCCAGCTCCACCAAGTGCATGATGTCCCAGCTCCACCAAGTGCATGATGTCCCAGTATTCTCCAAGTGCATGATGTCCCAGCTCCACCAAGTGCATGATGTCCCAGCTCCACCAAGTGCATGATGTCCCAGTATTCACCAAGTGCACGATGTCCCAGTATTCACCAAGTGCACGATGTCCCAGTATTCACCAAGTGCACGATGTCCCAGTATTCACCAAGTGCACGATGTCCCAGTATTCACCAAGTGCACGATGTCCCAGTATTCACCAAGTGCACGATGTCCCAGTATTCACCAAGTGCACGATGTCCCAGTATTCACCAAGTGCACGATGTCCCAGTATTCACCAAGTGCACGATGTCCCAGTATTCTCCAAGTGCATGATGTCCAATTGTAACGTATGGCTGATGTCCTAGTATTCACCGTGTGACTGATAGTTAAAATTATCACATTTATATATCACACGATGGCGAATATCTGCATCACATGGTGGCGAATATCTGCATAACATGGTGGCGAATATCTGCATCACATGGTGGCGAATATCTGCATCGCATGGTGGCGAATATCTGCATCGCATGGTGACGAATATCTGCACTGGTCTCAAGATATAAACAAGATATAAACAAGATATAAACAAGATATAAACAAGATATAAACAAGATATAAACAAGATATAAACAAGATATAAACAAGATTTACACAAGATGTAAATAAGATAACGAGCCGTGTCATAAATTTAAAACTTTTATTGATGTGACAAATTATAACCTGCACAAATTGACATTTAATTTAGAATTTCTGAGAGATATCGCTGTGTCACATTCTTGTCAAATATTCCATTTCTCTAGATTAGAACAAGTTCAGGAGGGATAACCATCGTTCCAGATATTAGTTACTCAAGTTTCAGACAATACATAACAGTCTGTAATCTAAACCAAGCAAGCAAAAAATGTAAGGGTAAATTATAACAGCGCATAACAACTGCAAATTATCAGTAATATCACAGGTATATGTTGTTGGGTTGTCAATTTAAAAAAAATGGGAAACCATAAAAATAGCAGTCACCTGTAAGCCATCATAAGCACTAATAATAGTGTCTGCAAACCATCAAAAGCGCTAATCATAGCGTCTGCAAACCATCAAATGCACTAATCATAGTGTCTACAAACCATCAAAAACACAAATCATAGTGTCTGCAAACCATCAAAAGCACTAATCACAGTGTTTGCAAACCATCAAATGCACTAATCATAGTTTATGCAAACCATCAAATGCACTAATCATCACAAACAAAATTTTTCTTATTATGTGTGTCTTATGTGTCTTATGTTTCATTGGATTCTTTTTTGTCTTTGGTGTCTTATGTGTCTTATGTGTTTTATGTGTCTTATGTGTTTTATGTGTCTTATGTGTCTTATGTGTCTTATGTGTCTTATGTGTCTTATGTGTCTTATGTGTTTTATGTGTCTTATGTGTCTTATGTGTTTTATGTGTCTTATGTGTCTTATGTGTCTTATGTGTCTTATGTGTCTTATGTGTCTTATGTGTTTTATGTGTCTTATGTGTTTTATGTGTCTTATGTGTCTTATGTGTCTTATGTGTCTTATGTGTCTTATGTGTCTTATGTGTCTTATGTGTCTCATGTGTCTTATGTGTTTTATGTGTCTTTAGTGTCTTATGTGTCTTGGTGTCTTATGTGTTTTATGTGTCTTATGTGTCTTATGTGTCTTTAGTGTCTTATGTGTCTTGGTGTCTTATGTGTTTTATGTGTTTTATGTGTCTTATGTGTTTTATGTGTCTTTAGTGTCTTATGTGTCTTGGTGTCTTATGTGTTTTATGTGTCTTATGTGTCTTATGTCAATGAAATGAAAGTTGTGATTAATTAAATCTGTGTGGAACATGCTTCTTTTTAAAATTAGCCATTAAAGTTTCAGGTGGGAACTAATCCAACCAGTTCACAAGAACGAGAACAAAGTAACAGCGGAGAAGTACAACTAACATCAGAAACAATATAAATTATACGGAGTATTTGAGAAGAAGAGAGGGATTCGCTGCAGATTGTTAAAGGAGGTACACTAAATAACATAATGCGGTATCTGTTTAGGTAACTTATGAATTACACCAATGGGTATGATGGCGGCTGTGAAAGTCAACAAGACTCAAATTGCAGTCGTACCCGTGCAAGGATATATATGAGATCATCAAGATCATATAGAAGTAAAGAATAAAATAGAGAATCATAAAATATAAGATATATTGAATCTTTAGCGCTGTAAAATGTTTAACATGTCTTCAGCGATAGAAAACATCAAGTATAGTGTTTGCATATCATCAAAAACACTAAGTGTAGTGTCGCATATCATCAAACACTTACAATAGTGTCTGCATACCATCAAACACTTACAATAGTGTCTGCATACCATCAAACACTTACAATAGTGTCTGCATACCATCAAACACTTACAATAGTGTCTGCATACCATCAAAACACAAATAATAACAGAAATTAATCATACTGCCCACAACCATCAAAAAAGTTAAATTAAGTGCACAGCACTCGAAATATAATAAATCACAAAATTTAATCGCAACACCTGCACATTTTGAACAGAACTAATCAAAGTGCGCGCAAACCTTGAAAAATAATCGTCTTTCCTACAAACAAGCAGATAGATGAGGAAGGGGGTGTGTGTTCAAACTTAGCAAATATTAAAGTGGCTTTTAATACTGGGACTTTACCAAAATTGACAAATCTGAAAGTGGCTTTTAATACTTGGAACTTTACCAAAATTGACAAATATGAAAGTGGCTTTTACTACTGGGAACTTTAACAAAATTGACAAATCTGAAAGTGGCTTTTAATACTGGGAACTTTACCAAAATTGACAAATCTTAAAGTGGCTTTTAATACTGGGAACTTTACCAAAACTGACAAATCTGAAAGTGGCTTTTAATACTTGGAACTTTATCAAAATTGACCAGTCTGAAAGTGGCTTTTACTACTGGGAAATTTACCAAAATTGACAAATATAAAAGTGGCTATTAATATTGGGAACTTTACCAAAATTGACAAATCTGAAAGTGGCTTTTAATAACAGAAAACTTAACCAAAATTGGCAAATCTGAAAGTGGCTTTTAATACTAGGAAACTTAACCAAAATTGACAAATCTGAAAGAGGCTTTTAATACTAGGAACATAACCACAATTGGCAAATCTGAAAATGGCTTTTAATACTGGGAACTTAACTAAAATTGGCACATCTGAAAGTGGCTTTTAATAATAGAAACTTAACCAAAATTGGCACATCTGAAAGTGGCTTTTAATACTAGGAAACCTAACGAAAATCGACAGATTTGAAAGTGGCTTTTAATGCTAGGAACATAACCAAAATTGGCAAATCTGAAAGTGGCTTTTAATGATAGGAACATAATCAAAATTGGCACATCTGAAAGTGGCTTTTAATAATAGAAACTTAACCAAAATTGGCACATCTGAAAGTGGCTTTTAATACTAGGAAACCTAACGAAAATCGACAGATTTGAAAGTGGCTTTTAATGCTAGGAACATAACCAAAATTGGCAAATCTGAAAGTGGCTTTTAATGCTAGGAACATAACCAAAATTGGCAAATCTGAAAGTGGCTTTTAATGCTTGGAACATAACCAAAATTGGCAAATCTGAAAGTGGCTTTTGATACTGGGAACTTAACCAAAATTGGCAAATCTGAAAGTGGCTTTTGATACTGGGAACTTAACCAAAATTGGCAAATCTGAAAGTGGCTTTTGATACTGGGAACTTAACCAAAATTGGCAAATCTGAAAGAGGCTTTTAATGCTAGGAACATAACCAAAATGTCGGTAAAAACACCTTCTCGGAAAAATTAACTCATATGGAAGTGAGTTCTAACATGGGAGTGAGTTCTATCATGGGAGTGAGTTCTATCATGGGAGAGAGTTCTAACATGGGAGTGAGTTCTATCATGGGAGTGAGTTCTAACATGGGAGAGAGTTCTAACATGGGAGTGAGTTCTAACATGGGAGTGAGTTCTAACATGGGAGTGAGTTCTAACATGGGAGTGAGTTCTATCATGGGAGTGAGTTCTACCGCTCACAAAGTAAAGGTGATTATGGAAAGTGGCTCTAGAAAGGGAATATAGTATACACGAAAATAAGATTACAGAATACTTAATCGTGATTATAATAATGGTAGGTGAGCATATCAAGTTGTCTGAGTTTCTGAGATGTTGAAGGTTGATCATAGACAAAAGTTGTTCATTGTCGTAATCGTTGAGTTGTGTGGGGAATGTCGAGAATGGAAACCAAACATCGGCAAATAATGTACAGCTTCCGTCTGAAAAAATTAACAATAAAACAATAAAAATTAATTGTATTTTAGAATAATTGTGATAACAGGAGATATAGATACATCTTCACGTGATTGTCTACGATATAAAACATACTGAGCGATGGGAAATGAAGCATTCTTAACGATTCATTTAACTGTTTCCATGATTTTCATTGGTTTTTATGGTTACACTATGGAACAGCCAATGGCAATCAAAGAAAGAGTCAAATGAGTCATTTTATAAAACTGGATTTCCCATTAGCAAATAGGTCTCGCAATTGCAACACTCAAATTAACACAAATGAGAAAGATATGGCAAAGTATTAATAACGACACTAAAATAATTCTTTTAAAATATGTGTTTTCCTAGTGGCAACATATGGATGCGAGACCTGGACTTTAAACAAAATAGTATCCAAAAGAATAAATTCATTTGAAATAAAATGCTACAAAAAGAATTCTACAAATATCATGGATAGAGAAAAAGAAGAACATTGAAGTTTTGAAATTACTTAAATTAAATGAAGGGTGGCTTCTAAATACCATCATAAGAAGGAAGCTACAGTATTTTGGACACTTAAAGCGACCTGATAGTATCGAAAGGCTGATTCTAGAGAGCACAGTGCCGGGTAGGAGAAGAAGAGTAAGACTAAGAAAATGATGGACCAGCGACATCGAAGAATGTATGCACGTCTTTGGCCAATGCAGGCCTGCTTGCCCAGAACAGAGAGGCGTTCAGCGTATCCACGACGAAGACAACGTTCTGGAAAGAATATATCACGTGATATAAATAGATATTACAATGTAGACCAGGGACATAAAACAACATAGAGTGATTAAGTAGATCGCGACGTAGAAAGATTGAGTAGATTGTGACGTAGATAGATTGAGTAGATTGTGACGTAGATGGATTGAGTAGATTGTGACGTAGATGGATTGAGTAGATTGTGACGTAGATATATTGTGACGTAGATGGATTGAGTAGATTGTGACGTAGATGGATTGAGTAGATTGTGACGTAGATGGATTGAGTAGATTGTGACGTAGATAGATTGAGTAGATCAGCGTCATTATTTCGATAAGATTTTTTTTTAAAGCCGAACTCATTAATGGTATCCATGACCTCAAATGATATACGAAAACTGGCTGATGACCTTTTTTTTAAGGCCCACCATACCCAAGATGTATCTACGACCACCAGTCTCCAGTAAAGACCTGTTATCTAGAATTCTCACGTAAATGGAAGGGTCCTTGCTAGGCTTTCGATTTCTCAATATTTATATACTTGGAGTTACCTTGGCTATTTTTGGCATACACGTCGATTCCAAGTATGTAAATAATGACCAACCAACAGCAAAACAATAATCAATAACGTAACTAATGGGCGTTCTACTTAATTCAGTTAGCACGTCTGTGCTGAAGATGATCATGGTACTTCTCTGTATTTCAATACTTTAAATATGTATTTGCCTGTTGTCAAAAGTACAAATATATGATTATTTCAAAACATCAGAAGTGCAAATATATGATTATTTCAAAACATCAGAAGTACAAATATATGGTTGTTTCAAAACATCAGAAGTACAAATGTAGGATTATTTAACAACATCAGAAGTACAAATATATGGTTATTGTGGTTATTTTAAAACATCAGAAGTACAAATATATGATTATTTTAAAACATCAGAAGTACAAAAATATGATTATTTTAAAACATCAGAAGTACAAATATATGATTATTTCAAAATATCAGAAGTACAAATATATGATTCTTGTTTATCTCTTATTGCTTATTTGAAAACTCCTCAGTGCTCCCATACATCTTTCTGTGGATATCCATCTCTGTGGCCCAGTGTTCTTCCCTTAACTGGTTTAGTGTATTGCAGTCTTGCAGGATATGTTCAGTGGTCTGTGCTGCCTGTCCACAAGAGCACAGTGGTGATGGGACCAATCTTAGCCTATTTAAGTTGTTGTTTAATCTGTTGTGTCCTGTTCTGAGGCGGAAGATAATAACCTGCTCTGCTCTGTCGAGATAGTGGTAATTGTCTTTTGGGTGGTCGACTTTCCTTATGACTTTGATGAAGGTCTTCTTTACTTGGTAGGTGATTTCTTGGTCTTTTTGTTCCTTTTTTTGCTCCATCCTTTGCCAGTCTGTCTGCCTCTTCATTTCCTGGTATGCCACAGTGGGATGGTATCCACTGTAGTACTACCATTCTTCGGATGCTCACTTCTCGCATGACTTTCTTCAGGTATGGCAGTTTATCGCTGTCAATGGCTTGTAGGACAGACATACCATCAGTAAGAAATACCACCTGCTGCCATTGGCTTGTTGTGTTTTTAATTATTTCTGCAGCCATGTTTAAAGCCTGTACTTCTGCAGAGTAGTTGGAGCAGAATATTCCAGTTGGTGAACATATGGATTCATTTTCTTTTTCTGGATATTTTATGTACACTCCAGCACCTCCAAAGTATGTTGTTCTGATACAGTTTAAGTTGCAATATAAAAGGCATAGCCCATCCGTTTTCCTATAGTAACATCCAAGACTGTGTTATCTAAAAAACCTCACCCGTTATCGATAAAATTATACATAACAAATTTACCCGATGTCTATAAAACATAACTGCCAACTTTACCCGATACAGTAGAAACCCGATTATCGGGAATAACTGGGAATCGGATAATTTCGATCATCGTAAATTGAGATAATTGGATATTGCCACGGAATGAAGCAAAACAGTGTAAATACATGCATTGAAATGAGCAGAATTCTATTGATAAAAGTACAGTAATATGTAAGCAACTATGTATTGCAAATAAGCTACATAGTAACGGCACGTGCGCAATACCCCTGGACCTCTCTACAGCGTCCGCGAACGCTTTCATTCTAAAATTATTTCACCCAAAATCGATTCGGATAATTGGGGATTCAGTTAATTTGGATTCGGATAATTGGGGATTCAGTTAATTTGGATTCGGATAATTTCTACTGTTTCTATAAAACATACATATCAACTTTATCCGTATGTCTACAAAACCAACATGTCAACTTGGTCATCCGTATGTCTACAAAACCAACATGTCAACTTGGTCATCCGTATGTCTACAAAACCAACATGTCAACATGGCCATCTATAAAATTGTACTGTCAACTATTGCATAACACTTAAATTTCTCTGTACAGAATCCTGTTAACCTGTAGAACTTGGATAATGAAGGTAGAAGTTGGAGAATGAAAATAGAAGTTGGAGAATGAAAATAGAAGTTGGAGAATGAAAGTAGAAGTTGGAGAATGAAAGTAGAAGTTGGAGAATGAAAGTAGAAGTTGGAGAATGAAAATAGAAGTTGGAGAATGAAAACAGAAGTTGGAGAATGAAAGTAGAAGTTGGAGAATGAAAGTAGAAGTTGGAGAATGAAAGTAGAAGTTGGAGAATGAAAATAGAAGTTGGAGAATGAAAACAGAAGTTGGAGAATGAAAGTAGAAGTTGGAGAATGAAAATAGAAGTTGGAGAATGAAAGTAGAAGTTGGAGAATGAAAGTAGAAGTTGGAGAGTGAAAGTAGAATTTGGAGAATGAAAGTAGAAGTTGGAGAATGAAAATAGAAATTGGAGAATGAAAGTAGAAATTGGAGAATGAAAGTAGAAATTGGAGAATGAAAGTAGAAATTGGAGAATGAAGGTAGAAATTGGAGAATGAAAGTAGAAATTGGAGAATGAAGGTAGACGTTGGAGAATGGAAGTAGAAGTTGAAAAATGAAGGTAGAAGTTGGTTAATGAAGGAAAAGTGAAAGTTGATGAAATGCTATATGGTGTTTGTGACTTACCAATGTTATTATCTGGACTAGAATTTCCGATGCCACGATCACGATTTTCACGAATTTTGATCAGGTCTGTAGGAATCTCTGCCCTTCTCTGATCTCGTCATCCTGTTTCCATCTCCGACAGAATATTCATTGTTGTTTGATACAGCCATGTCATCTAACAATGCTTGTCTTTTGGAGACAGAAATAAGCCGTTTGCTTAGAACCCGATTATTGACGTCATTTGATCCTGATCGTCTAAATTTATGATGGCTCGTGCAGAAAGAACCAGCATATCCATTCTGACACACTTGACCGGGCCTACATTGCACATCCCCACATTGCGTAACATGTTTACGAAATTGTGATAGTCTTAATGTTTTGCCCGCGCAGAAATCACTAATAGGTCCACGGTAACAATTGTGAGTGGGCTGACAATGCACTGCCCCACAATTCTTAGTAGGTGATTTAAATTCTGATTCTGTTCTCTGGCGATTCACGCAGACAGCTCCAGCGTGTCCCTCGATACAATGGCGGCCGGGCCCACAATTAAGCTCACTACATTCAACACTACTTCGCGCTTGAGTTTGGCTTCCGCTAAGAGCAAGGGTCAGGACGAAAAGGGTCGTCATCATCATAGCCATACGGCCTGACTTAATGACGGTTACTGTACCATATAATTGAGGTCTTCTGTCCGACATCTGTGTAGAGTGTGAGCAGTGGCTCGACCTGCAGATATGACAACATGTCAGAATATTTTCTGGTAGGTTTGATTCTAAACTGCTGTTCATTGTTGGTGATGTTTTCAATGCTAAATTTGAAATTGGTGACTGACTTACAAGCTTCTGCGACAATTCTGTTACAGGACACGACTTGGACATGAGACGAGGCAGACCTTTATTTGAATTTGTACCTCGCTATGACAAGGACTGAAAAACCGACCAATCACTGTGTCCCACGTATGTGTCTCGATGACATTTATAAGTCCTGTGATTTATAACTCAGATTCACTATCAACATTATAAACACGTTCTATTCTTATTTACGACTGCCCTAGCGACAATAGCGATGGCTTGTCATTTTGTCATAAGATTATTTACAAATGGCGGTTACAATGATTGACAACGAATGAAACACTACACCTGCTTCAAGTCTATTTATTGTGTATGCGTTCATCAAATAAACAAAATTGATAGTTTTACAAGATGTCAAAAATCATACGCGAGAAGAAGTAGAGAATTGTTTACAGTAAAGTAGGTGTTTTTACTTAATAGATTTGCCGTTTCGGTGATAGATTCTTCCCGCGCTTATAAATAAATGCTAATCATCAAGTGTCGTCTCTGCAGCGAAGATTGGCTGCAACAGATCTTCAACATCCCCTGTCTCTTGTCTTGGTGGTGTGCTCTGCTAGACTGTAACCTGTCCATCGTGTGATGTTACTCTCCCACTTGTATCTCTGCCTACCTCTTGCTCCTGTACCTGTAACCCAGTATTCACCAACTGCATGATGTCCCAGTTTTTACCAAGTGCATGATGTCCCAGTTTTCACCAATTGCCTGATGTCCCAGTATTCACTAAGTGCCTGATGTCCCAGGATTCACCAAGTGCATGATGTCCCAGTATTCACCAATTGCATGATGTCCCAATATTCACCAAGTGTCTGATGTCCAAATTTAACGTATGGCTGATGTCCTAGTATTCACCGTGTGACTGATAGTTAAACTTACTACATTTATATATCACACGATGGCAAATATCTACATCACATGGTGGCGAATATCTACATCACATGGTGGCGAATATCTACATCACATGGTGGCGAATATCTGTATCACGTGGTGGCGAATATTTGCATCAAATAGTGGCAAATAATTGCATCACACGGTGACGAATATCTACATCACATGGTGGCGAATATTTACATCACATGGTGGCGAATATTTACATTCACATGGTGGCGAATATCTACATCACATGGTGGTGAATATCTGCATCACGTGGTGGCGAATATTTACATCACATGGTGGCGAATATCTACATCACATAGTGGCGAATATTTACATCACATAGTGACGAATATCTGCATCACATGGTGGCAAATATCTGCATTACATGGTGGCGAATATCTGCATGACATGGTGATATACCTACACTGGTCTCAAGATATAAACAAGATATAAACAAGATACAAACAAGATATAAACAAGATATAAACATGATACAAACAAGATATAAACAAGATATAAACAAGATATAAACAAGATATAAACAAGATACAAACAAGATATAAACAAGATATAAACATGATACAAACAAGATATAAACAAGATATAAACAAGATATAAACATGATAAAAACATGATACAAACAAGATATAAACAAGATACAAACATGATACAAACTAAATATAAACAAGATATAAACAAGATATAAACATGATATAAACAAGATACAAACATGATACAAACAAGATATAAACAAGATATAAACAAGATATAAACATGATATAAACAAGATATAAACAAGATATACTCAATATATAAACAAGATACAGACAAGATATAAACAATTTATAAACAAGATACATGTCATAAATTTAAAACATGACTTTTATTGATGTGACAAATTATAACCTGCACAAATTGACATTTCATTTAGAATTTCTGAGAAATATCACTGTGTCACATTCTTGTCAAATATTCCAATACTCTAGATTAGTGCAAGTTCAGGAGGGATAACCAGCGTTCCAGATATTAGTTACTGAAGTTTCAGACAATACATAACAGTCTGTAATCTTAACCAAGCAAGCAAACAATGTAAGGGTAAATTATCACAGCCCATAACAACAGCAAATTATCAGTAATATCACAGGTATATGTTGTTGGTTTGTTAATTTTTATTAAAACATGGTAAACCATAAAAATAATATCACCTGCAAACCATAAAATGTACTAATCATAGTGTCTGTAATCTATCAAAAGCAATAATCATAGTGTCTGCAAACCAGCAAAAGCACTAATCATAGTTGTCTGCAAACCACCAAATGCACTAATTATAGTGTCTGCAAACCACCAAATGCACTAATTATAGTGTCTGCAAACCATCAAAAGCACTAATCATAGTGTCTGCAAACCACCAAATGCACTAATTATAGTGTCTGCAAACCACCAAATGCACTAATCATAGTGTCTGCAAACCACCAAAAGCACTAATCATAGTGTCTGCATAACATCAAATGCACTAATCATCACAAACATCACATCGCAAACCATCAAACAAAAATTCTTCTTCTTCAACGTTCAACAGTATTGTTCCAAGAATGAAGAAATTGTCTTTTAATAGAAAACATTCTGGTGCCTATGATCTTGAACTTGATCAAAGATCCAGAAATTTATCCAAGAACTTGAAAAGCTCTGCGTTGGAGGTACAGGGCCGGCTATCCTAAAACTTGAAAAGCTTTAAGTTGGAGGTACAGGGTCGTTATCCAAGAACTTGAAAAGCTCTAAGTTGGAGGTACAGGGGCGTTATCCAAGAAGTTGAAAATCTTTAAGTTGGAGGTACAGGGCCGGCTATCCAAGAACTAGAAAAGTTGGAGGTACAGGGCCGGCTATCCAAGAACTTGAAAAGTTTGAGGTACAGGGGCGGCTATCCAAATACTTGAAAAGTTGGAGGTACAGGGCCGGCTATTAAAGAACTTGAAAAGTTGGAGGTACAGGTCCCGATATCCAAGAAATTGAAAAGTTGGAGGTACAGGGCCGGCAATCCAAGAACTTGAAAAGTTGGAGGTACAGTGTCGGCTATCCAAGAACTTGAAAAGCTCTAAGTTGGAGGTACATGGGGGGGGGGGGTTTCCAAGAACTTGAAAAGCTTTAAGTTGGAGGTACAGGGGCGTTATCCAAGAACTTGAAAATCTTTAAGTTGGAGGTACAGGGGCGTTATCCAAGAACTTGAAATGCTTTAAGTTGGAGGTACAGGGGCGTTATCCAAGAACTTGAAAAGATCTACGTTGAAGGTACAGCAGCGGCTTTTCAAGAACTTGAAATGTTCAAAGTTGGGAAACTCTGTCAGTCTCCAGTAAAGCCAGACTTCTCGCTTGATATTGGAAAATCGAAACCGACAGTTCCAAGGAGTTTAACCAAATATTGGGAACCAAAAATCTCAGGACGTTAGGGAATCATCCTACAAGTGGTAGATCTTATAGAAATTAGAGAATATGTACATCCTCTACAAGCAGATGTGATACAACGATTACCATTACTATCGTCACACGGTCATATAGAATAGACAAGAACGATATTAGGACCTCTGGTTGTAAATTCTAGCCGCTGTCCTTCACGAACGGGGGGTCCGATATTTAGGTGGAAGAGGAATGTTAGCATGCAAACAGGACGAATGATTGTATTAGTCGGAAGCCAGTGAATTAAAAGATGTTTAATATTGCTTAAGACATTGTACATTCGAATTATTGATGGTGTAACACTGGACGTTGTACATTCGAATTATTGATGTTGTAACACTGGATGTTGTACATTCGAATTATTGATGGTGTAACACTGGACGTTGTACATTCGAATTATTGATGGTGTAACACTGGACGTTGTACATTCGAATTATTGATGTTGTAACACTGGACGTTGTACATTCGAATTATTGATGGTGTAACACTGGACGTTGTACATTCGAATTATTGATGGTGTAACACTGGATGTTGTACATTCGAATTATTGATGGTGTAACACTGGATGTTGTACATTCGAATTATTGATGGTGTAACACTGGACGTTGTACATTCGAATTATTGATGGTGTAACACTGGATGTTGTACATTCGAATTATTGATGGTGTAACACTGGATGTTGTACATTCGAATTATTGATGGTGTAACACTGGATGTTGTACATTCGAATTATTGATGTTGTAACACTGGACGTTGTAATCAAGACGTTGTAATCCTGCACGTTATTGAAACAAATAGATGTCATGTTATATCTTGATTCTTAAGTGTCTTATGTGTATTTGGTGTCTTATGTGTCTTATGTGTCTTTGGTGTCTTATGTGTCTTATGTGTCTTATATGTCTTATGTGTCTTTAGTGTCTTATGTGTCTTTGGTGTCTTATGTGTCTTATGTGTCTTATGTGTCTTTGGTGTCTTATGTGTCTTATGTGTCTTATATGTCTTATGTGTCTTTAGTGTCTTATGTGTCTTTGGTGTCTTATGTGTCTTATGTGTCTTATGTGTCTTTGGTGTCTTATGTGTCTTTGGTGTCTTATGTGTCGTATGTGTCTTTGGTGTCTTATGTGTCTTATGTGTCTTATGTGTCTTGGGTGTCTTATGTGTCTTTAGTGTCTTATGTGTCATGTGTCTTTGGTGTCTTATGTGTCTTTGGTGTCTTATGTGTCTTTGGTGTCTTATGTGTCTTATGTGTCTTATGTGTCTTATGTGTCTTATGTGTCTTTAGTGTCTTATGTGTCTTTAGTGTCTTATGTGTCTTTGGTGTCTTATGTGTCTTATGTGTCTTTGGTGTCTTATGTGTCTTATGTGTCTTTGGTGTCTTATGTGTCTTTAGTGTCTTATGTGTCTTATGTGTCTTATGTGTCTTTGGTGTCTTATGTGTCTTATGTGTCTTTGGTGTCTTATGTGTCTTATGTGTCTTATGTGTCTTTGGTGTCGTATGTGTCTTATGTGTCTTTAGTGTCTTATGTGTCTTATGTGTCTTATGTGTCTTATGTGTCTTATGTGTCTTATGTGTCTTATGTGTCTTATGTGTCTTTGGTGTCTTATGTGTCTTTAGTGTCTTATGTGTCTTATGTGCCTTATGTGTCTTTGGTGTCTTATGTGTCTTATGTGTCTTTAGTGTCTTATGTGTCTTATGTGTCTTATGTGTCTTTGGTGTCTTATGTGTCTTATGTGTCTTATGTGTCTTTGGTGTCTTATGTGTCTTATGTGTCTTATGTGTCTTATGTGTCTTATGTGTCTTATGTGTCTTATGTGTCTTATGTGTCTTTAGTGTCTTATGTGTCTTATGTGTCTTTGGTGTCTTATGTGTCTTATGTGTCTTTAGTGTCTTATGTGTCTTATGTGTCTTATGTGTCTTTGGTGTCTTATGTGTCTTATGTGTCTTTGGTGTCTTATGTGTCTTATGTGTCTTATGTGTCTTTGGTGTCTTTGTGTCTTTATTGTTTTATGTGTCTTATGTGTCTTATGTGTCTTTGGTGTCTTATGTGTCTTATGTGTCTTATGTGTCTTATGTGTCTTATGTGTCTTATGTGTCTTATGTGTCTTTATTGTTTTATGTGTCTTATGTGTCTTATGTGTCTTTGGTGTCTTATGTGTCTTATGTGTCTTATGTGTCTTTGGTGTCTTATGTGTCTTATGTGTCTTATGTGTCTTATATGTCTTATGTGTCTTTGGTGTCTTATGTGTCTTATGTGTCTTATGTGTCTTATGTGTCTTATGTGTCTTATGTGTCTTATGTGTCTTTGTTGTCGTATGTGTCTTATGTCTTTGGTGTCTTATGTGTCTTATGTGTCTTATGTGTCTTTGGTGTCTTATGTGTCTTATGTCTTTGGTGTCTTATGTGTCTTATGTGTCTTATGTGTCTTATGTGTCTTATGTGTCTTATGTGTCTTATGTGTCTTATGTGTCTTTGGTGTCTTATGTGTCTTATGTGTCTTATGTGTCTTATGTGTCTTTGGTGTCTTATGTGTCTTATGTGTCTTATGTGTCTTATGTGTCTTATGTGTCTTATGTGTCTTATGTGTCTTATGTGTCTTATGTGTCTTATGTCAATGAAATGAAAGTTGTGATTAATTAAATCTACGTGGAATATGCTCCTTTTAAAAATTAGACATTAAAGTTTCATGTGGGGACTAATCCAACCAGTTCACAAGAACGACAACAAAGTAACAGCGGAGAAGTACAACTAAATAGAAATTATACGGAATATTTGAGAAGAAGATAGGGATTCGCTGCATATTGTTAAAGGAGGTACACTAAATAACATAATGCTGTATCTGTTTAGGTAATTTATGAATTACACCAATGGGTATGATGGCGGCTGTGAAAGTCAACAAGACTCAAATTGCAGTGGAACCCGAGCAAGGATATAATATGAGATCATCAAGATCATATAGAAGTAAAGAATAAAATAGAGAATCATAAAATATAAGATATATTGAAGCCTTAGCGCTGTAAAATGTTTAACACGTCTTCAGCGATAGAAAACATCAAGTATAGTGTCTGCATACCATCAAAACACAAATAATAACAGAAATTAATCATACTGCCCACAACCATCAAAAAAGTTAAATTAAGTGCACAGCACTCGAAATATAATAAATCACAAAATTTAATCGCAACACCTGCACATTTTGAACAGAACTAATCAAAGTGCGCGCAAACCTTGAAAAATAATCGTCTTTCCTACAAACAAGCAGATAGATGAGGAAGGGGGTGTGTGTTCAAACTTAGCAAATATTAAAGTGGCTTTTAATACTGGGACTTTACCAAAATTGACAAATCTGAAAGTGGCTTTTAATACTTGGAACTTTACCAAAATTGACAAATATGAAAGTGGCTTTTACTACTGGGAACTTTAACAAAATTGACAAATCTGAAAGTGGCTTTTAATACTGGGAACTTTACCAAAATTGACAAATCTTAAAGTGGCTTTTAATACTGGGAACTTTACCAAAACTGACAAATCTGAAAGTGGCTTTTAATACTTGGAACTTTATCAAAATCGACAGATTTGAAAGTGGCTTTTAATGCTAGGAACATAACCAAAATTGGCAAATCTGAAAGTGGCTTATAATGCTAGGAACATAACCAAAATTGGCACATCTGAAAGTGGCTTTTAATAATAGAAACTTAACCAAAATTGGCAAATCTGAAAGTGGCTTTTAATACTAGGAAACCTAACGAAAATCGACAGATTTGAAAGTGGCTTTTAATGCTAGGAACATAACCAAAATTGGCAAATCTGAAAGTGGCTTTTAATGCTAGGAACATAACCAAAATTGGCACATCTGAAAGTGGCTTTTAATAATAGAAACTTAACCAAAATTGGCACATCTGAAAGTGGCTTTTAATACTAGGAAACCTAACGAAAATCGACAGATTTGAAAGTGGCTTTTAATGCTAGGAACATAACCAAAATTGGCAAATCTGAAAGTGGCTTTTAATGCTAGGAACATAACCAAAATTGGCAAATCTGAAAGTGGCTTTTAATGCTAGGAACATAACCAAAATTGGCAAATCTGAAAGTGGCTTTTGATACTGGGAACTTAACCAAAATTGGCAAATCTGAAAGTGGCTTTTGATACTGGGAACATAACCAAAATTGGCAAATCTGAAAGAGGCTTTTAATGCTAGGAACATAACCAAAATGTCGGTAAAAACACCTTCTCGGAAAAATTAACTCATATGGAAGTGAGTTCTAACATGGGAGTGAGTTCTATCATGGGAGTGAGTTCTATCATGGGAGAGAGTTCTAACATGGGAGTGAGTTCTTACATGGGAGAGAGTTCTAACATGGGAGAGAGTTCTAACATGGGAGTGAGTTCTAACATGGGAGTGAGTTCTAACATGGGAGTGAGTTCTTACATGGGAGAGAGTTCTAACATGGGAGTGAGTTCTATCATGGGAGAGAGTTCTAACATGGGAGTGAGTTCTTACATGGGAGAGAGTTCTAACATGGGAGTGAGTTCTTACATGGGAGAGAGTTCTAACATAGGAGTGAGTTCTACCGCTCACAAAGTAAAGGTGATTATGGAAAGTGGCTCTAGAAAGGGAATAAAGCATACACGAAAATAAGATTACAGAATACTTAATCGTGATTATAATAATGGTAGGTGAGCATATCAAGTTGTCTGAGTTTCTGAGATGTTGAAGGTTGATCATAGACAAAAGTTGTTCATTGTCGTAATCGTTGAGTTGTGTGGGGAATGTTGAGAATGGAAACCAAACATCGGCATATAATGTACAGCTTCCGTCTGAAAAAATTAACAACAAAACAAAAATAATTAATTGTATTTTAGAATAATTGTGATAACAAGAGATATAGATACATCTTCACGTGATTGTCTGCGATATAAAACATTCTTACCGATGGAAAATTAAGCATTCTTAACGATTCATTTAACTGTTTCCATGATTTTCATTTAGACTGAAGTTATTTAACTCCAACATCATCCCTATTCTATCATATGGGTGCGAAAGTTGGAAAGCCACAAAAGCCACAGATAAAAGACTCGACTCCTTTGAAAACAAATGCCTACGCACCATTCTGAACGTTAAGTGGAGTGACTTTAAATCTAACACTACTATAAGAGAGGAAAGCAAACAAACCTATATATCTTCCTTCATTAGACAAAGGCGTTGGACTTACATCGGCCATGTTCTTAGAATGAACAGCCTAAGAATTCCCCAGCAATCACTATATTGGGTGCCACCTGGAGTAAGAAGAAGAGGGAGACCTAGAGAAACTCTATGAAGAACCATTAATAGAGAAGGCATGTCAATGAACCTAAACAACACGCAAGAATTGAAAGACCTGGCAACACAAAGACAGAAATGGAAAGCTATGGTTTCTGCCCTATGCGCCGCCTATGGCCATGGAGGAACATAACATGATTTTCATTTGTTTTTATGGTTACTCTGTGTAACAGCCAATGACAATCAAAGAAATAGTCAAATGAGTTATTTTATAAAACTTGATTTCCCATTAGCAAATAGGTCTCGCAATTGCAACACTCAAATTAACACAAAAGATATGGCAAAGTATTAATAACGACACTAAAATAATTCTTTTAAGATCATGTGTTTTCCTAGTGGCAACATATGGATGCGAGACCTGGACTTTAAACAAAATAGTATCCAAAAGAATAAATTCATTTGAAATAAAATGCTACAAAAAGAATTCTACAAATATCATGAATAGAGAAAAAGAAGAACATTGAAGTTTTGAAATTACTTAAATTAAATGAAGGGTGGCTTCTAAATACCATCATAAGAAGGAAGCTACAGTATTTTGGACACTTAAAGCGACATGATGGTAACGAAAGGATGATTCTAGAGAGCAAATTGTCGGGTAGGAGAAGAAGCGTACGACTAAGAAAACGATGGACCAGCGACATCGAAGAATGTATGCACGTCTTTGGCCAATGCAGGCCTGCTTGCCCAGAACAGAGAGGCGTTCAGAGTATCCACGACGAAGACAACGTTCTGGAAAGAATATATCACGTGATATAAATAGATATTACAATGTAGACCAGGGACATAAAACAACATAGAGTGATTAAGTAGATCGCGACGTAGAAAGATTGAGTAGATTGTGACGTAGATAGATTGAGTAGATTGTGACGTAGATGGATTGAGTAGATTGTGACGTAGATGGATTGAGTAGATTGTGACGTAGATATATTGAGTAGATTGTGACGTAGATGGATTGAGTAGATTGTGACGTAGATGGATTGAGTAGATTGTGACGTAGATGGATTGAGTAGATCGCGACGTAGATAGATTGAGTAGATCAGTGTCATTATTTCGATAAGATTTTTTTTTAAAGCCGAACTCATTAATGGTATCCATGACCTCAAATAATAAATACGAAAACTGGCTGATGACCTTTTTTTTAAGGCCCACCATACCCAAGATGTATCTACGACCACCAGTCTCCAGTAAAGACCTGTTATCTAGAATTCTCACGTAAATGGAAGGGTCCTTGCTAGGCTTTCGATTTCTCAATATTTATATACTTGGAGTTACCTTGGCTATTTTTGGCATACACTTCGATTCCAAGTATGTAAATAATGGCCAACCAACATCAAAACAATAATCAAAAACGTAACTAATGGGCGTTCTACTTAATTCAGTTAGCACGTCTGTGCTGAAGATGATCATGGTACTTCTCTGTATTTCAATACTTTAAATATGTATTTGCCTGTTGTCAAAAGTAAAAATATATGATTATTTCACATCAGAAGTGCAAATATATGATTATTTCAAAACATGAGAAGTACATATATATGGTTGTTTCAAAACATCAGAAGTACAAATATAGGATTATTTCAAAACATCAGAAGTACAAATATATGGTTAGTGTGGTTATTTTAAAACATCAGAAGTACAAATATATGATTATTTTAAAACATCAGAAGTACAAAAATATGATTATTTCAAAACATCAGAAGTACAAAAATATGATTATTTCAAAACATCAGAAGTACAAATATATGAGTATTTTAAAACATCAGAAGTGCAAATATATGGTTATTGTGGTTATTTTAAAACATCAGAAATACAAATATATGATTATTTCAAAACATCAGAAGTACACAAATATGATTATTTTAAAAAATCAGAAGTACAAATATATGATTATTTTAAAACATCAGAAGTACAAAAATATGATTATTTCAAAACATCAGAAGTACAAAAATATGATTATTTCAAAACATCAGAAGTACAAATATATGAGTATTTTAAAACATCAGAAGTGCAAATATATGGTTATTGTGGTTATTTTAAAACATCAGAAATACAAATATATGATTATTTCAAAACATCAGAAGTACACAAATATGATTATTTTAAAACATCAGAAGTACAAATATATGATTATTTCAAAACATCAGAAGTACAAAAATATGATTATTTCAAAACATCAGAAGTACAAATATAGGAGTATTTTAAAACATCAGAAGTGCAAATATATGGTTATTGTGGTTATTTTAAAACATCAGAAATACAAATATATGATTATTTCAAAACATCAGAAGTACAAAAATATGATTATTTTAAAACATCAGAAGTACAAATATAGGATTATTTTAAAACATCAGAAGTACAAAAATATGATTATTTCAAAACATCAGAAGTACAAAAATATGATTATTTCAAAACATCAGAAGTACAAATATATGAGTATTTTAAAACATCAGAAGTGCAAATATATGATTATTTTAAAACATCAGAAGTACAACAATATGATTATTTCAAAACATCAGAAGTACAAATATATGAGTATTTTAAAACATCAGAAGTGCAAATATATGGTTATTGTGGTTATTTTAAAACATCAGAAATACAAATATGTGATTATTTCAAAACATCAGAAGTACACAAATATGATTATTTTAAAACATCAGAAGTACAAATATATGATTATTTTAAAACATCAGAAGTACAAAAATATGATTATTTCAAAACATCAGAAGTACAAAAATATGATTATTTCAAAACATCAGAAGTACAAATATATGATTCTTGTTTATCTCTTATTGCTTATTTGAAAACTCCTCAGTGCTCCCATACATCTTTCTGTGGATATCCATCTCTGTGGCCCAGTGTTCTTCCCTTAACTGGTTTAGTGTATTGCAGTCTTGCAGGATATGTTCAGTGGTCTGTGCTGCCTGACACAAGGACACAGTGGTAATGGGACCAATCTTAGCCTATTTAAGTTGTTGTTTAATCTGTTGTGTCCTGTTCTGAGGCGGAAGATAATAACCTGCTCTGCTCTGTCGAGATAGTGGTAATTGTCTTTTGGGTGGTCGACTTTCCTTATGACTTTGATGAGGGTCTTCTTTTCTTGGTAGGTGATTTCTTGGTCTTTTTGTTCCTTTTTTTGCTCCATCCTTTGCCAGTCTGTCTGCCTCTTCATTTCCTGGTATGCCACAGTGGGATGGTATCCACTGTAGTACTACCATTCTTCGGATGCTCACTTCTCGCATGACTTTCTTCAGGTCTGGCAGTTTATCGCTGTCAATGGCTTGTAGGACAGACATACCATCAGTAAGAAATACCACCTGCTGCCATTGGCTTGTTGTGTTTTTAATTATTTCTGCAGCCATGTTTAAAGCCTGTACTTCTGCAGAGTAATTGGAGCAGAATATTCCAGTTGGTGAACATATGGATTCATTTTCTTTTTCTGGATATTTTATGTACACTCCAGCACCTCCAAAGTATGTTGTTCTGCTACAGTTTAAGTTGCAATATACAAGGCATAGCCCATCCGTTTTCCGATAGCAACATCCAAGACTGTGTTATCTAAAAAACCTCACCCGTAATCGATAAAATTATACATAACAATTTTAGCCGATGTCTATAAAACATAACTGTCAACTTTACCCGATACAATAGAAACCCGATTATCGGAAATAACTGGGAATCGGATAATTTCGATCATGGTAAATTCAGATAATTGGATATTGCCAAGGAATGAAGCAAAACAGTGTAAATACATGCATTGAAATGAGCAGAATTCTATTGATAAAAGTACAGTAATATGTAAGCAACTATGTATTGCAAATAAGCTACATAGTAACGGCACGTGCGCAATACCCCTGGACCTCTCTACAGCGTCCGCGAACGCTTTCATTCTAAAATTATTTCACCCAAAATCGATTCGGATAATTGGGGATTCAGTTAATTTGGATTCGGATAATTTCTACTGTTTCTATAAAACATACATATCAACTTTATCCGTATGTCTACAAAACCAACATGTCAACTTGGTCATCCGTATGTCTACAAAACCAACATGTCAACTTGGTCATCCGTATGTCTACAAAACAACATGTCAACATGGCCATCTATAAAATTGTACTGTCAACTATTGCATAACACTTAAATTTCTCTGTACAGAATCCTGTTAACCTGTAGAACTTGGATAATGAAGGTAGAAGTTGGAGAATGAAAATAGAAGTTGGAGAATGAAAATAGAAGTTGGAGAATGAAAGTAGAAGTTGGAGAATGAAAGTAGAAGTTGGAGAATGAAAGTAGAAGTTGGAGAATGAAAGTAGAAGTTGGAGAATTAAAATAGAAGTTGGAGAATGAAAACAGAAGTTGGAGAATGAAAGTAGAAGTTGGAGAATGAAAGTAGAAGTTGAAGAATGAAAGTAGAAGTTGGAGAGTGAAAGTAGAATTTGGAGAATGAAAGTAGAAGTTGGAGAATGAAAATAGAAGTTGGAGAATGAAAACAGAAGTTGGAGAATGAAAATAGAAGTTGGAGAATGAAAATAGAAGTTGGAGAATGAAAGTAGAAGTTGGAGAATGAAAGTAGAAGTTGGAGAATGAAAATAGAAGTTGGAGAATGAAAATAGAAGTTGGAGAATGAAAATAGAAGTTGGAGAATGAAAGTAGAAGTTGGAGAATGAAAATAGAAGTTGGAGAATGAAAGTAGAAGTTGGAGAATGAAAATAGAAGTTGGAGAATGAAAGTAGAAGTTGGAGAATGAAAATAGAAGTTGGAGAATGAAAATAGAAGTTGGAGAATGAAAATAGAAGTTGGAGAATGAAAATAGAAGTTGGAGAATGAAAATAGAAGTTGGAGAATGAAAATAGAAGTTGGAGAATGAAAATAGAAGTTGGAGAATGAAAATAGAAGTTGGAGAATGAAAGTAGAAGTTGGAGAATGAAAATAGAAGTTGGAGAATGAAAATAGAAGTTGGAGAATGAAAGTAGAAGTTGGAGAATGAAAGTAGAAGTTGGAGAATGAAAGTAGAAGTTGGAGAATGAAAATAGAAGTTGGAGAATGAAAACAGAAGTTGGAGAATGAAAGTAGAAGTTGGAGAATGAAAGTAGAAGTTGGAGAATGAAAGTAGAAGTTGGAGAATGAAAATAGAAGTTGGAGAATGAAAACAGAAGTTGGAGAATGAAAGTAGAAGTTGGAGAATTAAAATAGAAGTTGGAGAATGAAAGTAGAAGTTGAAGAATGAAAGTAGAAGTTGGAGAGTGAAAGTAGAATTTGGAGAATGAAAGTAGAAGTTGGAGAATGAAAATAGAAATTGGAGAATGAAAGTAGAAATTGGAGAATGAAAGTAGAAATTGGAGAATGAAAGTAGAAATTGGAGAATGAAGGTAGAAATTGGAGAATGAAAGTAGAAATTGGAGAATGAAGGTAGACGTTGGAGAATGGAAGTAGAAGTTGAAAAATGAAGGTAGAAGTTGGTTAATGAAGGAAAAGTGAAAGTTGATGAAATGCTATATGGTGTTTGTGACTTACCAATGTTATTATCTGGACTAGAATTTCCGATGCCACGATCACGATTTTCACGAATTTTGATCAGGTCTGTAGGAATCTCTGCCCTTCTCTGATCTTGTCATCCTGTTTCCATCTCCGACAGAATATTCATTGTTGTTTGATACAGCCGTGTCATCTAACAATGCTTGTCTTTTGGAGACAGAAATAAGCCGTTTGCTTAGAACCCGATTATTGACGTCATTTGATCCAGATCGTCTATATCTACTTTTCTGGCAAAACAGTCCTGCAATTCCAACGTGACATATTCGACCGGGCGGACATATACGATCCCCACACTGCCCAAAAGGTCGTATAAATCCTGATTCTACCTGGCTATAATCCACGCAGATAGCTCCATAGGGTCCCTGGATACATTTTGTGCTGGCATAACATTTAATTTTCGAACATCGACTAATATATTTCGCTTGAGTTTGGCTTCCGCTAAGAGCAAGGGTCAGGACGAAAAGGGTCGTCATCATCATAGCCATACCGCATGGCTTAATGACGGTTACTGTACCATATAATTGAGGTCTTCTGTCCGACATCTGTGTTGAGTGTGAACAGTGGATCGACCTGCAGATGTGACAACATGTCAGAATATTTTCTGGTAGGTTTGATTCTAAACTGCTGTTCATTGTTGGTGATGTTTTCAATGCTAAATTTGAAATTGGTGACTGACTTACAAGCTTCTGCGACAATTCTGTTACAGGACACGACTTGGACATGAGACGAGGCAGACCTTTATTTGAATTTGTACCTCGCTATGACAAGGACTGATAAACCGACCAATCACTGTGTCCCACGTATGTGTCTCGATGACATTTATAAGTCCTGTGATTTATAACTCAGATTCACTATCAAAATTATAAACACTTTCTATTCTTATTTACGACTGCCCTAGCGACAATAGCGATGGCTTGTCATTTTGTCATAAGATTATTTACAAATGGCGGTTACAATGATTGACAACGAATGAAACACTACACCTGCTTCAAGTCTATTTATTGTGTATGCGTTCATCAAATAAACAAAATTGATAGTTTTACAAGATGTCAAAAATCATACGCGAGAAGAAGTAGAGAATTGTTTACAGTAAAGTAGGTGTTTTTACTTAATAGATTTGCCGTTTCGGTGATAGATTCTTCCCGCGCTTATAAATAAATGCTAATCATCAAGTGTCGTCTCTGCAGCGAAGATTGGCTGCAACAGATCTTCAACATCCCCTGTCTCTTGTCTTGGTGGTGTGCTCTGCTAGACTGTAACCTGTCCATCGTGTGATGTTACTCTCCCACTTGTATCTCTGCCTACCTCTTGCTCCTGTACCTGTAACCCAGTATTCACCAACTGCATGATGTCCCAGTTTTTACCAAGTGCATGATGTCCCAGTTTTCACCAATTGCCTGATGTCCCAGTATTCACTAAGTGCCTGATGTCCCAGGATTCACCAAGTGCATGATGTCCCAGTATTCACCAATTGCATGATGTCCCAATATTCACCAAGTGTCTGATGTCCAAATTTAACGTATGGCTGATGTCCTAGTATTCACCGTGTGACTGATAGTTAAACTTACTACATTTACATATCACACGATGGCAAATATCTACATCACATGGTGGCGAATATCTACATCACATGGTGGCGAATATCTACATCACATGGTGGCGAATATCTGTATCACGTGGTGGCGAATATTTGCATCAAATAGTGGCAAATAATTGCATCACACGGTGACGAATATCTACATCACATGGTGGCGAATATTTACATCACATGGTGGCGAATATTTACATTCACATGGTGGCGAATAACTACATCACATAGTGGCGAATATTTACATCACATGGTGGCGAATATCTACATCACATGGTGGTGAATATCTGCATCACGTGGTGGCGAATATTTACATCACATGGTGGCGAATATCCACATCACATAGTGGCGAATATTTACATCACATAGTGACGAATATCTGCATCACATGGTGGCAAATATCTGCATTACATGGTGGCGAATATCTGCATGACATGGTGATATACCTACACTGGTCTCAAGATATAAACAAGATATAAACAAGATACAAACAAGATATAAACAAGATATAAACATGATACAAACAAGATATAAACAAGATATAAACAAGATATAAACAAGATATAAACAAGATACAAACAAGATATAAACAAGATATAAACATGATACAAACAAGATATAAACAAGATATAAACAAGATATAAACATGATAAAAACATGATACAAACAAGATATAAACAAGATACAAACATGATACAAACTAAATATAAACAAGATATAAACAAGATATAAACATGATATAAACAAGATACAAACATGATACAAACAAGATATAAACAAGATATAAACAAGATATAAACATGATAAAAACAAGATATAAACAAGATATACTCAATATATAAACAAGATACAGACAAGATATAAACAATTTATAAACAAGATACATGTCATAAATTTAAAACATGACTTTTATTGATGTGACAAATTATAACCTGCACAAATTGACATTTCATTTAGAATTTCTGAGAAATATCACTGTGTCACATTCTTGTCAAATATTCCAATACTCTAGATTAGTGCAAGTTCAGGAGGGATAACCAGCGTTCCAGATATTAGTTACTGAAGTTTCAGACAATACATAACAGTCTGTAATCTTAACCAAGCAAGCAAACAATGTAAGGGTAAATTATCACAGCCCATAACAACAGCAAATTATCAGTAATATCACAGGCATATGTTGTTGGTTTGTTAATTTTTATTAAAACATGGTAAACCATAAAAATGATATCACCTGCAAACCATAAAATGCACTAATCATAGTGTCTGTAATCTATCAAAAGCAATAATCATAGTGTCTGCAAACCAGCAAAAGCACTAATCATAGTTGTCTGCAAACCACCAAATGCACTAATTATAGTGTCTGCAAACCACCAAATGCACTAATTATAGTGTCTGCAAACCATCAAAAGCACTAATCATAGTGTCTGCAAACCACCAAATGCACTAATTATAGTGTCTGCAAACCACCAAATGCACTAATCATAGTGTCTGCAAACCACCAAAAGCACTAATCATAGTGTCTGCATAACATCAAATGCACTAATCATCACAAACATCACATCGCAAACCATCAAACAAAAATTCTTCTTCTTCAACGTTCAACAGTATTGTTCCAAGAATGAAGAAATTGTCTTTTAATAGAAAACATTCTGGTGCCTATGATCTTGAACTTGATCAAAGATCCAGAAATTTATCCAAGAACTTGAAAAGCTCTGCGTTGGAGGTACAGGGCCAGCTATCCTAAAACTTGAAAAGCTTTAAGTTGGAGGTACAGGGTCGTTATCCAAGAACTTGAAAATCTTTAAGTTGGAGGTACAGGGCCGGCTATCCAAGAACTAGAAAAGTTGGAGGTACAGGGCCGGCTATCCAAGAACTTGAAAAGTTTGAGGTACAGGGGCGGCTATCCAAATACTTGAAAAGTTGGAGGTACAGGGCCGGCTATTAAAGAACTTGAAAAGTTGGAGGTACAGGTCCCGATATCCAAGAAATTGAAAAGTTGGAGGTACAGGGCCGGCAATCCAAGAACTTGAAAAGTTGGAGGTACAGTGTCGGCTATCCAAGAACTTGAAAAGCTCTAAGTTGGAGGTACATGGGGGGGGGGGGTTTCCAAGAACTTGAAAAGCGTTAAGTTGGAGGTACAGGGGCGTTATCCAAGAACTTGAAAAGCTTTAAGTTGGAGGTACAGGGGCGTTATCCAAGAACTTGAAAAGCTTTAAGTTGGAGGTACAGGGGCGTTATCCAAGAACTTGAAAAGATCTACGTTGAAGGTACAGCAGCGGCTTTTCAAGAACTTGAAATGTTCAAAGTTGGGAAACTCTGTCAGTCTCCAGTAAAGCCAGACTTCTCGCTTGATATTGGAAAATCGAAACCGACAGTTCCAAGGAGTTTAACCAAATATTGGGAACCAAAAATCTCAGGACGTTAGGGAATCATCCTACAAGTGGTAGATCTTATAGAAATTAGAGAATATGTACATCCTCTACAAGCAGATGTGATACAACGATTACCATTACTATCGTCACACGGTCATATAGAATAGACAAGAACGATATTAGGACCTCTGGTTGTAAATTCTAGCCGCTGTCCTTCACGAACGGGGGGTCCGATATTTAGGTGGAAGAGGAATGTTAGCATGCAAACAGGACGAATGATTGTATTAGTCGGAAGCCAGTGAATTAAAAGATGTTTAATATTGCTTAAGACATTGTACATTCGAATTATTGATGGTGTAACACTGGACGTTGTACATTCGAATTATTGATGGTGTAACACTGGACGTTGTACATTCGAATTATTGATGGTGTAACACTGGATGTTGTACATTCGAATTATTGATGGTGTAACACTGGATGTTGTACATTCGAATTATTGATGGTGTAACACTGGACGTTGTACATTCGAATTATTGATGGTGTAACACTGGACGTTGTACATTCGAATTATTGATGTTGTAACACTGGACGTTGTACATTCGAATTATTGATGTTGTAACACTGGACGTTGTACATTCGAATTATTGATGGTGTAACACTGGATGTTGTACATTCGAATTATTGATGGTGTAACACTGGATGTTGTACATTCGAATTATTGATGGTGTAACACTGGACGTTGTACATTCGAATTATTGATGGTGTAACACTGGACGTTGTACATTCGAATTATTGATGGTGTAACACTGGACGTTGTACATTCGAATTATTGATGTTGTAACACTGAACGTTGTACATTCGAATTATTGATGGTGTAACACTGGATGTTGTACATTCGAATTATTGATGGTGTAACACTGGATGTTGTACATTCGAATTATTGATGGTGTAACACTGGACGTTGTACATTCGAATTATTGATGGTGTAACACTGGACGTTGTACATTCGAATTATTGATGGTGTAACACTGGATGTTGTACATTCGAATTATTGATGGTGTAACACTGGATGTTGTACATTCGAATTATTGATGGTGTAACACTGGACGTTGTACATTCGAATTATTGATGGTGTAACACTGGACGTTGTACATTCGAAATATTGATGTTGTAACACTGGATGTTGTACATTCGAATTATTGATGGTGTAACACTGGACGTTGTACATTCGAATTATTGATGGTGTAACACTGGACGTTGTACATTCGAATTATTGATGTTGTAACACTGGACGTTGTAATCAAGACGTTGTAATCCTGCACGTTATTGAAACAAATAGATGTCATGTTATATCTTGATTCTTAAGTGTCTTATGTGTATTTGGTGTCTTATGTGTCTTATGTGTCTTTGGTGTCTTATGTGTCTTATGTGTCTTATATGTCTTATGTGTCTTTAGTGTCTTATGTATCTTTGGTGTCTTATGTGTCTTATGT
The DNA here is from genome assembly GCA_034231615.1 of Meghimatium bilineatum. NCBI lineage: Eukaryota > Metazoa > Mollusca > Gastropoda > Stylommatophora > Philomycidae > Meghimatium > Meghimatium bilineatum. The sequence continues at coordinate 20,641,843 of CM067310.1, forward strand.
GTCTTATGTGTCTTTGGTGTCTTATGTGTCTTATGTGTCTTATGTGTCTTTGGTGTCTTATGTGTCTTTGGTGTCTTATGTGTCGTATGTGTCTTTGGTGTCTTATGTGTCTTATGTGTCTTATGTGTCTTGGGTGTCTTATGTGTCTTTAGTGTCTTATGTGTCTTATGTGTCTTTGGTGTCTTTGGTGTCTTATGTGTCTTTGGTGTCTTATGTGTCTTATGTGTCTTATGTGTATTATGTGTCTTATGTGTCTTATGTGTCTTTAGTGTCTTATGTGTCTTATGTGTCTTTAGTGTCTTATGTGTCTTTGGTGTCTTATGTGTCTTATGTGTCTTTGGTGTCTTATGTGTCTTATGTGTCTTTGGTGTCTTATGTGTCTTTAGTGTCGTATGTGTCTTATGTGTCTTATGTGTCTTTGGTGTCTTATGTGTCTTATGTGTCTTTGGTGTCTTATGTGTCTTATGTGTCTTATGTGTCTTTAGTGTCTTATGTGTCTTATGTGTCTTTGGTGTCTTATGTGTCTTATGTGTCTTTGGTGTCTTATGTGTCTTATGTGTCTTATGTGTCTTTGGTGTCTTATGTGTCTTTATTGTTTTATGTGTCTTATGTGTCTTTGGTGTCTTATGTGTCTTATGTGTCTTATGTGTCTTATGTGTCTTTGGTGTCTTATGTGTCTTATGTGTCTTATGTGTCTTATGTGTCTTATGTGTCTTATGTGTCTTATGTGTCTTTGTTGTCGTATGTGTCTTATGTCTTTGGTGTCTTATGTGTCTTATGTGTCTTATGTGTCTTTGGTGTCTTATGTGTCTTATGTCTTTGGTGTCTTATGTGTCTTATGTGTCTTATGTGTCTTATGTGTCTTATGTGTCTTTGGTGTCTTATGTGTCTTATGTGTCTTATGTGTCTTATGTGTCTTATGTGTCTTTGGTGTCTTATGTGTCTTATGTGTCTTATGTGTCTTATGTGTCTTTGGTGTCTTATGTGTCTTATGTGTCTTATGTGTCTTATGTGTCTTATGTGTCTTATGTGTCTTATGTGTCTTATGTGTCTTATGTGTCTTATGTCAATGAAATGAAAGTTGTGATTAATTAAATCTACGTGGAATATGCTCCTTTTAAAAATTAGACATTAAAGTTTCATGTGGGGACTAATCCAACCAGTTCACAAGAACGACAACAAAGTAACAGCGGAGAAGTACAACTAAATAGAAATTATACGGAATATTTGAGAAGAAGATAGGGATTCGCTGCATATTGTTAAAGGAGGTACACTAAATAACATAATGCTGTATCTGTTTAGGTAATTTATGAATTACACCAATGGGTATGATGGCGGCTGTGAAAGTCAACAAGACTCAAATTGCAGTGGAACCCGAGCAAGGATATAATATGAGATCATCAAGATCATATAGAAGTAAAGAATAAAATAGAGAATCATAAAATATAAGATATATTGAAGCCTTAGCGCTGTAAAATGTTTAACATGTCTTCAGCGATAGAAAACATCAAGTATAGTGTCTGCATACCATCAAAACACAAATAATAACAGAAATTAATCATACTGCCCACAACCATCAAAAAAGTTAAATTAAGTGCACAGCACTCGAAATATAATAAATCACAAAATTTAATCGCAACACCTGCACATTTTGAACAGAACTAATCAAAGTGCGCGCAAACCTTGAAAAATAATCGTCTTTCCTACAAACAAGCAGATAGATGAGGAAGGGGGTGTGTGTTCAAACTTAGCAAATATTAAAGTGGCTTTTAATACTGGGACTTTACCAAAATTGACAAATCTGAAAGTGGCTTTTAATACTTGGAACTTTACCAAAATTGACAAATATGAAAGTGGCTTTTACTACTGGGAACTTTAACAAAATTGACAAATCTGAAAGTGGCTTTTAATACTGGGAACTTTACCAAAATTGACAAATCTTAAAGTGGCTTTTAATACTGGGAACTTTACCAAAACTGACAAATCTGAAAGTGGCTTTTAATACTTGGAACTTTATCAAAATTGACCAGTCTGAAAGTGGCTTTTACTACTGGGAAATTTACCAAAATTGACAAATATAAAAGTGGCTATTAATATTGGGAACTTTACCAAAATTGACAAATCTGAAAGTGGCTTTTAATAACAGAAAACTTAACCAAAATTGGCAAATCTGAAAGTGGCTTTTAATACTAGGAAACTTAACCAAAATTGACAAATCTGAAAGAGGCTTTTAATACTAGGAACATAACCACAATTGGCAAATCTGAAAATGGCTTTTAATACTGGGAACTTAACTAAAATTGGCACATCTGAAAGTGGCTTTCAATAATAGAAACTTAACCAAAATTGGCACATCTGAAAGTGGCTTTTAATACTAGGAAACCTAACGAAAATCGACAGATTTGAAAGTGGCTTTTAATGCTAGGAACATAACCAAAATTGGCAAATCTGAAAGTGGCTTTTAATGATAGGAACATAATCAAAATTGGCACATCTGAAAGTGGCTTTTAATAATAGAAACTTAACCAAAATTGGCACATCTGAAAGTGGCTTTTAATACTAGGAAACCTAACGAAAATCGACAGATTTGAAAGTGGCTTTTAATGCTAGGAACATAACCAAAATTGGCAAATCTGAAAGTGGCTTTTAATGCTAGGAACATAACCAAAATTGGCAAATCTGAAAGTGGCTTTTGATACTGGGAACTTAACCAAAATTGGCAAATCTGAAAGTGGCTTTTGATACTGGGAACATAACCAAAATTGGCAAATCTGAAAGAGGCTTTTAATGCTAGGAACATAACCAAAATGTCGGTAAAAACACCTTCTCGGAAAAATTAACTCATATGGAAGTGAGTTCTAACATGGGAGTGAGTTCTATCATGGGAGTGAGTTCTAACATGGGAGAGAGTTCTAACATGGGAGAGAGTTCTAACATGGGAGTGAGTTCTTACATGGGAGAGAGTTCTTACATGGGAGAGAGTTCTAACATGGGAGTGAGTTCTAACATGGGAGTGAGTTCTAACATGGGAGTGAGTTCTAACATGGGAGTGAGTTCTAACATGGGAGAGAGTTCTAACATGGGAGAGAGTTCTAACATGGGAGTGAGTTCTAACATGGGAGAGAGTTCTAACATGGGAGAGAGTTCTAACATGGGAGTGAGTTCTAACATGGGAGTGAGTTCTAACATGGGAGTGAGTTCTACCGCTCACAAAGTAAAGGTGATTATGGAGAGTGGCTCTAGAAAGGGAATAAAGCATACACGAAAATAAGATTACAGAATACTTAATCGTGATTATAATAATGGTAGGTGAGCATATCAAGTTGTCTGAGTTTCTGAGATGTTGAAGGTTGTTCATAGACAAAAGTTGTTCATTGTCGTAATCGTTGAGTTGTGTGGGGAATGTCGAGAATGGAAACCAAACATCGGCAAATAATGTACAGCTTCCGTCTGAAAAAATTAACAACAAAACAAAAAAAATTAATTGTATTTTAGAATAATTGTGATAACAAGAGATATAGATACATCTTCACGTTATTGTCTGCGATATAAAACATTCTTACCGATGGAAAATTAAGCATTCTTAACGATTCATTTAACTGTTTCCATGATTTTCATTTGTTTTTATGGTTACTCTGTGTAACAGCCAATGACAATAAAAAAAAGAGTCAAATGAGTCATTTTATAAAACTGGATTTCCCATTAGCAAATAGGTCTCGCAATTGCAACACTCAAATTAACACAAATGAGAAAGATATGGCAAAGTATTAATAACGACACTAAAATAATTCTTTTAAGATCATGTGTTTTCCTAGTGGCAACATATGGATGCGAGACTTGGACTTTAAACAAAATAGTATCCAAAAGAATAAATTCATTTGAAATAAAATGCTACAAAAAGAATTCTACAAATATCATGGATAGAGAAAAAGAAGAACATTGAAGTTTTGAAATTACTTAAATTAAATGAAGGGTGGCTTCTAAATACCATCATAAGAAGGAAGCTACAGTATTTTGGACACTTAAAGCGACCTGATAGTATCGAAAGGCTGATTCTAGAGAGCACAGTGCCAGGTAGGAGAAGAAGCGTACGACTAAGAAAACTATGGACCAGCGACATCGAAGAATGTATGCACGTCTTTGGCCAATGCAGGCCTGCTTGCCCAGAACAGAGAGGCGTTCAGAGTATCCACGACGAAGACAACGTTCTGGAAAGAATATATCACTTGATATAAATAGATATTACAATGTAGACCAGGGACATAAAACAACATAGACTGATTAAGTAGATCGCGACGTAGAAAGATTGAGTAGATTGTGACGTAGATAGATTGAGTAGATTGTGACGTAGATGGATTGAGTAGATTGTGACGTAGATGGATTGAGTAGATTGTGACGTAGATGGATTGAGTAGATTGTGACGTAGATGGATTGAGTAGATTGTGACGTAGATGGATTGAGTAGATTGTGACGTAGATGGATTGAGTAGATTGTGACGTAGATGGATTGAGTAGATTGTGACGTAGATGGATTGAGTAGATTGTGACGTAGATGGATTGAGTAGATTGTGACGTAGATAGATTGAGTAGATCAGCGTCATTATTTCGATAAGATATTTTTTTTAAAGCCGAACTCATTAATGGTATCCATGACCTCAAATGATATACGAAAACTGGCTGATGACCTTTTTTTTAAGGCCCACCATACCCAAGATGTATCTACGACCACCAGTCTCCACTAAAGACCTGTTATCTAGAATTCTCACGTAAATGGACGGGGGTCCTTGCTAGGCTTTCGATTTCTCAATATTTATATACTTGGAGTTACCTTGGCTATGTTTGGCATACACTTCGATTCCAAGTATGTAAATAATGACCAACCAACAGCAAAACAATAATCAATGACGTAACTAATGGGCGTTCTACTTAATTCAGTTAGCACGTCTGTGCTGAAGATGATCATGGTACTTCTCTGTATTTCAATACTTTAAATATGTATTTGCCTGTTGTCAAAAGTACAAATATATGATTATTTCAAAACATCAGAAGTGCAAATATATGATTATTTCAAAACATCAGAAGTACAAATATATGGTTGTTTCAAAACATCAGAAGTACAAATATAGGATTATTTAACAACATCAGAAGTACAAATATATGGTTATTTTAAAACATCAGAAGTACAAAAATATGATTATTTCAAAACATCAGAAGTACAAAAATATGATTATTTTAAAACATCAGAAGTACAAATATATGATTATTTCAAAATATCAGAAGTACAAAAATATGATTATTTCAAAACATCAGAAGTACAAATATATGATTCTTGTTTATCTCTTATTGCTTATTTGAAAACTCCTCAGTGCTCCCATATATCTTTCTGTGGATATCCATCTCTGTGGCCCAGTGTTCTTCCCTTAACTGGTTTAGTGTATTGCAGTCTTGCAGGATTTGTTCAGTGGTCTGTGCTGCCTGTCCACAAGAGCACAGTGGTGATGGGACCAATCTTAGCCTATTTAAGTTGTTGTTTAATCTGTTGTGTCCTGTTCTGAGGCGGAAGATAATAACCTGCTCTGCTCTGTCGATATAGTGGTAATTGTCTTTTGGGTGGTCGACTTTCCTTATGACTTTGATGAGGGTCTTCTTTTCTTGGTAGGTGATTTCTTGGTCTTTTTGTTCCTTTTTTTGCTCCATCCTTTGCCAGTCTGTCTGCCTCTTCATTTCCTGGTATGCCACAGTGGGATGGTATCCACTGTAGTACTACCATTCTTCGGATGCTCACTTCTCGCATGACTTTCTTCAGGTATGGCAGTTTATCGCTGTCAATGGCTTGTAGGACAGACATAGCATCAGTAAGAAATACCACCTGCTGCCATTGGCTTGTTGTGTTTTTAATTATTTCTGCAGCCATGTTTAAAGCCTGTACTTCTGCAGAGTAGTTGGAGCAGAATATTCCAGTTGGTGAACATATGGATTCATTTTCTTTTTCTGGATATTTTATGTACACTCCAGCACCTCCAAAGTATGTTGTTCTGCTACAGTTTAAGTTGCAATATACAAGGCATAGCCCATCCGTTTTCCGATAGTAACATCCAAGACTGTGTTATCTAAAAAACCTCACCCGTAATCGATAAAATTATACATAACAATTTTAGCCGATGTCTATAAAACATAACTGTCAACTTTACCCGATACAATAGAAACCCGATTATCGGAAATAACTGGGAATCGGATAATTTCGATCATCGTAAATTCAGATAATTGGATATTGCCAAGGAATGAAGCAAAACAGTGTAAATACATGCATTGAAATGAGCAGAATTCTATTGATAAAAGTACAGTAATATGTAAGCAACTATGTATTGCAAATAAGCTACATAGTAACGGCACGTGCGCAATACCCCTGGACCTCTCTACAGCGTCCGCGAACGCTTTCATTCTAAAATTATTTCACCCAAAATCGATTCGGATAATTGGGGATTCAGTTAATTTGGATTCGGATAATTGGGGATTCAGTTAATTTGGATTCGGATAATTTCTACTGTTTCTATAAAACATACATATCAACTTTATCCGTATGTCTACAAAACCAACATGTCAACTTGGTCATCCGTATGTCTACAAAACCAACATGTCAACTTGGTCATCCGTATGTCTACAAAACCAACATGTCAACATGGCCATCTATAAAATTGTACTGTCAACTATTGCATAACACTTAAATTTCTCTGTACAGAATCCTGTTAACCTGTAGAACTTGGATAATGAAGGTAGAAGTTGGAGAATGAAAATAGAAGTTGGAGAATGAAAATAGAAGTTGGAGAATGAAAGTAGAAGTTGGAGAATGAAAGTAGAAGTTGGAGAATGAAAGTAGAAGTTGGAGAATGAAAATAGAAGTTGGAGAATGAAAACAGAAGTTGGAGAATGAAAGTAGAAGTTGGAGAATGAAAGTAGAAGTTGGAGAATGAAAGTAGAAGTTGGAGAATGAAAATAGAAGTTGGAGAATGAAAACAGAAGTTGGAGAATGAAAGTAGAAGTTGGAGAATGAAAATAGAAGTTGGAGAATGAAAGTAGAAGTTGGAGAATGAAAGTAGAAGTTGGAGAGTGAAAGTAGAATTTGGAGAATGAAAGTAGAAGTTGGAGAATGAAAATAGAAATTGGAGAATGAAAGTAGAAATTGGAGAATGAAAGTAGAAATTGGAGAATGAAAGTAGAAATTGGAGAATGAAGGTAGAAATTGGAGAATGAAAGTAGAAATTGGAGAATGAAGGTAGACGTTGGAGAATGGAAGTAGAAGTTGAAAAATGAAGGTAGAAGTTGGTTAATGAAGGAAAAGTGAAAGTTGATGAAATGCTATATGGTGTTTGTGACTTACCAATGTTATTATCTGGACTAGAATTTCCGATGCCACGATCACGATTTTCACGAATTTTGATCAGGTCTGTAGGAATCTCTGCCCTTCTCTGATCTCGTCATCCTGTTTCCATCTCCGACAGAATATTCATTGTTGTTTGATACAGCCATGTCATCTAACAATGCTTGTCTTTTGGAGACAGAAATAAGCCGTTTGCTTAGAACCCGATTATTGACGTCATTTGATCCTGATCGTCTAAATTTATGATGGCTCGTGCAGAAAGAACCAGCATATCCATTCTGACACACTTGACCGGGCCTACATTGCACATCCCCACATTGCGTAACATGTTTACGAAATTCTGATAGTCTAAATCTATTGCTCGCGCAGAAATCACGAACATGTCCACGGTGACAAGTTTGACTGGGCCTACAATGCACTTCCCCACAATTCCTAGTAGGTGTTCTAAATTCTGATTCTGTTCTCTGGCGATTCACGCAGACAGCTCCAGCGTGTCCCTCGATACATCGGCGGCCGGGCCCACAATTAAGATCACTACATTCAACACTACTTCGCGCTTGAGTTTGGCTTCCGCTAAGAGCAAGGGTCAGGACGAAAAGGCTCGTCATCATCATAGCCATACCGCCTGACCTAATGACGGTTACTGTACCATGTAATTGAGGTCTTCTGTCCGACATCTGTGTTGAGTGTGAGCAGTGGCTCGACCTGCAGATGTGACATGTCAGAATATTTTCTGGTAGGTTTGATTCTAAACTGCTGGTCATTGTTGGTGAAGTTTTCAATGCTAAATTTGAAATCGGTGACTGACATACACGCTTCTGCGACAATTCTGTTACAGGACACGACGTGGATATGAAACGATGCAGATCTTTATTTAAATTTGTACCTCGCTATGACAAGGACTGAAAAACCGACCAATCACTGTGTCCCACGTATGTGTCTCGATGACATTTATAAGTCCTGTGATTTATAACTCAGATTCACCATCAAAATTATAAACACGTTCTATTCTTATTTACGACTGCCCTAGCGACAATAGCGATGGCTTGTCATTTTGTCATAAGATTATTTACAAATGGCAATGATTGACAACCAGTGAAACACTACACCTGCTTCAAGTCTTGTCGAGAATAATTTATTGTGTATGCGTTCATCAAATAAACAAAATTAATAGTTTTACAAGATGTCACAAATCATACGCGAGAATAAATAGAGAATTGTTTACAGTAAAGTTGGTGTTTCTACTTAATAGATTTGCCGTTTCGGTGATAGATTCTTCCCAAGCTTCTAAATAAATGCTAATCATCATCATCAAGTGTCGTCTCCGCCATGAAGATTGGCTGCAACAGATCTCCAACATCCCCTGTCTCTTGTCTTGGTGGTGTGCTCTGCTAGACTGTAACCTGTCCATCGTGTGATGTTACTCTCCCACTTGTATCTCTGCCTACCTCTTGCTCGCTTCCCTTTGACTTACCCTCAAGTAAGGTCGTCAACAAGGTATTTTAATATGACCAAAATATTTTATTTGCCTGATCTTTATTTCTCTTAGTAGTTCCTCCTTCATATTAAGTGTTTTAGTATCTCTTTATTTGTTTTCGTCTCTTTCCATTATGTTCTCCCTATTCCTCTATATACCCACATCTCAAAGGCATCAATTTTTCCTTCTAATTGTTTATTTAGTGTCCATGTTTCTGATCCATACATTAATATGGGGTAGATGTAGCATTTTATTATTCTCATTTTTAATTTGTTTGTAATTTGTTTAGATATTAATAATTTCCTCATGTCATTGAAGGTACTTTTAGCCATTCCTATTCTTCTTTTAACTTCTGTTTCACATCTGCCATTATTTGTGACTATGTTTCCAAGATATTGATACTGTTTTACTTGTTGTAGTTTCTCTCAATGTATGTTTATGTTTAGCTCTTGTTCTTCTGTGTCTTTGCTGATTATCATGGTTTTTGCTAGTAATCTTCTATAAATATCTTTTAATCAGGGTTCGGAATTTTGACATTTGTATCCTTTTCTTTTTTTATCGTAGACTTGTATAACACCTTCCACAAATCAAGTCATTCAGCCCACATTTAGCATCTGCCATTTCCATTTTTTCCCCCAGATTTCTCTCGCCAAATTCTCAGTTTATTTTGCTAGCGAGACATTTACGTTATAATGAAGTTTTGGTGTTATTTTGCTAGCGAGACATTTACGTTATAATGAAGTTTCGGTGTTATTTTGCTAGCGAGACATTTACGTTATAGTGAAGTTTTGGTGTTATTTTGCTAGCGAGACATTTACGTTATAATAAAGTTTTGGTGTTATTTTGCTAGCGAGACATTTACGTTATAATGAAGTTTTGGTGTTATTTTGCTAGCGAGACATTTACGTTATAATGAAGTTTTGCTGTCTCCACGGTTTATTCCATGAGATGATGAAATTTTGGTGCATTTAGTTTTTATTTTAGAAAATTGATGAAGTTTTGATGTCCATAAAGTGTTGTCTTCACAGATACATGAATAAACATACGGCAGTTACTTTTATCTGATTGAGGTTTTTCTGAAGTAATCTCTGTCACCTCGAGTGTTTACTTTTATCTGATTGAGGTTTTTCTGAAGTAATCTCTGTCACCTCGAGTGTTTACTTTTATCTGATTGAGGTTTTTCTGAAGTAATCTCTGTCACCTCGAGTGTTTACTTTTATCTGATTGAGGTTTTTCTGAAGTAATCTCTGTCACCACGAGTGTTTACTTTTATCTGATTGAGGTTTTTCTGAAGTAATCTCTGTCACCTCGAGTGTTTACTTTTATCTGATTGAGGTTTTTCTGAAGTAATCTCTGTCTCCTCGAGTGTTTACTTTTATCTGATTGAGGTTTTTCTGAAGTAATCTCTGTCACCACGAGTGTTTACTTTTATCTGATTGAGGTTTTTCTGAAGTAATCTCTGTCAGCTCGAGTGTTTACTTTTATCTGATTAAGGTTTTTCTGAAGTAATGAGCATGAGCGAATCATTGGAAGCACTCGCATATACTAAACATTAAAATAGACACGTGTTGCACTCTGAGACTCAATTAGGATACCATTGCCTTCGTGATTGTAATCACCTTCATCGTCATACTACCAGTGGCTTTATAGAAAGCATAGGTTTCTTACCTAGCACATTTCCCTCTGCATTTAGCGTTGAATACCCAAGCACCAAACACGTGATGAACCACAGACTCATCAGTGTACAAAATAATATCTCCCAATTGAGAAATTCACGCTGAATATAGCCTGGACTTCTGAACCTATAAGCACTGGAATGGCATTGTCATGTTTCCAGAACAGTGTGATTACCATTTCAGTGGAACGTGTAAACATGATAGACTTACTTTCCCACTCTTGTCTAAGTTCTATATCCCCTATTGTTCATACCTCTTCCATGTTCTATGTCCCTAATGTACATACCTTCTCCAGGTTCTATGTCTCTAATGTACATACCTTCTCCAGGTTCTATGTCCCTAATGTACATACATTCTCCATGTTCTATGTCCCTAATGTACATACCTATTCCAGGTTCTATGTCCCTAATGTGCATACCTTCTCCGGGTTCTGTCTCCCAATGTGCATACATTCTGCAGGTTCTTATATCTCCCAATGTGCATACCTTCTTCAGGTTCTATGTCTCATAATGTGCATACCTTCTGCAGGTTCTATGTCTCCCAATGTGCATACCTTCTTCAGGTTCTATGTCTCCCAATGTGCATACCTTCTTCAGGTTCAATGTCTCCCAATGTGCATACCTTCTTCAGGTTCTATATCTCCCAATGTACATACCTTCTTCAGGTTCTATGTCTCCCAATGTGCATACATTCTTCAGGTTCTATGTCTCGCAATGTGCATACCTTCTCCGGGTTATATGTCTAATAATGTGCATACCTTTTCCAAGTTCTATGTCCCCTAATGCAGGGGTCGGCAACCTATGGCACGCGTGCCACACTTGGCACGCCAAGCAATTTCAAATGGCACGCAGACTCTTCACATTCTTCTTGATATGTGATGTTGGTGCTCTGAATAATTTGAAACTTTAAGTTGGCACACAGTTAGTAAAAGGTTGCCTACCCCTGCCCTAATGTACATACCATCTCCAGGTTCTATGTCATTCTAATGTGCAAACCTTTTCCAAGTTCTATGTCATTATAATGTGCAAACCTTTTCCAAGTTCTATGTCCCCTTATGTACTCTTCTTCAGCTTCTATGTCCCTAATGTGCATACCTTCTTCAGCTTCTATGTCCCTAATGTGCATACCTTCTTCAGGTTCTGTGTCTCCTAATGTGCATACCTTCTTCATGCTATGTGTCTCCTAATGTGCATACCTTCTTCAGGCTATGTGTCTCCTAATGTGCATACCTTCTTCAGGCTATGTGTCTCCTAATGTGCATACCTGTCTAATAACATCTGCCCTGCCAAGACATGACTTTCCTCTCTTTAATCTGTTTCCTTTGATTTTTTTCAATATCGTCATGTAGTCGATGATTCGTGTTGGCACTGATGTGCAGTTATAAACGAGAATGGCAAATATCCAGTCTATGCACCATGGTCGGATAATCCAACAAAAACCGCAATGCCACTATTTCCTGCATCTCCCGGACATCTCTCCCCTTTATCCGGTATTCTTAGGTTTGTCAATCTTCGCTCAGCTAAAGGTCAGGATGATCAAGGCATACTCTACAACAGTCGGGATTATTCTCTGATAATGTCAATGCATCTACGTCAAGAGTGTGGGCACATTATCTCATAAACAAACTTTAACGAGAACTATTAATTCTAGTTTTATTAGAGTAGTTAGTCAAAGTTGACATGAAGTCATGATAAAACAATCTGGTTGTCTGTTGCATCTGGTAGATTTCCAGCTGTATACTTGATTTAGAAGATAAATAAATACGTATTTGGTTTATAAGTATAAATACGTAATGGTATAATATTTGTGTATGTGGGTGGGACTGGGGGGTGTCATAAACATTTTTTTAAAGTGATTTCTTCATTTTCGTTGATAATTACTTCTTTTCTGTGGGATTTTCTGTGGGACTTGTCCATGAGTGAGGTAACAATGATCCATCCATTAACTAACTAACTAACTAATCTCTTTTCCGAGGAACTTGTCTATGAGTGAGGTAACAATGATATAACCACTAACTAACTAACCACCTAACTAACTAACTAATCTCTTTTCTGTGAGACTTGTCCATGAGTGAGGTAACAATGACACAACCACTAAATAACTAACTAACTAATCTCTTTTCTGTGGGATTTTCTATGGAACTTGTCCATGAGTGAGGTAACAATGATACAACGACTAACAAACTAACTAACTAATCTCTTTTCTGTGGGATTTTCTATGGAACTTGTCCATGAGTGAGGTAACAATGATCCAACCATTAACTAACTAACTAATCTCTTTTCCAAGGAACTTGTCTATGAGTGAGGTAACAATGATATAACCACTAACTTACTAACTACCTAACTAAATAACTAATCTCTTTTCTGTGAGACTTGTCCATGAGTGAGGTAACAATGACACAACCACTAAATAACTAACTAACTAATCTCTTTTCTGTGGGATTTTCTATGGAACTTGTCCATGAGTGAGGTAACAATGATACAACGACTAACAAACTAACTAACTAATCTCTTTTCTGTGGGATTTTCTATGGAACTTGTCCATGAGTGAGGTAACAATGATCCAACCATTAACTAACTAACTAATCTCTTTTCCGAGGAACTTGTCTATGAGTGAGGTAACAATGATATAACCACTAACTTACTAACTACCTAACTAAATAACTAATCTCTTTTCTGTGAGACTTGTCCATGAATGAGGTAACAATGACACAACCACTAAATAACTAACTAACTAATCTCTTTTCTGTGAGACTTCTCCATAAGTGAGGTAACAAGGACACAACAACTAACTAACTAAATAACTAACTAATCTCTTTTGCGTGGAACGTGTCCATGAGTGAGGTAACAATGATACAACCACTAACTAACTAATTAACTAATCTTTTTTCTGTGGGATTTTCTGAGGAACGTGTCCATGAGTGAGGTAACAATGAAACAACCACTAACTAACTAACTATCTAACTAACTAATCTCTTTTCCGTGGAACTTTTCCATGATTGTGGTAACAATGATACAACCACTAACTAACTAACTAACTAATCTTTTTTTCTGTGGGATGTTCTATGGAACTTGTCCATGAGTGTGGTAACAATGATACAACGACTAACTAACTAACTAATCTCTTTTCTGTGGGATTTTCTGTGGCACTTTTCTATGTGTGAGGTAACAATGATCCAACCACTAACTAACTAACTAACTAATCTCTTTTCTGTGGGATTTTCCGTGGACTTGTCCATGATTGAGGTAACAATGATCCAACCACTAACAAACTAACTAATTAACTAACTAATCTCTTTTCCGTGGGATTTTCTGTGGAACTTGTCCATGAGTGAGGTAACAATTATACAACCAATAACTAACTAACTAACTAATCTCTTTTCCGTGGAATATTTCCACGAGTGAGGTAACAATGATACAACGACTAACTAACTAATTAATCTTTTTTCTGTGGGATTTTCTGTGGGATTTGTCCATGAGTGAGCTAACATTGATACAACGACTAACTAACTAACTAATCTGTTTTCCGTGTGATTTTCTGTGGGATTAGTCCATGATTGAGGTAACAATGATACAACGACTAACTAACTAACTAACTAACTAACTAACTAACTAACTAACTAACTAACTAACTAACTAACTAACTAACTACCTAATTAACTTACTAACTAAATAACTAACTAATTAACTAACTAATTAATTTCTTATCCGTTGGTGTTTCTGTGCGACTTGTCCATGAGTGAGGTAACAATGATCCAAGCACTAACTAACTAACTAACAAACTAACTAACTAACTAACTAACTAACTAACTAACTACCTAACTAACTAACTACCTAACTAACTAACTTACTAACTAAATAACTAACTAATTAACTAATTAAATAATTTCTTATCCGTGGGTTTTTCTGTGCGACTTGTCCATAAGTGAGGTAACAATGATCCAACCACTAACTAACTAACTAACGAACTAACTAACTAACTAACTAACTACCTAACTAATTAACTAACTTACTAACTAAATAACCAACTAATTAACTAACTAAATAATTTCTTTTCCGTGGGTTTTTCTGTCCGACTTGTCCATGAGTGAGGTTACAATGATCCAACGACTAACTAACTAACTAACGAACTAACTAACTACCTAACTAAATAACTAACTATATAAATAATCTCTTTTCCGTGGGTTTTTCTGTGCGATTTGTCCAAGAGTGAGGTAACAATAAAACAACGACTAACTATCTAACTAACTAACTAACTAAATAACTAACAACTAACTAACTAACTAAATAACTAACTAACTAAATAATCTCTTTTCTGTGGGATTTTTGGTGAATTGTTATTTTTTAAAACCATTAAGGTAGGGTTGCGGTTGGATATGATTGGAGTCTTGGTAGGGTCTTCCGCTTATTTTGTTTGCTTCCTAGTACTAATTGACATGTTCTAATTTCCTAGTACTAATTTATATGTTCTAACTTCCTAGTACTAATTGAATTGTTCTGACTTCCTAGTACTAATTCAATTGTTCTAACTTCCAAAGTACTAACTATGACATGTTCTAATTTCCTAGTATTAATTGACGTGTTCTAATTTCCTAGTACTAATTGATATGTTCTAACTTCCTAGTACTAATTCAATTGTTCTAACTTCCTAGTACTAATTGACATGTTCTAATTTCCTAGTACTAAATGACATGTTCTCATTTCCTAGTACTAAATGACATGTTCTAATTTCCTAGTAGTAATTGACATGTTCTCATTTCCTTGTACTAATTGACATGTTCTCATTTCCTAGTACTAATTGACATGTTCTAACTTCCTAGTATTAATTGACATGTTCTCACAAAACGTGTATGTAAACACGCAAAAATAAAAAATCATGTCAACAGATATAACAACTCAACAACCAAAATTCAGAATAGACAATACCGAGATAGAATGTGTGGATAAATTTGAATACTTAGGAGCAAACATCAGCAATGCAGGAGACTGCATGGCAGAAATAAGGAAGAGATTGGCAATGGCATATTGTAAAATAACACTGTTGAAAACATATGGAGAAACAACAAAATAGAAACGAAAGTGCTAATGTTACGAACTTTTATTTTTCTGGTTGCAACACACGGCTGTCAAACATGGACCATAAGTAAAACAGCGGCAAAGAAGATCAACGCCTTCAAGCTGAAATGCTACAGAAAGATACTTAAAATATCATGGAAGGAAAAAATCAGAAACTCAGATATTATAAACACATTGAAGATTCCAGAGTGTTGGTTACTAAACACAATAACAAAAAGAAAACTACGCCTGTTTGGTCATATAAAGAGACACACCTGTTTAGAAAGACAAATAATGGAGGGAAGAGTACCTGGGTAGAGGAGAAAGGGAAGACCAAGAAGACGATGGACTGACGACATTAAAGATAACATGAATACATCGCTAGAAAATGCAAGCCACATCGCTCAAGACAGAGAGAGGTTCAGAGAGTTCATTGGAAAGACAACGTTCTGAAAAGAATACGTCACATGTTATGTTGTTGTTGTTCGTCCATCACATGATGATGATGACCATTTGTTACATCCACTTTTGAAAATTCAATTTTAGTTTTGCCCTTGATTATGAGTTCGTAGATGACTAATGAGCCATATTCGAGCTGTAAATATCCTTGGACAGTTTGGACATGGAATAACGACTGTAGACGGATCTTGGTCTATCCGTGACTTTCTATCTGCTCTCCGCTGTTGAGCTGCTGTATTTCTCTTCTTTTCACAAGATGATGCGCTCTTTTTTATTTTAGAACGCCATGTAGATCTATTTTGTGCAAGTTCTTCCCATGTATCGTGGTCTATTTCAAAGGCTTTCAGTGAGTTCTTTAACGAGTCCTTGTAGCGCTTCCTTTGGCCACCTTGAGATCGTATACCCTTCTCTAGCTCACCATATAGAAGTATCTTTGGCAGAGGATGGACTGGCATACACACCAAATGACCTTCCCAACGAATCTGTGTCTTCATCAGGATCGTGTCAATGCTTGGGATACCAGCTCTATCAAGGACAGTGGTATCTGGAATCTTGTCTTGCCATCTGATGTTCATAACTTTTCTGAGACAATTTGTATTAAAATGATTGAGTTTTTTCACATGACGTCTATACACAGTCCATATTTCACTGGCGTATTATAGCACTGGAAGTACCACTGCTCTGTAAACTTTCAGCTTAGTCTGTAGGTTAATGTCATTTCTACGCCAAAAATTTGCGTATAATCTGCCGAAAGTGAAATTTGAAGATGAGAGAACATTGCGGTCAAAGCGACAGCAGCGGAAGGACAAATCCGAAAACGCTCCTACCCCGAACACTCTGCACTTCTGCATCGGACTCATCGGGCATCTATGAACTCACACACCAAATTAGACAAACACAATTTTTTTTTCTACTTGCTTATCATATTTATTGCTTCTCATGTCATGCTCATCTTCGCTTGCGGAGGGGGGACACCATCATCATCGTCGTCATCATCATATTTACATAAGTATTTACAGCAATTCAAGCTTCATAGGATGGATTCATGCTTCATAAGATGGATTCAAGCTTCATAAGATGGATTCAAACTTCATAAGATGGATACATGCTTCATAAGATGGATTCATGTTTCATAAGATGGATACATGCTTCATAAGATGGATACATGCTTCATAAGATGGATACATGCTTCATAAGATGGATACATGCTTCATAAGATGGATTCATGCTTCATAACATAGATATCAAAATGAAAGTATTTTTCAGAATATTGTAATATAGCTGTACGATGCCTGCACATTTCCCTAAAGGAGGCGGGACATTTCCCTAAAGGAGGCGGGACATTTCCCTAAATGAGGCTGGACATTTCCCTAAAGGAGGCGGGACATTTTCCTAAAGGAGGCAGGACATTTTCCTAAAGGAGGCGGGACATTTCCCTAAATGAGGCGGGACATTTCCCTAAAGGAGGCGGGACATTTCCCTAAATGAGGCGGGAAATTTCCCTAAAGGAGGCGGGACATTTTCCTAAAGGAGGCAGGACATTTTCCTAAAGGAGGCGGGACATTTCCCTAAATGAGGCGGGACATTTCCCTAAAGGAGGCGGGACATTTTCCTAAAGGAGGCGGGACATTTTCCGAGAAGAATTCATTAGATCCACAAGGATGACTACGTTCTCGAAAGAATATGCCACATGATGATGATGACGAACCCAAACTCTTGAACAAATATACCTTGATTCTTGATTCTTGATTCTTGATTAGAAACTGGCCTCACAGCACGTGGGGTATTCCCATAAGTGCTCCGCCCTTTGTTTCAGCAGCCATCCGACTTGATGGTGTTTCGAGTCTTATGTCGCCAAACAGACGTCGACATCACGGCACAACTCTGACCCTTGCGACAGGTTTCTTTGTTGTTCTGCCCACCCACGCCGTGCATGTAACTAGTTCAAGCACAACGTCGGCCTGTCGGAACGACTAGGTTACGACTACGGGATTGTATAGATGAAGTGCCATGAAGCTTCTATAAGAAGATAACCTCAATATAAAGACATGTCATCTACTAAGGTTTTCTGTTGCGTGGTTGGTTTGTCTAGTGAGCCATTGGTCAGACTCACAGACGCAACCGCATGCGTACAAATATACCTTGACGTATTGTCATGAGCGAGATGCAGGTGGCGTGTTACCTGGAAAATAGCGTGTATTTTTATGTTCTAAAAACATTCACCTACACGATTTGAAACTCTTATAATTTCTCAACCAAACTAGTGAGTGCAAATGAAAAATAAGGATTACCAATCATGAATAATTGTTTCGCAATCAATGTGGATTGACAAGTCACGAGAACGGAGGCAACAATTATAAGTTACAGACAGGTCTAAATAACGAGCTAAGATGGTTTTTAGTGGGGTTCGTAAACGCTGGGGGTCTCATCCTTTATTTGCCCGTGGCCCCAGTCTGGAGTGGGGTTGTTAAACGCAAGGGGTCTCATCCTTTCTTTGCCCATGGCCCTAATGTGGAGTGGACTTGTTAAACGCAGGGGGTCTCATCCTTTCTTTGCCCGTGGCCCCAGTCTGGAGTGCAATTGTTAAGCGCAGGAGCTCTCAACCTTTATTTGTCCGTGACCCCAGTTTGGAGTGGGGTTGTTAAACGCAAGGGGTCTCATCCTTTCTTTGCCCATGGCCCTAATGTGGAGTGGACTTGTTAAACGCAGGAGGTCTCATCCTTTCTTTGCCCGTGGCCCCAGTCTGGAGTGCAATTGTTAAGCGCAGGAGCTCTCAACCTTTATTTGTCCGTGACCCCAGTTTGGAGTGGGGTTGTTAAACGCAAGGGGTCTCATCCTTTCTTTGCTCATGGCCCCAATGTGGAGTGGACTTGTTAAACGCAAGGGGTCTCATCCTTTCTTTGCCCATGGCCCTAATGTGGAGTGGACTTGTTAAACGCAATGGGTCTCATCCTTTCTTTGCCCATGGCCCCAATGTGGAGTGCTGTTGTTTGGAGTGGAGTTCACTAACAGACAATTTCATGGACAGACAATTATTGATTTACAGACAATTATTTCCACAGTTGCGTCCCCTACATATAAAAGTTGTACTTGCATAGAAAACATGTCATGAAGTTTTACTGCACGAAAACTAACACACTATCACTATCGGAATCTGACGTGAAATAATGCACACAACAAAAACACAATATATATTCATACAAATAACAATACACATGTTATGTCACGTGTGCTATGTGTATTTTGTCATGTGTGTTGCTATCTGTATGCTTATAGTCTATTTTCCGTTGTGTGTATTATTTCACACGAGGTAACGATAGAGATAGTATGTTAGTCGTCGTGCAGTAAAACTTTCATCTCATGTTGTCTATGTAAGTACTATTTTCATACACTTTTACTAGAATTATTACCTTTCATTGTACATATAAAAGTTATGTACTGTTTTTTTAAATTTTGTACCTCGTATGAAAACAGCACAATTACTGAATAGTTACACGTGCATTGTTGAAGTGCGAGCAACAATTACTAAACAGTTACACGTGAGTTATCGAGGTGCAAGCGACAATTACTAAAACTGAAACCTTTCGTGGAAACCTTCTAAAGTTTGTATACTATTTCATAGAGTGATGTGCATTCATTGGTTAGTTCTCAGTGACTTGAGTACACAGTTTGAATGACTTGAGAAAATCGCATCTTTTTGAGGGATGTTATTAGTTAAGTACGGAAAATCCCGTTTACTCGTTTCAAGGCGATTCGGTGCCGCTAGAACGAACCTAGTTCAATTCCCGTTAGTCTCTAGAGTGCTACCTGCATGTCGGGGGATAGTATTATCATTCTGTGCTTCCATATTGTGGTCCGATAATACACCCTAACCCTGACCATCGAAGATTAACAATGTAGGAACGGGTTGTTCATCATCATCAAGTGCCATGCCGGTTGGCGTAGGCGGTCATGGCTCTCCACAGCTCTCTGTCCACAGCATTATGTATCAAAGTCGTTGTTCTTTCCTTGCCGTGCCAGGTTATCAAACTGTCTAATAATTTTCTCACGTTGTCGCCCTCTGTCTCTGTTGCCTTCAATTTTGCCTGTTGTGACTATGTTCTCCAAACCTGCCTGTCTCATGAAGTGGCCAAAAAAAGAAGATTGCCTTTTTCTTACATTATTGATTAAGGTCCGTTTCGCAATTAACTCTTTAAAGACCTTTACATTCGTTTTTTCTGGCAGTCCATGGTATTCTCATCATTCTTCTATTTAAAACTGGTTATTAATAAGAATTAAATATTGACATAATAATATTGACATGCCTTTACATTGAGGTTATCTTCTTATAGAAGCTTCATGGCACGTCATGGCACAACCCTGTAGTCGTAACCTTCGATAACAGTTACCATGTTGTTCCGACAGGCCGATGTTGTGCTTGAACTAGTTACGAGCACGGCGTTGGTTGGCGAAACAACAAAGAAACCTGTCGCAAAGGCCAAAGTTGTGCCCTGATGTCGACGTCTGTTTCGGCAGCATTAGACTCTACACACCATCGAGTCGAAAGGCTGCTGGAACAGAGGGCGGAGCACTTATGGGAATGTCCCACGTGCTGTGAGGCCAGTTTTCTAATCAAGAATCAAGAAGAAGAATTAAAACGATAAACTTCGCTAGATATCCTAAGTTAGTGCTCTATCGTTGCGTATATCGTTAATTATTTACATCCTTAGAGTTGGAGACTTTTTATCCAAGCGTTGCACATCCCGGACAGTTGACGTCTTTTCCATCTGAAAAGATCTATATGAAATATACAATAGTACTTAAGTAGAACACAAGTGTTTGAAAGTTTCACTTGAACATAACGGCTATCACTAAGACTAAGGGGTTATGAGATGTAACAAGTCATTTAACGCGTTTCGAACAGTTAGGTCATTCTCAAAAATATAATAATCAATACAAAGTAACTGCGTGAAACGTAACAACAATTAGACGTTACGTAAAACACAGGTTTATATATCGCTTCGTCGTCTTTTGATGTTTTGTTTGTGTCTTGATAAAGACCTTTTGGTTGAAACGTCGAATATGATTCGTGTAATGTAATTTGTATGACTTCTTGTGTGCGCATCATTACCTACTAGTTTTAGTTATAGTATGTCGTGTCTCATTGAAGCGATATATAAACCTGTGTTTTACGTGACTCAAAAATATCTAACAATCACTCTATAAACCCGTAACCCGTCATAGTCGAAGGGGTTCAACATTGGATGCTTCAGCACACAGAGTCATAGTCGAAGGGGTTCAACATTGGATGCTTCAGCACACAGAGTCATAGTCGAAGGGGTTCAACATTGGATGCTTCAGCACACAGAGTCATAGTCGAAGGGGTTCAATATTGGATGCTTCAGCACACAGAGTCATAGTCGAAGGGGTTCAACATTGGATGCTTCAGCACACAGAGTCATAGTCGAAGGGGTACCACATTGGATGCTTCAGCACACAGAGTCATAGTCGAAGGGGTTCAACATTGGATGCTTCAGCACACAGAGTCATAGTCGAAGGGGTTCAACATTGGATGCTTCAGCACACAGAGTCATAGTCGAAGGGGTACCACATTGGATGCTTTAGCACACAGAGTCATAGTCTAAGGGGTTCAACATTGGATGCTTTAGCACACAGAGTCATAGTCGAAGGGGTTCAACATTGGATGCTTTAGCACACAGAGTCATAGTCGAAGGGGTACCACATTGGATGCTTCAGCACACAGAGTCATAGTCGAAGGGGTTCAACATTGGATGCTTTAGCACACAGAGTCATAGTCGAAGGGGTACAACGTTACATGATTCAGCACACAGAGTCATAGTCGAAGGGGTTCAACATTGGATGCTTCAGCACACAGAGTCATAGTCGAAGGGGTACCACATTGGATGCTTTAGCACACAGAGTCATAGTCTAAGGGGTTCAACATTGGATGCTTCATCACACAGAGTCATAGTCGAAGGGGTTCAACATTGGATGCTTCAGCACACAGAGTCATAGTCGAAGGGGTTCAACATTGGATGCTTCAGCACACAGAGTCATAGTCGAAGGGGTTCAACATTGGATGCTTCAGCACACAGAGTCATAGTCGAAGGGGTACCACATTGGATGCTTCAGCACACAGAGTCATAGTCGAAGGGGTACCACATTGGATGCTTTAGCACACAGAGTCATAGTCGAAGGGGTACCACATTGGATGATTCAGCACACAGAGTCATAGTCGAAGGGGCGAAGGGGTACCACATTGGATGCTTTAGCACACAGAGTCATAGTCGAAGGGGTACCACATTGGATGCCTCAGCACACAGTCAGGGTCGTAGGGGTACAAAATTGGATGCCTCAGCACACAGTCAGGGTCGTAGGGGTACCACATTGGATGCCTCAGTACACAGAGTCAGGGTCGTAGGGGTACCACATTGGTTGCCTCAGCACACATAGTCAGGGTTGTAGGGGTACCACATTGGATGCCTCAGCACACAGAGTCAGGGTCGTAGGGTTATCACATTGGATGCCTCAGCATACAGAGTCAGGGTTGTAGGGGTACCACATTGGATGCTTCAGCACACAGAGTCAGGGTCGTAGGGGTACCACATTGGATACTTCAGCACACAGAGTCAGGGTCGTAGGGGTACCACATTGGATGCCTCAGCACACAGAGTCAGGGTCATAGGGGTATCACATTAGAGGCCTCAGCACACAGAGTCCTCCAGCGAATTCTATCCTCAGTGATGCGGATGAGTGTGGAAATATCTTGCCCTGTCCATTCCTTGATGTTGTCTGTCCATGCCTTTTTTTGTCCTCCTCTGCTTCTTCAACCCTAGACAGTTCCCTGCAGTATTGTTTTTGACAAGGAATCGTGCCTGCATACATGTCCGAACCATACTAGTTATTAACCATGTCGAAACATGTTGTCAAAAATATATGACAGTGGAAACTATGAAAACAGTAAAAACAATGTTACCACCATAGAGGCACTAGATACACTATTAACATGTAAACAATACAAAGTTCAAGGTGACAATGATGTATAAGGAATCATGTAGTCATGGAAACGGGTTTTGTTGAAAATTGGACGGGATCTGATAAAAGAAATAACAAAACATTACCCAATACAACATGGATAGAATACAATAAGGACCACACAAAAATTGACACAAATTGATGTCATCTGTCCACATAAAACGAACCCCCATTATATACACAAAAAATCCTGAATATAGATTGGAAAACTTTGTCACAAATTAATCAATAAGAGACATGTCCAAACAAGAATCTATACGATGTGACCCTTATTTGCCTTGCGGCGTCAGGGGTGGAAGAGTTCTCTGGAGATGACATTCTTGTGCGCTGTTTGTAAGCTTGTTCCTGTGGCTTCTTTGATTTCTGTCATCCCTCTTTTACATGGTCTGCCTCTGGCTTTATAGCCGTTTTGTCTATGTGTCATGGCAATCTGTGGCATGCTGTCTGTCGGTAGTCTGGAAGCGTGTGAAAACCACTTGATATGTTGTCTTTTGATGTGTTCTAATACTGGTATTGTTTTGATTATCTGTCTGATGTTATCGTTTCTAATTCTATCTCTTATTGACACTCCGAGTATTCTTCGTAGACATGTCATTTCTGTTGACACTATTTTTCTTTTATCTTGTGCTGTCATTGTCCAGGTTTGGCACTGGTAGCATAGTGATGGAATAATAATAGTCTTGTATAATGCAAATTTAGTATCTATGTTTACATTTTTGTTCTTGAAAATACGTGTCATCTGTCCTAGGATCTGGTATGTTTTGTTGCATCTATTTTGTATCTCTTTACTGGTTTTTCCCCTTCACTCGATATAATGTTTCCTAAGTAAGTGAACTCATTTACTTGTTTAAGGTGTTTATCATCGATGGAGATAGTGATATTTCTTTCTTTCTTTGCTATTGCCATTATTTCAGTCTTTTCAATATTGATCTTCATGTTGATTTCTTGACCTGTTGTGTGTTTTCTGTTCATATGTTCTTGCAATTGTTCTTCTGATGTTGCTATTAGTACTTGGCCGTCTGCAAAGAGTAGTTCGTTTAATGTGTCTTTTATGTTATGTCCTTCGTTGGTACTTGTTATTTTACAGATGTAGTCGATATATGTTATAAAAAGTAGAGGGGATAGTACACACCCCTGGTGAACTCCTGATTGGATTTGGAACTTATTGGACACTCCTGCATTTGTTCTTACTTCACATTGGCTATTAGCATAAATTCCTTTGCAACAAGAATATGTATCCTATTATCTTCTTCTTCTGCGTTCATTCTCAAACTCTTGCAGATTAACAGGATGTAGTCCGGAGAACGGAATGCGCTGTGTCATGGTTTACAGCATTGCTGCGATATCTGCGCTTTTCGGCCTGACACATCCGACTTCAGCATGGCTTTGGATGACTGACCCTTTATGGGATGGCACAGCCAACTCCATCCCATAACCTCCTTAGTCGCCTTTTACGACATGCGTGGAAGGTAAACAGTGTTGCTATTCTTTTCTCCCCTTTCGGGCTCCGGCACCACACGGGCGGTATCCTATTATTAGAAGAAGATGTTGGGCAGTATTTAGGCCATGAGCTTAGATCAGACGAGAATAGACTTACCCACCAAAACTCTGTCATAGTCTGCAACAGGTGAATAAAAACGTGGAAGACCCAGGACAACACTTGAAGAACAATCAAGAACGAGGCAATGAAAATGGGTATTAACACCATTGAAGAACTACAATAATCTGCAGCGAACCGCAAGTAAATTCAAGTAGGAAGCATGGGGATAAATGAAAACTTCAATTCCCGTTAATCTCAGCGAACCGCGAGGAATGGAGAAACTAACTTCTGCCCTATGCGTCGCCCTTGGCATCAAAGGAACAAAGTAACTAATATGCTGGAAGAAAGAGCTGGACGTTTAAAAATCTTGTTGATCAAAGCAACAGCTGTTAGTAATATATCGTTTTAAATTTTAATTTCAATTTCCTTTCAATTTACTTTTCCATGTTCAATCATTCTCATTGAGTTCTTTACCAATCATGTGTGTATATATGCGTGGTTGTTTTCATCATTTAGGATATTCATTAGGAGGTGTGTGTGTGTACGCGTGTGAAACTGACAGCACTGGTTTTTTTTTTTTCGAACGGCTGAGGCCCATCATAGAGGCACAGTGACTCAGGACGTGATAATCCTTTGCACTTGAACATTTGGTTGCATGCCTGGAGCAATAGAGAAGTTCGGAATAACCAGTAGTCAATTGGTGGCGGGGAATGACCACAGTGAAACCTATCTTGGGTGCAGTGGCTCGGAGCAGTGCATAGGTTGAAACCTACCTTCCTGGAGGTGTGATAGTTATTCTCTGGTTCTGACGGGGTGGGCCCGAAAGCCCACAAACTTCCCAGAATTATAATGTCATTTTAATGGCGTTAGGTTTTGTTTTTCGTTCGCTCCATTGTAACCATCACGGATATCCGTGCGATTTCCGCCGGGAGCATGATTACGTTGTGCCACCGTTATGCGCTTTGTAGACCTAGCACATCCGATTTCGGCATGAATGGCGTTAGGTCAAAGGGCATGAGCTCGTGGACCGAAGGATTAGTAATCAACCATCGGACATCCGCGCATATCTCACACTTAACCAAGCCATATTATTTGTGTTCCAAAAACTATTTCTGATCATAACTATAGAACCAGATCGCCTTCCGTCGATAGCCTTCAATAAATGATCATATGAGAAGAAAAACAGGGGAAGACAAAGACGACGATAGTCCGATGGCATCAGAGAAATACTAGAACACCAAGACTACACTATGGCAACGGCATCACACGTAGCTAAGAAAAGATGACTTCGGATCCCAATTACACTTAGCGCCACACATATATAGGACAGGACAAGACAGGACAGGACAAGACAGGAGATGACAGGACAAGACAGGACAAGACAAGACAGGACAAGACAGGACAAGACAGGACAATACAGGACAAGACAAGAAGGTCTCAGCAGATGTACACAGACATGTACCATCTGCGAAGGTCCAATAACGTTTCAACAAATTGTAAAAGACCATAAATAACTTTAGATGATGTGAGATATCAAATGTCCATATATTTTTGTTGTCCAATTAAACATAAAACGTCAGAATTTGTTGTATGATTCCTGTCGGTAAGCAGACTTGGAATGGCATTTGTTGTATCATTGTTTGTAGCTTAACTGCGATATCTGTGCCTTTTCCTTGACACATCGCACTCATGGGTGATTTTTAGGCTACTTTAACCGAAGAGTGATCAGCCAATTCAACCCCTAACCTTTCTTAGTAGCTTACAATATATATTTCAGTTCTCAGCTTTCTCTACTTCCCTGGAGGGACTATGTAACACCTGGACGGACACACGAAACATATATGTACATAAAATTACAGTTTATTTTTCTGGGATCAATAGAATTCATCGCTTTTGAAGTTTCAAACTTCTTTTTTTTCAAATATTATAGCGGATTTCAGCAATTTCATCCTTCAAATGATTCATATCTTCAACTTGTAATTAGAATTAAAGACAACCATTTTTCTATTCCTCATTTCACAAGCGATTAGAAACCTTTCTTCAGTTGGCTTAGGCCAACCATGACATATCTCATGATACCTACACCGTTATCTTAACACCATCTCTGTCTGCTGTGAAGAATGATTGACAGTTTTTGCACCGCCTCCATGCTGCCAACATGCTCGTAGAATGATGCCAGTAGCAGGAAAGATTTTCGAATGTTTTCTCTGAATTTACGTTTAAGCCTACCCGATCTGATTGTTTAGGAAGGATGTTTTAGTGTCCAAGACGTGCCTGGAATTATTGCCCGTGATTATCTTTAAAGTGCGAACTAATGTTATGATTAACTTTGTAAATTTCTGAAGTTATCTTAATATCAATAGATATGACTGTTTATTCATGGAATCTATTTGTGGTTGTTTACTATTAAAACGTTCTTACTTGAGAAGTCACCTTTAGTCAAAACGTCTACGTGTCATTGTTCTGGACATCAAAGTGCTTAGCGTTTATCGAGTAAAATCGAAGTTCCGATTCGGAGTTTCTATTGAAGAGTATTCAGGAATACAGTGTTAGATCCGTATGTGTTCATGACTGGAGATAATGTGGTCAACATCAGAACCGCCTTTACTTTCCCAGAAATTCTGGTACCGATTACCGTCGGTTGAATCGACTTAAGAATCGATGATTTTTAAATATTTTGAGTTGAATTAGAAATTGAACTTTGTATCATGCGACTAGAAAGACAGTTCAACATCTGAGCTACATCTGGTTTTAGTCAGTGTTTGAAGGTATTTAGATAATGTAATCAAGGCATGCTTCTCGTGACATATTAATTTGTCCTTAGGAATACAGTCATTTCTCGCTACTTCGCGGTTCATTTATTGCGGCCTCAGCACATCGCTGATTTCTAAAAACATATTTACAGTATGTACACGTATAGTTACATCTACGTATGTTACACACACATGTATAGTTACATCTACGTATGTTACACACACACGTATCATATTTATAATATTTATACATTATTTTATGTGTTATTTATACTATTAATATTTTATTTACGTTTGAAACTATTCTTTAATGTTCTAATGATAACATATGCGCTTATATGGTTTCATATACACTTATTGATATTATACATACACAAAAAATGTACGTGTGTTAAAAATGAGAGGATGACACTACTTCGCGGTTTTTCACTTATCGCGGCTGGTTCTGGTCCTTATTAACCGCGATAACTGAGGGATGACTGAAGTTCATTATATTATGCATGTATTTTATTTATATTTTTATACATGGCTGCAGAAATAATTAAAAACACAACAAGCCAATGCCAGCAGGTGGTATTTCTTACTGATGCTATGTCTGTCCTACAAGCCATTGACAACGATAAACTTCCAGCCCTGAAGAAAGCCATTCGAGAAGTGAGCATCCAAAGAAGGGTAAAACTACAGTGGATACCATTCCACTGTGGCATACCAGGAAATGAAGAGGCAGACAGACTGGCAAAGGATGGAGCAACACAAGAACAAAAAAACCAAGAAATCAACTACCAAGAAAAGAATACCCTCATCAAAACCACCAGGAAAGTCGACCACCCAAAAGACAATTACCACTATCTCGACAGAGCAGAGCAGGTTATTATCTTCCGCCTCAGAACAGGACACAACAGATTAAACAGCCGCTTAAATAGGCTAAGATTGGACCCATCACCGCTGTGCCTTTATGGGAAGACAGCACAGACAGCTGCATATCCTGCAAGACTGCAATACACTAAACCAGTTAAGGGAAGAACACTGGCCCACAGAGATGGATATCCACAGAAAGATGTATGGGAGCACTGAGGACCTTTCAAATACAGCAGCATTTATTAAGAAAACAGGACTTACTGTGTAGACATGTCAAACTCCGAACGAGAAGAAGAAGAAGAAGATTTATATTTTAGAGTTAGTAATTTATATCTAGGAAGTTATTTAGAGTATAGTAAGGGAATGACTTCTATGATTAGTTTTACAACCAGCACGATATGTTGGCCATGTATAGACCGGTTTGTTTTAGGTTGTATTGGTGTCCTGAATTTACACAATGATTGATGACACGTCTATACTGCTGTTACACACAAATTGATGACGCATTTATACTGCTACTACACAGTTTCTACGATCAAATACTGTATGTATTCCGTCTAATATCGGTCATGTACCGGAGCAGTTTGTCTTAGGTCGCTGTGCGTTTCCCACAATTTTGTTTGAAGAGACGTTCCTACGGGTGAGACTGTCGCTCCGTGAGCAGCGGAGATGGGACAGTCCTGTACTACATGTTCGGCTGTTGTGTTCTTGCTCCGCATAGTCAATGATGCTGATTCTATGTACGTTTGCTTTTAGACAGATGTGTCACGCTACACTCGAAATATCGAAACATGCTCGTTTCTGTTCAATGTGTTAATGTTTTCTTGAACATGTCTATATTTTTAGTTCTCTCTACTGAAGTCGTACATATTATTTTATGTACGATATTAGTGAAATTATATTAGTGAAGAATTCCTGTATGCGTAAAGTGACTTTCATTTTTGTGCCGGGACATGCGGGAGTCCGGGGGTAATGAGAGAGCAGATAGTTTGGCCCCACACGCTGCTACTACGGCTGTTGGTGGAGCGATGGATCGAGCAGACATTTTGAACGCCTACGGGAAAACGCACGAACAAATGACTGTATAAGTGACGATGACTCTTGTTCCATGACTAGAATAAAGGAATTTGGTTTGAAATGTGGTGTCGCTAGAACGGAGCGGTTTCGTGGGCAAGAAAGAATGATGGTCAATCAACTGCGTACTGGGACCGTCAGTCAACGTGTAATGGCGGCTACATTCATGGAGAGATCTGAGCACCTATGGACTTGTCCGGAGTGCAATGACGATGATCCAACGACTAACTAATTAACTAACTAACTAACTAACTAACTAGCTAGCTAGCTAACTAACTAACTAATTATATTATTCTATCAGAGACTTTACTTCCCTGGGACGTTGAGGTGTGTGAACCTGACGAGGTTACATCTTATTTCTTCCTATTGATCTGTTTTATGTCGAGATATGCCACACTGATATGGTTTCCATTGAGTACTAACGTAGTTTGTCTAGACAATTCGATGAATTTTGTTGTTTAAAGGGTTTTAAAAACGTGCTTCGTGCTATGAGTGGTACTCTCGGCAGGCTGCTTGCCGCTTCGTTGAGAAGGACGGAGTACATATTTGAAACCGAGTACAGTGAAGTCAATCCTCTACGGCCTTAAAACCCTCTTTTAAGTATTTAACTTGATTTAACTAAGAATTTTCTTTTTGCTTTGTACTGCTTTATTCCGATGAAGAATGATGTGTCGGGCCATTGGCTCAAATAAAACAGCGACACGGTGCATTTATTCTCTGGACTACATCCTGCTGGAAATCTAGTAGGACCGTTGTCTTGCTACAAGAGAGATCCAGCGGGAGTTTGAAAATGAACGTCAAGAAGAAGAAGGAGTACCCCTTTATGACCTGCAGCGTCATGGGTAGGTCTCTGGATACGGCTTTTTGCGTGCTTCATTTATGGTTGTGTTCGGTGATTCTTTTAGTTATGTAATCTATCTTTTGCATTGTCTACTCCTGGCTGTGCCTCCATCAGGCCTGTATAGCAATGATTTTTTTAGAGGCACTGTCTGATGGTAGTCTGAAAGCATGCGAAGACAACATATTTTTGTTGTCTTCTGAAGTAATTCAGGATTGGCATTGTGTTTGTTAGTTTTCTGGTGTTTTTATTTCTGATTCTGTCTCTTATTGTCACTCCAAGAATTCTACATAGACAAGTCATTTCTGCTGTAATAATTTACTTACTACACACATCAACTTTCGTTACTGCATGTTTTCCTGTGAAGGTGCAGGGTAGGGTATTTCATTGGGCTGTGGAAATATAGGCCGCTGTGCCATAGCAGACGACATGACACCTACAGGTAGGAATGATTTTGATTGTACCTCCAAAAGAAAATATCCTGCCCCAACCGTGGATTGAACCCGGGGGGTGAAATCTTCCGGTCAATCCATACTACAAATACCAATATGACCGCCGATATCATTACTGTTAATTTTCTGCTATATGTTTTAATTTTGTTTCCATTATTGTCTTGATAAAGGCCTTTCGGTCGATTTGTGTGTATTATTATGTTTGTTGTTTGTCTATACTTAGCAAAACTGTATTTCCCTATTCCTGGATCTACCTGTTGAATTTCAGTTTTGCGCAGTAAGTACATATTATCGATTAGCTGTTAGCAGTTAACTCTTAATAGTTTGGGGATCTCCCTGGCGTAGTGGTTAAGCTGTTCCCCTTGTGTTCAAGAGGACACGTGTTTGAATCCGGCTCGTGTCGTCTTGTTTATAAGGTGGATTTTTTCGGAGATCCCTGTGGATTATCACTTGAAGCTACGGAGTTACGTGCTATGAGTGGTACTATCGGCAGGCGGCGTGCATATGGGAAACCGAGTACAGTGAAGTCAATCTTCTACGGCTTTTAAACCCTTTAAACCCACTTAATAGATGTTAGCCTTTCTAGAAGTTGTAGCCTGGTATCCACACGGGGTGTAAAATATCTTGTAGATGGACATCTTTCCACCAGAGAGATGCAAACATACAAGTGAGACACGGCTGTCAACGCCGGTTCTACGTACAGTGGACAGATGTAATAACACAAGTCGGAAACCGCTGTATACATAATCCCTTCACACAGTAAAGAGATGCTAAAATACAACCCTTTTAAACAGTAGAGAGATGCAACAATACAATCCCTTCACACAGTAGAGAGATGCAACAATACAATCCCTTCACACAGTAGAGAGATGCAACAATACAATCCCTTCACACAGTAGAGAGATGCAACAATACAATCCCCTCACACAGTAGAGAGATGCAACAATACAATCCCTTCACACAGTAGAGAGATGCAACAATACATCTCTGAGATGATTGACACTAGCAAACAAGCAATGGGCACATACGCAACATAAATATTGCCTATAAAAAATCAACCATTGATGGTTGATCGCTAAGTCTCGAAGAGGGAATGCTAACAACGTAGACACCTTACTGAATGTGTGGACACCTTACTGAATGTGATGAAACCTTACTGAATGTGTGGACACTTTACTGAATGTGTGGACACCTTACTGAATGTGTGGACACAATACTTAATGTGTGGACACCTTACTGAATGTGTGGACACCTTACTGAATGTGTGGACACCTTACTGAATGTGTGGACACCTTACTGAATGTGATGAAACCTTACTGAATGTGTGGACACCTTACTGAATGTGATGAAACCTTACTGAATGTGATGAAACCTTACTGAATGTGATGAAACCTTACTGAATGTGATGAAACCTTACTGAATGTGTGGACACCTTACTGAATGTGATGAAACCTTACTGAATGTGATGAAACCTTACTGAATGTGATGAAACCTTACTGAATGTGATGAAACCTTACTGAATGTGATGAAACCTTACTGAATGTGATGAAACCTTACTGAATGTGATGACACATGTTTTTGTATCATTATCAATAAAATCAATAAAACCCATAACCCTTGAGGGTCGTATGGGTACCACATTGGATGCTTCAGCACACAGAGTCCTCCAGCGAATTCTATCCTCAACGATGCGGATGAGCGTGGCAATATCTTGTCCTGTCCATTCGTTGATGTTGTCTCTCCATGCATCTATTGTAGTATTTCAATGTAGTATTTCAATGTAGTATTTCATTGTAGTATTTCAATGTGGTATTTCATTGTAGTATTTCGATGTAGTATTTCATTGTAGTATTTCAATGTAGTATTTCATTGTAGTATTTCAATGTAGTATTTCATTGTAGTATTTCAATGTAGTATTTCATTGTAGTATTTCAATGTGGTATTTCATTGTAGTATTTCAATGTAGTATTTCATTGTAGTATTTCAATGTAGTATTTCATTGTAGTATTTCATTGTAGTATTTCAATGTAGTATTTCATTGTAGTATTTCATTGTAGTATTTCAATGTAGTATTTCAATGTAGTATTTCATTGTAGTATTTCATTGTAGTATTTCAATGTAGTATTTCACTGTAGTATTTTATTGTAGTATTTCAATGGGCAAAAGTTCTATTCTTGTATATACTGTATTTCAAAGATCTTTGGGTGGTGGGGAAATCACGTGAAGAGTGCTCAGACTCCAATTGGTTCTCTCTTGTAGCAGAACAATGACCCTACTAGACTTCCAGCTGAGTGTAGTCCAGAGAATGAAAATGTATGGTGTTGCCGTTTTATTTGCGCCAATGGCCCGACATATTCATCTTCGGCGGAGAAAATTATTGATCTACAATGACAAGTCCGTAGATACGGTGAGGCTGTAGAGGTTCAAACCCTTCCACTAGGAAGTTAATACACGCAATTTAGTATTAGTAAAAGGTAACGGTAAGTCCCATGACAGGAACTTGTCATTGGGGATGAAGATAACTCTTCATGTACTAAGCCGCATCAACTATTATGTGATGTGGCGAGTCCCCTTCCTTGCTGTCTTTACATCCACTAACTCATGTGTCAGGTACTCATTTACAGCTGAGTCGACTGGAGGAGTGGTCGTGTCAAGCGGGCGTGGTTTCGAACCAGGCACGCTGTAACTCAGTGATAGTAAGCAAGCTCACTATCAACTAGGCTACCGGCTCCTCTATTTAGTATAAGTAAGCAAGAACAAAAAAGGGATACACTCCTACCCCGCTAATATATCACCCTAAATCCAAAAACTAAAACATTTTTTTTAAAAACCCCCAATAAAAATTTGACATCTATTTTTTTGTTTAATCCTCCGAACACCCCCAGCCACTACTAATCACTGAAGGCCTATCTACGACCACGCACATTAGTAACATGGTATCAATCTAATACCCAAACTATTTAGTCACATGTTACCAACTCATTACCAAACCTATTTAGTCACATGTTACCAACTCATTACCAAACCTATTTAGTCACATGTTACCAACTCATTACCAAACCTATTTAGTCACATGTTACCAACTCATTACCAAACCTATTTAGTCACATGTTACCAACTCATTATCAAAACTATTTAGTCACATTTTACCAACTCATTAACTAAGCTATTAGTCAGATGTTACCAACTCATTATGCAAACTATTTAGTCACATGTTACCAGCTCATTACCCAAGCTATTTAGTCACATGTTACCAACTCATTACCATACCTATTTAGTCACATGTTACCAACTCATTACCAAACCTATTTAGTCACATGTTACCAACTCATTATCAAAACTATTTAGTCACATTTTACCAACTCATTAACTAAGCTATTAGTCAGATGTTACCAACTCATTATGCAAACTATTTAGTCACATGTTACCAGCTCATTACCCAAGCTATTTAGTCACATGTTACCAACTCATTACCCAAGTTATTTAGTCACCTTTTACCGACACATTACCCAAACTATTTAGTCACGTTATTACGTCATCCAACATA
This sequence comes from Meghimatium bilineatum, assembly GCA_034231615.1. Taxonomy (NCBI): domain Eukaryota; kingdom Metazoa; phylum Mollusca; class Gastropoda; order Stylommatophora; family Philomycidae; genus Meghimatium; species Meghimatium bilineatum. Next base: position 20,675,983 of record CM067310.1, read on the forward strand.
TTTAGTTACATGTTATTTATTCACCCAACCTATTTAGTCACATGTTATTTAGTCTAGATACTCAACCCTATTTAGTCACATATTAATAGCTCATTACCAAACCTATTTAATCACATTTTACCAATTCATTACCCATCCTATTTAGTCATATCTTACCAACTCAGTACCCAACCTATTTAGTCACATGATACTAACTCATTACCCAACCTATTTAATCACATGTTACCATGTTACCAACGTATTACCCAGCCTATTTAGTCACATGTTACCAAATCAATACCCAACCTATTTAGTCACATGTTACCAAATCAATACCCAGCCTATTTAGTCACATGTTACCAAATCAATACCCAAACTATTTAGTCACATGTTACCAAATCAATATCCAACCTATTTAGTCACATGTTACCAAATCAATACCCAACCTATTTAGTCACATGTTACCAAATCAATACCCAAACTATTTAGTCACATGTTTTCAACCTACTTAATCATCTCTAACGAAAGGTATTGCAGGGCAGGTGTCAGCATTACTGTTGCTTTCTCCCTTTTTGGATCCCGGTAGCACACAGGGGAGACCGTTAGCCTTGTGTCTCAAATTCCTGCAGATTAGCAGGATGTAGTCCAGAGAATACTTTGTTTCATTTTTTATATTTTTGTTTCGATGTATTTATCCCCTTCGGTCGAACATATCCGACTTCATCATAGCTTCTAGGCATCTTTTATCCTGGGATCCTCTATACGATGACACAACTAACTCCACACTCAATCTTCACTTAGTCGCCTTATACGATATGCATGGCAGCTAACAACGTTTCTATTCTTTACTCCCCTTTCGGGCCCTGCCAACTCACGATTGGTTCTACTTCGAAATACAACCATGGAGTAAATAATAATACAATGTAAACGATATTTACTATAAAATTCGACGTTACGGTCTCTGTTACCTTCTTAAGAAATCTGGGAAACAAAAGAACATGCTATGTAAATATTTATTACCGGGTTTCTGCAAACAAGCAAGCGCCCATCAAATGAGATAAGTAAATATTGTTTCTTTCTTAATTATGTTCAATGATGTCCATATCTGCGTCTGTTATCGCTTCTGACAATCTGTGCACTGCCTGAGACAGCTGTTTGTACGATGTTCTCTGACAATGTGTTTGTAATGTTCTTCTGGTCAAAGAAGAATGGACTTATAAAAAGTACAGGGAAATCTAAATTGGAGTTGATATAGACCAGACATTGAATAAAACGTTGATATAGACCGGACATTGAATAAAACGTTGATATAGACCGGACATTAAATAAACGTTGATATAGACCGGGCATTGAATAAAACGTTGATATAGACCGGACATTGAATAAAACGTTGATATAGACCGGACATTGAAGAAATCATTAATGGAGACCGGACATTGAAGAAATCGTTGATATAGACCAGACATTGAATAAAACGTTGATATAGACCGGACATTGAATAAAACGTTGATATAGACCGGACATTGAAGAAAGCGTTGATATAGATCCACATTGTACTGTGCCTGCTTGATATTAGTTAGTTTGTTTGTTCCTTTCGTACCGCAGACGGCACATAGAGCAGAGGTTTTGATTATATATGTGTTGCTGTCCGCTGCCTGTAGTTTTAGTTCGTATATGGTCTTGCAGCCTGTTATTGCTTGATATGCACGAGTCATATTATAATGTATTATTGTATGCCTTTGCTCTTAGCATTATTATTCCACCGTAAACAATTCATTTCTTCTGTCTCACGACATCTTGCCTGCTTCATCTTTTCGGTCCCAATTCATTTTGAACATTTCATTTCTTGTGTCTTCATTAATATTAAACATTTCATTTCTTGTGTCTTCATTGATATTAAACATTTCATTTCTTGTGTCTTCATTAATATTGAACATGTTATTTATTGTGTCACAATTCATCTCAAACATTTTCATTTCTGAAAGCTGACAGTGAACTTGTCTCTTGTTTTTGTTCTGGTTGTTTTTGTTTGAGAACATGAATTTCGAGGGATTAGCTCCTACTTTCTATGTGCTGTAGGGTGGTTATTCTGAGCTTTCTTTCATACCCATGGGCCTTCAGCTATCGGCTTAGTGCAATTCTTATTAAAGGAGCGTTCTACTCAGAGGGGGTCTATAATTGTATAGATGAAATGCTACAAAACTTTCCATAAGAGAACCTCAATATAACGGCATGTCATCTACTAAGGTTTTCTGTTGCATGGGTGGTTTGTCTAGTAGACCATTCGTGAGACCCACAGACGCAACTGCATTCGTACTTGTCTCTTGTAATTCCCATGTTTTTCCGACTCCAGTTAGGTGGGGAAAACATAGTTAAGATGTTACCTGCCATGTATGTCGTAAGAGAGTCAAAATTTTGCAGACGTCATGTTAAAATCGGATGTGTCCGGCAGAAACACGCAGATATCGCTAATAAAATTTAAACCCTGACACAAATAATTCTGTCCTCTGGACTACATCCTGCTAACCTGCAGGAGTTTGAGTAAAACACAGAAGTTATCGATATTTCTATTGTTAACATTTTTGTTTATATTTACAGATGATGGATTTGTGCCATTTCCCGTAAAACAATCAATAATCATTCATCCTGAACTCAGCCAAGAGAAACTTCTTTCTACAACAAAAATAAACATCATTCGCCATGAACTCAGCCACGAGAAACATCTTTCTACAACAAAAATAAACATCATTCGCCATGAACTCAACCACGAGAAACATCTTTCTACAACATAAATAAACATCATTCGCCATGAACTCAACCAAGAGAAATATCTTTCTACAACAAAAATAAACATCATTCGCCATGAACTCAGCCAAGAGAAACATCTTTCTACATCAACAAAAAAACAGCATTAACCTTAAACTTAGTTAAAAGTAACATCGTTTTACGGTACAAAATAACACCATTCGCCTTGAACAGTCAAGACAGACATTGTATGCTTACTATATTCCCATGATTATAAAACGGCACCTCAACCATTCGCCTTGAACAGTCAAGACAGACATTGTATGCTTACTATATTCCCATGATTATAAAACGGCACCTCAACCACACAACAAAAGCATATATATATATATATATATATATACGTCTGCTGTCTTCATGTGTTGTCCAATTGTGCTGAAAACTTAAAATGGAATGTATTCGTAATAACGTCCAGTACAAGGCTTCGATCACACTGGGCGAGTCTTCACGTGCTTCGTACAACTCACCAATAAAGCATTCTTTCGGTGGACGACTAAAATCACACGAAAATCAGTTTGGTGCACACTTAAAATCCCACGAAAATCACATTAAGTCGTGCGGACCGCTGAAAAAAATACTAGAAACTGCGGCACCACTTTGTGATAATGTAGGTGTGTGTTACGATACATCAAGCAATGACTACAACCGCTTCACAATCTTACCGACTGTCAACGGACATGATTTAGGAGGTAGAAAAGGTAGTTCCCACCCAGAAAGAACACACACAAATTTTGATGCTAATGGTAGCACTAGCAGTAACATAGATGGTCAAGATAATACTGGTAATGAGTATGAGGTGCAATGCACAACAACAGATGTACCAGAGATTCCTGAAGAAGAAGTGAAAACTGTTAGCAAATCAGGCGTTGGAATTAGACGATCTGAAAAACCCCCATATTCCTACATCGCCTTGATAGTTATGGCTATCCAGTCCGCTCCAACAAAGAGATGCACTTTAAGCGAGATTTATCACTTTCTTCAACATCGGTTTCCATTTTTTAGAGGGAGCTATCATGGTTGGAAGAATTCTGTCAGGCATAATCTGTCACTTAATGAGTGTTTTATTAAACTTCCCAAAGGTATTGGACGGCCAGGTAAAGGTCATTTCTGGACAATAGACCCAGCAGCTGAATTCATGTTTGAAGAAGGCTCATTTAGAAGAAGACCCAGAGGTTTCCGCAGAAAATGTCAATCACTGAAACCATTTAGCTATTTAAATGGAGGTGGTGGTCCAGTAATGGGTCAGTACGATCTCATGAACACAAATAATTCTGCTGTGCCCTCTATAAACGTGCCTTACGACACAGTTGGTGGGCAAGCGTCACATGATCCATACTCTCGTAACACAGGAGATTCCTTACACCAAATGGGTGTGTTTCCTAATTACACCTCCTACAATATGTACTCTCAAATACCAGTGTGCAGTATTCCAGGAATGACTGGGTTCCAGTCTCCAATAACTAATCTTGCTAACATGACTGTAGGTTTACCCACTGTGCCAAAGTGCTCGAATTTTTCAGAAACACATATTGTACATAGTTCGAACGTACCAGGATTCCGTCACCAAAGTCGTTCAAACTCCAGAAACAACTATTTGGCAACTACGTATAATAACACTGATAATCTAGACAACACTGTTACCACTAACAATTTCCCAGAAGTTCCCTCATCGACTTCAAATCTATCGCCAATGCCGTACAGTTATGAAGATGTAAGATCTTCTATTATGAGAGACCATATATCTAGAGATAGTGTTTCTGTACGAGAGACAGAGTGCTCAAACAATTTCATTACAGAGTCTTTGACTACCGCAGGGACATTACATAAAACGTTATCAACATCGGGAGATATGCAATCATCGGCGTCGTCAAAAGCAAGCTCATTTTCTTCTTCCACAATAAACACATATAATGGAAGTATTCCATCACAGAACCCACCAAGGGTTACGCCGATTAGTGGAGATTTAAATTTATACTCAAAAGATGCTACCGGTGTACATTGTCAGGCATCCAGCTCTGTGCACGTTCGGGACAGAGATTTCCCTGCGTCGGCTAATAGTCATCGATACAACCAAAGTTTAAGTACTAGAGACATGTCATTGACATTAGCAGCAAGTCCCCGAGGACAGTTTCCAGGACACCATCAATGGAGAAGTCAAATAGGTAGAGACTTTTCATCTAATGTATTGAGACATCAGCCAGTCTCCCCGGCGGGGAGCACAGGATCTATGGACAGTACATCTCCTTCAAGTAACGAACCAAGCCCGTACCCTACACACGGTGGTCAAAGAATATCTGACAATATCGATCTGCCAACGAGAGGTCAGTAAGTTTTTAAGTTGTTGTTATCCATACTTCTTATTCATACTTCTTATTTCTTAAACTCCTTGAGGTTAACAGGATGCAGTCCATAGAACATGTTTTGTATCATAGTTTACAGCTTAGATGCAATATCTGCGTCTTCCTACAAGAAACATCATATCTCTGTGTCATTTTGTACCTCTGCGGGATAGGACAGACATTTCCACCCCCGAAAGTCATTCGCCGCCTCTTATAACATGCATGGAAGGCAAACTGTTGTTATTCTTTGCTCCTCTTCGCGGCCTCAGCGACATATGGTCACAGAAGATATTTATTTTCAGACGGTCATGGCTAAACTATGTCTCATTTTTTCAGTAGATCCTAGGTCCCATAACAGATCTTGTCTTCAGTAGATCTTAGGTCCCATAACAGATCTTGTCTTCAGTAGATCCTAGGTCCCATAACAGATCTTGTCTTCTGTAGATCCTAGGTCCCACAACAGACCATATCGCCCAGTTAGTATGTCTCTTATTGTAGACGGTATTGGTTAAGCTATTTCTCTTGTCTTCAGTAGATCATAGGTCCCATAACAAATATTGGCGCTTAGTAGAACTTTCATTGTAGACGGTAATGATTAAGCTATGGTCCCTGTCTTCAGTAGATCATAGGTCCCATAACAAATATTGGCGCTTAGTTAGTAGAACTTTCATTGTAGACGGTAATGATTAAGCTATGGCTCATGTCTTTAGTGGATCCTAGGTCCCATAATAGACCTTAGGGTCCAGTTTACAAGTACACATTATTACGAATATAACTAATGGTTATCTCTTGAAAGTGCAGAGTTACGAGCTACGAGTGATGCTATGCCCTGCGCTGTTTTGTTAAGTGGCCGAGGACGATTCGGGAAACTCGAGTGCAATATATTGAGACTTCGAAAATGGAAATGAAGTTTAGCTTATCACTGGTAAGATACATGATAATACTTAAAAATCGACGTTTCGTCCAAATAACCTTTTGGTCTACACATTTCCCCAAGTGTTATCAGTTTTAGTTATCGGTTTATAGTTTTGCTACAAATCTTATTTTTAATTCAGTATTCTGCCAATGATCGATGTGTGGGGCCATTGGCGCAAATAATACAGCGACATAACGCATTTCTTATCTGAACTTCATCCTGCTGGAAATCTAATAGGACCATGATCCAGCTTCAAGAGAGATCCAGCGGGAGTTTGAGAATGAACGCTGAAGAAGATGAAGAAAAATTCAGTATGACGAAGTCAATTCTCAACGCTTTTTGACCATCGTTTGAGTATAATCACGAGTATTAATGAAATGAAGAATAGGCAGCCTCAACGTGGCAGACAAATTCTAACAAGGAAAAGAAAACGTGTGTATGATAAGAAACAATTGCAGTAAATTGCCTTCGTTTTCCCCCGACGTTCTGTCGAGTGGCACGAGCAAAATGACTCCCTGCGACGAAGGCCTCCTGGAGTAGAAACGTCAAGTAGTCATGTTACAAAAGAGGCCACGCCATTATGACAAATAGCTGAAGGAATTCTCAACGCCTTAAAAACAGTTATCAGTATTAAGAAAGTAAGCTGATAGTTAGGAATTGTGGCTAGAGATAAGGAAAGAAAGCGAACGGGGAAAATATTACGGTGAGCGGTGTAAATGAGTCTATATAAAAGTCTGGCAACATTGTTAGATCTGTGGGTCATATTGTGGATAGTCTTGCAGGGTTGACCAGGCCGGACGGCAGGAATAATCCTAGAGCAGGGGTCGGCAACCTTTTGCTAACTGTGTGCCAACTAAAGTTTCAAATTATTAAGAGTGCTAACATCACATATCAAGAAGAATGTGAAGAGTCTGCGTGCCATTTGAAATTGCTTGGCGTGCCAAGTGTGGCACTCGTGCCATTGTTTGCCGACACCTGTCCTAGAGCATTCTTTAATTCCGTTATCAAAGTTCAAAGTTTCTTGACAGGCCTAAAATTTTACTATAAAAAATCATACAATCACTGTGCTACCAAAGTCAAACATGGACACTAACAACAGAATCCAAAAGAAAACTTGTTACAACAGAAATTACTTGTCTATGTAGAATCGTCTGAGTAACAATAGGAGACAGATTCAGGACCGAAAACATCAGAAGACTAACAAACAATGCCAATTCTGAATTACATCAGAAGACAACAGATTAAGTGGTTTTCACACGCTTCCAGACTACCACCAGACAGTGCCCCCTCAAAATACATTACTATACAGACACGATGGATACAAAAGGCAGGGCAGACAACGATGGATTACAGAAATAAAAGAGTCAACGAAAACAAACATATATGAAGCACACTAAAGCCATCTCCAGAGAACTCTTCTACCCCTGACGTTGCAATGCATAAAGAGTTATAAAGCGAAAATAAAGTCTCAAAGTTTTTGTAGCCTTTCATGTCAGCCTGAATATATAGGATAGCCGAGTGATACGTGTCTCTTTATTGTTCGTTCTTAGTACTTGTTGCAAATTGGAAGAAATCATAATTCCATTATTCTATGTTTTGTGTCGTGACTTATTTCTTACATTCCATACCTTGTTATGCGATATTTTTTCGGGTTAATTCTTACATTTCACATCTCGTTATGCGATATTTTGTCGGGTTAATTCTTACATTCCACATCTTGTTATGCGATATTTTGTCGGGTTAATTCTTACATTCCACACCTTGTTATGCGATATTTTGTCGGGTTAATTCTTACATTCCACATCTTGTTATGCGATATTTTGTCGGGTTAATTCTTACATTCCACACCTTGTTATGCGATATTTTGTCGGGTTAATTCTTACATTCCACATCTTGTTATGCGATATTTTGTCGGGTTAATTCTTACATTCCACACCTTGTTATGCGATATTTTGTCGGGTTAATTCTTACATTCCACATCTTGTTATGCGATATTTTGTCGGGTTAATTCTTACATACCACATCTTGTTATGCGATATTTTGTCGGGTTAATTCTTACATTCCACACCCTGTTATGCTATATTTTGTAAGCTATTAGATTAATAAGTATATTAGTATACGAAGAGTTTAATACTATACGAATATTGTAATATTATACGGATAGTATACTAATCGTATAGTCATTTTACATCAGTCTTTCTGGTCAATAAAATTGGCTTGATGGTCAAACTTCATCCGCGGGACGTGTTTCGTCCACTTCTGGGCTATATAAAAAAATAATACATCTATACAACACTAATCACGAGTAGACAAAGTCATTTTTCCAGAAAGATCATGCGAGTAGATCCCAAATCGTAATTGATCTTTACTGATTCAGCTTCTTCCGTAAGTTTCATTGGCTTGGTGGCACAAAGTATTCGCAAAGTGACCAATAATCAGTGGCATCAGCCAAGAAACGTGACGTTGATTCAGAACTTCAAAACAGGTGATGTTTTTTGGGGGGATGGCTGGAGTCATTAGAGAGAGTTCAAATGCGGGCATTGTTAAGAATATTCACGCTTATCTTTGTACCTGGACACGCAAGCGTGGAGGGAAACGAACGTGCCGACCAAATAGCTAGCCTCGCCACCAAAACAGCTAATCAGTCTATAAACCGAGCAGAAATACTCTTTGCCATTCGTGAGTCAGTACGATCAGAGGATTTTGAGATAAATATGATTCAATATCGAGAAAGCGCCTATTGGGAATGAGGATGGACGTGGTCAGTAGAAAACACCTGACAAAGATTTCAAAAAAGAGCAGTGAACCAACATAGAACCGGAACTATCAGCTGTTATACGCTAAGAAATTTTACGGAAGCGGAGATCTATACACCATTGGAATGTCCGGTTTGCGAAGAGGATAACCCACATAACTAATACCTATTGTGATGCTGTTTCGGATCTGACCGTAACTGAATAAGAATTTCTGCTTCAGCGTTCATTCTCAAACTCCCGCTGGATCTCTCTTGTAGCAGGACAATGATCCTACTAGATTTCCAGCAGGATGTAGTCCATAGAATGTAAATGCGTTGTGTCGCCGTTTTGTTTCCGCCAATGATTCAACACATCCGTCTTCGGCGTAGTATAATGACTCGATAATACACTCATAACAGATATAGCGGAAGCTGTCAAAAACTGTCAATATTTAAATGGTAATATAGTGGAACCCCGTTATAACAACTTGGTGCGGACCGACGAAATATGTATGTAATAGCCAAAAGAGGGCTGGCTCCTTAACGAAAGCTGTTTTCTTTCTTTTTTGGTCATATAAAGATACAAAACAGTGTGAACGTTACTAGCTGAAGGCAGAGTTAACAGCAACAGGGGAAGAGAGCGTCCATGGCGACTATTGAGCAGTGATATATCTCAGTGGTATAACGGAGAACACATTAGATAAATTTCACTGTATTATAAAACACATTAGATAAATTTCACTGTATTATAAAACACATTAGATAAATTTCACTGTATTATAAAACACATTATAGATAAATTTCACTGTATTATAAAACACATTATAGATGAATTTCACTGTATTATAAAACACATTATAGATGAATTTCACTGTATTATAAAACACATTAGATAAATTTCACTGTATTATAAAACACATTAGATAAATTTCACTGTATTATAAAACACATTATAGATAAATTTTATTGTATTATAAAACACATTAGATAAATTTCACTGTATTATAAAACACATTATAGATAAATTTTAATGTATTATAAAAGACATTATAGAAGAATTTCACTGTATTATAAAACTTATATCATTGTTACAAATATTGAAATGCTCAGATATATCAAACATGATGAAAAGAACGGAGAGGTTTCCTCGTTACACCCCGAACTATTTGGGTGTCTTTCATTATCTTGTTCGTCTGTCTCTTTTACTTGCATTTACGAATCGGTGGTTGTCGTCGCTAAAATCCGTACTACATGGACGTAGCCTTTTGGAGGGGTGTTAAATATAGTGAAATGCAGGTAATTATTATCTATTAACCTGTGACAGATTTACAATTCATTAATTCACACATTTATGACTGGTACATGTCTCGATGAGTGTGTTCTGTAACATTAGGGACGTTAGTTTAAAAGCTGAAGTGTTTCGTATCAATGTTCAACACCCCTCTAATTGGTCAGAACCATGTTGTACGGGTTTTAAAGGAGAAAGCACCGATGTATTCAAGTAAAAGAGGCAGACTTAGAAATATACCAATAAGAAGATGACCAGACAATATAGATGACTAGAGGAAGGCATACACGCACTAGGAATGTAAATATTCTACAATAAATATCCGTGACAGAGATGCTTGGAGATGAAATGTGCCTGCGTCAATAATCCCACCTGCTTAGAAACAAAAATATATACTGTAAAACCAGGAGTTATAAGACAATACTAACATTTATAAGAGAATACTAACATTTATAAGACAATACTAACATTTATAAGACAATACTAACATTTATAAGACAATACTAACATTTATAAGACAATACTAACACTATAAGACAATACTAACATTTATAAGACAATACTAACATTTATAAGACAATACTAACATTTATAATAATATGAAGATCGCTGAAAATAATAATATACTGACATTTATCAATAAATTCAAGTAGGAAGCGAGAGGAAAAATTAAAAATTCTTGAGACCAATGGGAATTGAACCGTCAGTTCTGACATAATATTCATACATGAAAATAATAATCATATAGTATAAACATTAAGAACCGCTCCAAAAATGTGGTTCAATGAGATCCGGTTCAAGAAGCGAGCATCAAATTAGCACCTGCTAGGACCCCTGCAGATCCCACCGCTGGAGAATACATCTCCGCCATTAGCACGTGTTATCGGAACCAGTGGGAAAATATTTTCCAGACGTTTGCCACATCTTTGAGAATAGCTGGTAGGCGTTTGGTTTATCTTAAAACGAGAGTGGCTTGTAGAAATAACTTTGCCGTTTGTGAAACAATGTTGATGTTTTTTACATTTTTCGTCGCTGTGTTAGCAAAGCTCGAGTAGGGAGCACATAATAGTGATCATGTAACCTGTTATGCATGTCGTAAGAGGAGATTAAGAAGGTTTTGATGATGGGTTCGCTGTCCACCTCAAAGAGCATGCTCTTTCAATCAAGTATTCGTGAACACAACGGTGTTCTGGTAATAAAATGTGGTGCTCGAGGAAAAAAAGTCGCGAGCGGAAACAGTGATGATGTACCATTACAAATAAAAATTTGTTGTAAAAAAAAAAGTGTTACCATCCACGATTGTGAGGTAAATGAAAGTGGAGGGGGTGTACGATACATTGCACAGGGTTATATGGCTAGTTTTCATATTCAAATTTACTTTCACTTACAATTTCCCTTACATTTTCAAATTAATACAATAATGTATTTTTTCCCAAAAAATCTATATTTATTTTATGTGTTACGTTTCTAGCTTACACAATCGTGCATGTGGACATTGCTCGCTGTCTGAACTGTTATATAACTCGTATATATATGGACTTTATACGCCGTCTGAAATGTTATATGTTAATGTTATATGTTAATGTTATATGTTAATGTTATATGTTAATGTTATATGTTAATGTTATATGTTAATATTATATGTTAGATGTTAATGTGCTAACATACTCAACTATACGTGTGGTCATCTATATATCTATCTATCTATCTATCTATCTATCTATCTATCTATCTATCTATCTATCTATCTATCTATCTATCTATCTATCTATATATCTATCTATCTATCTATCTATCTATCTATCTATCTATCTATCTATCTATCTATCTATCTATCTATCTATCTATCTATCTATCTATCTATCTATCTATCTATCTATCTATCTATCAATCTATATATCTATCTATCTATCTATCATCTATCAATCTGTCTGTCTGTCTATCTGTCAAAAAGGTCTGTATGTATGTATATATGTATGTGTGTATGTATGTATGTATGTATGTTTATCTGCCTGTCTGTTTATCTGCCCGTCTGTCTGTCTGTCTATCTGTCTGCATGTCTGTATGCCTATATGTCTGTATGTCTGTATATATGAATGTCTGTCATGTTTGTATGTCTATCTGTCTGTATGTATGAATGTCTGTCATTTTTGTATGTCTGTCTGTCTGACTGTCTGTCTGTCTATCTGTCTGTCTGTTTATCTGCCTGCCTACCTATCTGTTGTCTTGTATCTGCTGTTGCTGTTAATGAGTCACAGGATTTAAACACGATCATTTTCCAGAATATGGCAGGTTTGGTTACTCGATATACAGTAATATTTTGACGTCTCAGAATGATAACAGCTCCTTCTATCCTGCTTCTTCTTGGTATTAATCTATAAATGGTTATGGATCTTTACTCTATAAATGGTTATGGATCTTTACTCTATAAATGGTTATGGATCTTTACCCTATAAATTGTTATGGATCTTTACCCTATAAATTGTTATGGATCTTGTAATTCTAATCTGGATTGAATATTCTAAAATATTTTTATTGTACTGAACATTTCACACGTTAATAATAATAACGGTAATAATAATAACGTTAATAATAATAACGTTAATAATAATAACGTTAATAATAATAACGTTAATAATAATAACGTTAATAATAAAAACGTTAATAATAATAACGATAATAATAATAACGTTAACAATAATAACGTTAACAATAATAACGTTAACAATAATAACGTTAATAATAATAACGTTAAAAAATGTGCGTATTGTTCAGTATATACACAAACAATCTCTTGAATGGATATCTACAGGCAGAAGAGTCTGGGGTATACCAAAAGAAACACTCAGAAGAACAATACTTAGAGAAAGTAAAACAATCAATATTCATACTATTCAAGAACTGCACAGAATACCTTTGAACAGACAGAATTAGAGAGATCTGCCCTATGCCCTATGCGCTAACTTCAGCGCAAAATGAAAATGAATAAAAATGAAATGTTCAGTACAGTAAACGTATTTTCAAATACTCCATTCAATTTGGCGAGTTATCTTGTATATATCAACTTGACAATGTTGTATTTGTTTTACGTATATAAACTTGACAATGTTGTATTTGTTTTACGTATGTACGTTATGGACAAGTGGAATGGCTTCCAGAAGAAAATAGTAGTATGCAATCTTCTTCTTCGTCTTCTTCTGCGTTCGTTTTCAAACTCCTGCAGATTAGCAGGATGTAGTCCGGAGAACGGAATGCGTTGTGTCATGGTTTACAGCATTGCTGCGATAGCTGCGTCTTTCGGTCTGACTCATCCGACTTTAGCATGGCTTTGGGTCACTGACCCTATATGGAATGTGACAGCTAACTCCATTCCATAACCTCCTTAGTCGCCTTTTATGACATGCGTGGAAGGTAAACAGTGTTGCTATACTTTGCTCCCCTTTCGGGCCACGGCAACACATGGGCGATAGTATGCAATGTGATTGCAGGATTATGCCATGAATTTTTTCTTGATAAACACTCTAAGGTCGTAACGTTGATTTTGTAAACTGTAACACGTATTAAACAATGCGCGTATTAAACACACGTATAGCAGCGGCAGCTAGCACATTTGCAAAATTAACTAATATCTGGAAATCAAAAGATCTAGGGACAAACACCAAACTAAAGCTATTTAACTCATGTATTGTCTCAGTGTTAACGTATGGTAGTGAAAGCTGGAAATCAACTCAAGCAACAGACAACAAACTAAACAGCTTCGAAAACAAATGTTTTTGCAAACTGATGAACATAAAATGGAGCGACTTCGTCACAAATAGTGATCTAAGAGACAAAATACACCAAGAGTATGTTTCAAACATCATAAGAAAACAAATATGGAAATACCTTGGTCACGTTTTACGACTAGATGTAAACAGAATAAACCAACAAGACCTTTTGTGGTCACCTGATGGTAAAAGAAAAAGAGGAAAACCTAAAATAACCCTTAAAAACACCATTCTTAAAGAAGGGGAATTAATAGGCTGTAAGACCATCCAGGAACTAAAGCTGCAGGCAGCAGACCGCATCATCAATCTATCAATCAATAAACCCATAATCCTTCAGGGTCGTAGTGGTACCACATTGGAAGCTTCAGCACACAGAGTCCTCCAGCGAATTCTATCGTCAGCGATGCGGATGAGTGTGGAAATATCTAGCCCTGTCCATTCCTCGATGTTGTCTGTCCATGTCTTTATTTATCCTCCTCTGCTTCTTCCACCCTCGACAGTTCCCTGCAGTATTGTTTTTGACAAGGAATCGTGCCTGCATACATGTCCGAACCATGCTAGTTTTCGTCGTTTCACTATTGAAAGCAATGGCTCCTGGACACCTGCACACATCTCTACTTTATTTCTTACGTACACATTGGTCTTATGTTCCCTATAGGAAATTCGTAGAATTCTTCTGTAGCATTTATACTCGAAAGCCTGTAATCTTCTCTCCATGTCCGCAGTGAGTGTCCAACTCTCACAACCATACAACACAACAGAAAGCACCAGCGACCTACACAGTTTGATTTTCACTCCAACACTGATGTTGCTTTTCCAAATCACAGTTAGCCTTGACAATGACGCTAAAGCCATCTCCAGCCTTATTTTTAGTTCTGCTTTGCATTTACCATCGCTGCATATACTGGATCCGAGAACATATGGAGAACCAAAACCTCTACCCTATGTGTCGCTTGCGGCACGAAAGGAACAAACAAACTAACTAACTAACTAACTAACTAACTAACTAACTAACTAACTAACTAACTAACTAACTAACAAACACGTATTACTTTATGGTTTTCATAAATGTTTCTTCTATATGGCGTGCACTACTTCAGATCGTAGTCTTCATCGCCACTCTGTAAGACTCCCGATTCTACCCCAGCTGTCCAGCGTTTTCTAGTGTTATTTTCACAAGGTCTTCGATATACTGCGTCCATCACAGAATAGGCCCCCTCTTTGATGGGAAACCCCCTCCCCCCCCCCAATTCCGTAATGATTCAAACCGATTGTGTCTTTCTAGTTCAGAATATGTTGTCTTGCAATTTTTGATGGTATTTAAGCAGCAATCTTCTGTTTTTGTTTATACAGACGTCTGTGCTGAATTATCTTTTTTGTTCAATATATTTTCAGTTCTTTCTATAGCATTTAATTTCATTTGTTTATTGTTTCTGTACACACATACATGCATACATACATACATACATATATCCATACATGCATCCATACATACACACGTACACACACAGATACACACATGTACACGCAAGAACGCACACACATACGCACATGTACATACACACACATACACACACGTATGTATGTATGTAGGTAGGTAGGTATGTATGTATGTATGTATGTAGGTAGGTAGGTAGGTAGGTCGGTAGGTAGTAAGTAGGTAGATAGGTGCATATGTAGATGTGTATGTAGATAGGCGGTTTATTTCTGTTCATCTGTTGACCCCCCACTTCCAAAGCACATGCATTGAACAAACATGATTACCCTACAACAAAACATTCATTAAACAGATAATAAATAAATATATACAATTAAATGAGCAGATTAAAGGAAGGAATAAAAACCGAAACGCTAATTGAGAAGAGATCATATTTGTAGATGCCTACAGAATGCATAACTTAACTCGACAAATCATCTTATAATAATTTGTATATTGATTCTGTAACTTCCGGGAAGGAAAACGTGAGCCAGTCTCAGCAACCCCCCCCCCCCCAACCCCAACCCCTAAAATGTGATTGTAAATGATATAAACAGAAGTAGCAGACCTCCCAGAAGTAATATCAACCGGCAGGAAAGGCGTGATTTATCTTTTATCATCTGGTACGTTGAGTCACGAAGCAAGTATAGGTCGTGTACCGCTGTGCATGAAATACCTAAAGCAAAGAAATTTCATGAAATCATTATTTATATTTAAATTTGGTGTTTTGTTTGTGAAAATAATGTTGTTCATTAAAACAGTCAGAAAATTTGTTCAAAATGGTTCAAAAGCTGCATAGGATAGACTTTATTATATAAGGGTTACATCGCGACAGATCAGCATTATTAAGACATGTCTTCTGAATTAATTAGGCCTTCATTCATTCCTTTTCTTGATTTTTTTCCGTGTTTTCCGTTGGACAATATTTCTATACTTGGAATCGCATGCCAAAAATTACCAAGGCTACACAATGTATATAAATAATAACCAATGGAAAGCGTGATAATAATAATCAAAAACGTACCGAACGAAGGCCTGTTTCTTTTTTGCAGTTAGGTCTTACAGTACTGTAGTTGGTCACGGTTATATAATATATCTTCATTCTACTGAAAGAAAAACAGGCACGCCATCCTGCCTAGTACCACTCATTATATCTCGTTACTTTACGAGATAACCCTCGGATTCTCCTGGAAAATGCACTTATAAACACGATGCCTCGGAATCGAACCAGAGACCTCGAAAATGAGACATATTGATTCCCTACTGCGCCGAGGACATCCCCAAATTGTTAATTTTTAACAATTTCATTAAAATTATAATTAAAGATTTGTTATATTTGTTACGTTTTTGTTGACATATCTCTTATACCGAGGCTCCGACAAGCATAGACCCACCTCTTAAAATACGCATTTGCATAATGCATTTAACACACCGTCGACAGTTTATCTTTGGGATATAAAAGATAGTTCTATAGAAACCACACATCAGCACATAGAAAGCAGGGTATGGTAGTTCTATAGAAGCCACACATCAGCACATAAAAAGTAAAAGAAAGATGTTAGTAATTCCTAATAATTGTCACAAACTTACAAACATATTAAAGTTACAAAGTTATAAAAGAAACAGCATCATACTAGACATCATTTATATTTTCTAGAACATCAATACAGCTAGACCATGTCTATTCGAGCATACGTCCTGAATAAGATGTGCAATCAACTGTAGCGGATATGACGTGTGTGCATCTTACTCCGCCATGTTGTCAGTACGTCTTTCATTGATCAAACATGACTCAAACCTGAAATCACTTAACGAGGATTGACTGAAAGGTCACATCTGTAGATCTGTACCACATATACCGTTCTCGAGCGAATGCATGACATTCTCCGCCTCAAATTAATTATATATTACGTCCGGAATGCAGCAGGAAATCGCGGCACCAAGTAGGTATCGTAAACCCCGAGGGTACATTTAGTCCATCACCTTGGGTAGTCTCCAAGGATTTTAATAGGAACACAGGAAACACGTGATGAAATAGGGTGTAATCATTTGCCCATTTGGTAGGAGTGCAAGAGATATAACCAAATGTCATACAAACCGAATGTTTTATGTTACGGGAAGAACCCAAAGCGGAGTGTGTGTAATTCAATAAATAAGAACCTCGAATCTCCATACACTATCATCTACCACGGACTTTAGTTCAGTTTCGTTATATCAGCCTTGTCATCATAGACAAACAATGATTGGATCTCCCTGGCGAACTGGTTAAGCTGTTCTCCTTGTGTTCAAGGGGTCACGGGTTCGAATCCTGCTCGTGTCGTCTTGTTTATACGGTGGATTTTTTTCGGAGATCCCTGTGGATTATCACTTGAAGCTACGGAGTTACGTGCTATGAGTGGTACTCTCGGCAGGCGGTGTGCCGCTTCGTTGAGAGGGACGGAGTACATATGGGAAATCGAATACAGTGAAGTCAATCTTCTAAGACTTTTAAACCCTTTTTAAAAACTGGTGCTCAGGCAGTTCTGTAATTACGACGTCCAGTGACAAATAGAGTTGGAGATGCCAGAGAAGATTGTTGTAAATGTTTACTAAAAAAAACATTGCATATTTTCTCAGAAACTTCATTTCACATGTAAGAATATGAAAAACTGGACAGGGTGTGACGTTTATGAGCTCATCAGGATAGTCATGAGTTTATAGAAATATACAGTTTACACCAAACATGCCAAACCTTTAACATGAAGATAAACATACAATAGACCGAAGTAATGTAAATAGGAAGAACAGGAAGGAAAACTAATATATATATTGGAAATTGTTAACTGCCAAATACTTCCCGTTAAGGGCAGGGACGGACTTTGTATATATATATATATATTTAAAACAACAGACTCAAGCGAGTGACAGAATTCACAAACCTAGAGAGTAATATAACAACAGACTCAAGCGAGTGACAGAATTCACAAACCTAGAGAGTAATATAACAACAGACTCAAGCGAGTGACAGAATTCACAAACCTAGAGAGTAATATAACAACAGACGGCAAGAACAGTAAAGAAATACACAATAGATGTAGTAAGCCCTAGGGCAAATGACACCAATCTTCAGAAAAGAAAATGTTGTTTTAAATTCCAAAATAACAATATTCAAACCGATTATATGCCAAAACTGTGTTAACAAACCAAACATGGACAACGACAGCGCAAGACAAATGTTTACTTGTGACAGATGAAATGGCATGCTTACGCAGAATATTAGAAATATCACTACGTGACAGAGTGAGAAATGAGGACATTAGACAATGAACCGGCACCGCCCCAATTTTGGAATATATTAAGAGACAACAGATCAAATGGTTTGCACACATCATCAGACTACCACCAGACAGCATACCACAGCAAGCAATGCTACACATATACATTGAAGGCAGACCTAGAGGCCGACCTCGAAAGCAATGGACCACCGAAATAAAAGAGGCGACAAATTCCACAATATACTCAGCACACACGGGGGCCATCTCCAGAAAACTATTCTACCCCTTACGCCGAACGGCAACAAAGCGTTTAGCGAGTACATAGATAGATGATGGTAGAAGATAGAAATTCGTGGAGATCTTTTGTCATCAAATGTCACAATGTGACACGTCTACGCCCCTGACATGTTATGTACTTTATTATTATTATTATTATTACTATTATTATTATTATTATTATTAGTATTATTATTATTATTTTAAATTATTATTATCATTATTATTATTACTTTTTTAAATGATTATTATCATAATTAGTATCAATATTATTATTGTTGTTATTATTATTATTATTATTAGAATTATTATTATTATTGTTGTTATTATTATTATTATTATTATTATTATTATTATTATTACTGTTATTATCAGTAGTATTATTATTATTGTTATTATTATTATTAATATTATTATTGTTGTTATTATTACTATTATTACTATTATTATTATTATTATTATTGTTGTTGTTATTGTTATTATTATTATTGTTATTAGTATTAGTATTATTATTATTATTTACTATTATTATTATTATTATTATTATTATTGCTATTATTTTTCCTATTATAATATTCATTTTTTTTAAATTGGCAGCGTATCCTATTTAAGACGTAGTCATCAACCCAGCATTTATTCGACGTAATGATTTTCTAGACATTAAACTCTATATTCCTGAGACGGAACATAAAATAAACACATACGTGAGAAACAATAAAAGTTCTTGCAGGTTAGAAACAACATCATCTTGCAGTAGTTAAACGTAGCAAATGTGTGCGGTCTGGTCATGTTATGTTATGTTCCTCCAGGGCCATAGGCGACGCATAGGGCAGAAACTATAGCTTTCCATTTCTGTCTTTATGTTGCCAGGTCTTTCAATTGTTGCGTGTTGTTTAGGTTAATTGACATGCGTTCTCTATTAATGGTTCTTCGTAGAGTTTCTCTAGGTCTCCCTCTTCTTCTTACTCTGGGTGGGTTAGGGTTAGCTGGGGAATTCTTAGCCTGTTCATTCTGAGAACATGGCCGATTAAGTCCAACGCCTTTATCTAATGAAGGAAGATATATAGGTTTGTTTCCTTTCCTCTCTTATAGTAGTGTTAGATTTAAAGTCACTCCACTTAACATTCAGAATGGTACATATGCATTTGTTTACAAAGGAGTCTAGTCTCTTATCTGTGGCTTTTGTGGCTTTCCAACTTTCGCATTCATATGATAGAATATGGATGATGTTGGAGTCAAACACCACATTAAAGAGTTTTGTGGTGTTTCTTAGTGTGTTTGACGTCCAGTTGTTACGTAGTTTATAGATGTTACGTAGTTTATAGATGTTACGTAGTTTATAGATGTTACGTAGTGTATAGATGTTACGTAGTTTGTAGATGTTACGTAGTTTATAGATGTTACGTAGTTTGTAGATGTTACATAGTTTATATCTGGTCATGTGAAGAGAAATTATTTTATATATATAATATTCTTCTCAACAAAGCTCCTATCAAGAGTACCATACAGAGCACGTAACTCTTTAGCTCTTGTGTTAATTTACAATTACCCTACAGAGACAGATGTGTCGGGCCGTTGGCGCAAATAAACAGCAGCACAACGCATTTCCATTATCTGGACTACATCCTGCTGGAAATTTTGTAGGATCATGATCCTCCTACACGGGAGATCCAGTAGGAGTTTGATAATGTACTCTGAAGGGGAAGAAAAACATTCACAATAAATCTCTGCAAACCAGGCATCACGAGGAGAAGTAGAACCCGCGAATCTTGTTAGCAAACGCGCTAACAACTTCGCCACGGAGGACCCTCCCCCCCCCCCATAAATATATTTGTGGTATGAATCCCACACCCCCTTCCCACCCCCTCCAATGCGTATCTACGGGATTGTCTCTGAGTAAGTTGTTTGATACCTGCACACGTTTGAGCTACGTACGTCAGACATGCATTTTTCCCTCCATTCTTCAGGGTGGCTACATCCACGTTCAGAACGTTATCTCAGAGTGTTGGCACCGGCTTTATTTCTCGATAACGTGACACGGCACGAGCAGGGAGATGTCAGCTATTGATGTGAGGACACGATCTGTCGCTCACACGTGTTGTTTTATGCAACCAATCAAACGTATTTTCTGTTTGACAACTCATTCTGCGCCGCTAAAAGGATACCGCATGACCTTGCTCGGGTAAAGACCTGTCAACAGAAAGTAAACATAACCGAAAAGGTTTGCCTTTTTTTATTTCCGTGAGTTGTGTTGGTCGGCGTAGCTTTTTTGGCATGTGGCTCTAAGTATATAAATAGGACCAAAGAAAATCACGACAATAATCAAAAACATAACGAATGAATTTTGGTTTACTTTCTGTACGGAGATCTTTACTGTCGACGATCTTCGATAAGTGGTTTTTAGTCTGGTTATAAATCTATCTATCTATCTATCTATCTATCTATCTATCTATCTATCTATCTATCTATCTATCTATCTATCTATCTATCTATCTATCTATCTATCTATCTATCTATCTATCTATCTAACTATCTACCTACCTACCTAACTATCTATATATCTATCTATCTATCTACCTACCTACCTAACTATCTATCTATCTATCTATCTATCTATCTATCTATCTATCTACCTACCTAATTATCTATCTATCTATCTATATATCTATATATCTATCTATCTATATATCTATCTATCTATCTATCTATCTATCTATCTATCTATCTATCTATCTATCTATCTATCTATCTATCTATCTATCTATCAGAGCAAGGGCATTTATTGACGGTAGCACTACAGATGATGATGTAGTACTGTACACAAATGGGCAAGTTATTTATCAACAGAAGTATGATAAGGTAGTATGATCAACAGAAGTATGATAAGGTAGTATGATCAACAGAAGTATGATAAGGTAGTATGATCAACAGAAGTATGATAAGGATTTGTCTGCACCAGCCGGAGGGAAAACTGTCATAGAATCCAACTGTCTTCACTACAACCACGAGCAGTCACATGATGGTGATTAAGTCTGACGGAAAAACTGCCATGGTTGATGTCACAGGTCGCTTCACAGCAATAAGCGGATATTTAATGCAATTAACAAGATTATGACGCCCGTGTATTCCCGAGGCCCGAATGGGGAGCAAAGAATAGCAACACTGTTTACCTTCCACGCATGTCGTAAAAGGCAACTAAGGAGGTTATGGGATGGAGTTGGCTGTCCCATCCCATATAGGGTCAGTGACACAAAGCCATGCTGAAGTCGGATGTGTTGACCGAAATGCACAGATATCGTATCAATGCTGTAAACTATGACACAACCATATTCTGACTACGTCCTACTATTCAGCAGGAGTTTGATAACGAACGCAGAAGAAGAAGAAGAAGCACGCTGGTGCAGCGGTAAGCATGGCGTATATCGGTCCATTAATGGGTGAATCTGTTCTGCTTATGCGTTAGCGATCTATTCCGCTCAGAAGATTTTCAATCTTTCATGGTTCCTATTAAGACTGTGCGGGATTGGTGTAAAAGTCGGAGAAGTAACGGGAAAGAGAAACAGAAAAAATATACGAAAGGACTGATCAACATCGAACTGGAACTGTCAGCTGCTATATTCTGATGGAGTTATTGAGATGGGGATTAGAGCACCCACGGACTTATCCAGTGCGTACTAATAATAACTTGAGGGCATAACTCATTCCTCGCTCCGAAGTGCTTGTCCACATGCACACATGTCAGTGTTGCCAATCTTGAACTTTGTATACATGTGGCTGCGGAGTCAGTTGTATCCTTTTCTGATGCGCACCAGTGCAACTTGATCGGTTCATAATTTGTTAGCAATGTTATGTTAGTGATGGAAGGAGAAACTAATTCCTAACCGCAACCGCTATTTTTCAAACTTAAATTTGAACAAACTATTATTGAAAGATAATTTAAAATATTTCTTAAAATCTCCCGTTTCCAAATGAATAAGAACAAGCTCTTCTGACACCTCAAATTCCTGTCTGACTTGTTTGTCTTCACTGCGCAGAAAATACTGACACTCTGCAAAAAAACATTTTTTGCATAAAGAAAATCAGTATTGCTGCAAATGATGGTTAAAAACAATTCATTTCAACAAAAAAAAACACACTGTAGAAATTGATGTCTCGTTGTATGAGTACCATTTTTGTGTTTTTCTTAGAATTGCGGGATCAGAGAAAATTGAATTATGCCAGGCAGGACTAGAGTAGGCAGGGTAAAGGGAGATACTGTAAGACAACACGAAACGGATTAAGAAAACACAACTGGTACATCGTTGATGGATTCTCGAAGCAGAATTTCCGAACGTTAAGATAACACCGCACTGTTATCTCAATTAAACGTATGTCAGTTGGATTCGTCTGTTGTTTAGGTAGGTGTCCCGCTGACATCATCATCTTGAGACTTGCAGGGTGAATTTTAAAAGTGCGTTTCATTTAGCAAAATGTTTCGTTTCTGTCAGATTTGAGAAAGATTGAATGCAAACAATTTTAGTTTTTTATGGTTAATAATGTATTTTGTTTGAAAGTATCTTTAGTTGAGTTTACCTTGCCTATTTTTATTATATATAATGTTGTACATGCAAATAACAAAATATTTGTGCCTTGTTAAGCATATGTTTCAAGTATCATAGAATAGAAGAGAAAATAGGAAGTACCGTATATTATCGTACATAAAACGATCCGTGTATGAACCGATCTTTTTATTTTTCTGCTACACATTTGCCTAATGTCTTAATCCGTATATATGCCTAATTAAAATTATGTCAAAATAACAATAAAAATTCAATGAAAACTTACAATTCATGGGGTAACCCCAACTCCAATATAAATATGTTTTATATAGTCATTCGCGGGCAAAACACATCGCTTAGATGGAGTAGATAAATAAACTGCATGTGAAGTCATCAGCCCTAAGTGATATTAAGAGGGAAGTCATGGTCACGATCACGGAGAGGGCGAAAGAAGCTCAACCGAAATATCCGAAAAAATCGTCATACCTTTCAAAATGCTCTCGATCAATGAACTGAATGGATACGTAGAACTGAATCAAACGTTGGACTGAATGAATACGTTAGACGGAATGGATACGTTGAACTGAATGAATACGTTGGACTGAATGAATACGTTGGACTGAATGAATACGTTGAACTGAATAAAACGTTGGACTGAATGAATACGTTTGACGGAATGAATACGTTGGACTGAATGAATACGTTGGACTTAATAAATACGTTGGACTGAATGAATACGTTGGACGGAATTAAAAACGATGTGATCTCTGAAGTAGTTGAACACAGTAACGATAGTGCTGAAGCTCTAAAGATGAGGAACTAATGAAAAAAATAATGTCTTCAAATAAATATGTGAATGATGATGATGGTGATCCATTGTAGTGCAGTTCTTAGTCACGTGGACAAGTCTTATTTCTGTCAGTTATATGTCATAATACTGTTATGTCTTTGCTTATAGTCTATAACACACAAGTGACATATATTTTGCAAGAAAAATTTATCTAAAATACTTCTAAAATGTTATAGATAAAGTGACAACTCTCTAATACACATCAGTTATATATTATAATACACCTCAGTTATATATTATAATACACCTCAGTTATATATTATAATACACATCAGTTATAGATTACAAGTGAAAAATAACTTGTTTAAATATGTTATATTCTCATTGCATACTATTGAATTTTTATACTGAGCGTCCCCTTTTTGTCCCCTTTTTAAGACTGGAAAAAGCCGAAATTTCCAATTCTAGGGTCTAGGAAATCTGTTTACCCTATTCTAGGGAATGGACAAAATAAGGACCACCAGGCTACATCATCCTATACCATTGCAGGACAGTATACGGACCTCCAGTATACGGACCTCCAGTATACGGACCTCCAGTATACGGACCTCCAGTATACGGACCTCCAGTATACGGACCTCCAGTATACGGACCTCCAGTATACGGACCTCCAGTATACGGACCTCCAGGCTCTGTCTTCTTATATGTCAGTATTATATAAAAGTACTATAAACAATGCCCCCCCATCTCATAAAATATAAGTTAGAGAGCTTCGAGAGATTTCAGTGAACCTTTTTTCAGCCCCCCCATACCACATACCTCATACTATATACCACATACCCCAAACTACATACTACACACCACATACCCCATACCAAATACCACATACCCCAAACTACATACTACACACCACATACCCCATACCAAATACCACATACCCCAAACTACATACCACATACCCCATACTACATACCACATACCAAATACCACATACCCCATACTACATACCCCATACCTCATACCCATACCACATACCCTATACCTCATACTACATACATAATCCATACAACATATCCCATACAACATACCCATACCCCATACAACATACCATATACCACATACCACATACCCCATACAACATACCCCATGCTACATACCACATACTCCATACTCCATACCACATACCAAATACCACATACCCCATACCTCATACCCATACCACATACCCTATACCCCATACTACATACCACATACCCCATACAATATATCCCATACAACATATCCCATACAACATACCACATACCCCATACAACATACCCCATACTATATACCACATACCCCATACCAAAATCTCACATCTCGATCCTGTCCAATGCCCACCTATACATCATTTTACTAGACATGTGAACACACGCAAACTATGTAGTCCCTACTTGTCGTTTTTTTTATTTATGTGTGTATGTTATCCTTGATAAAGGTCTTTCGGTCGAAACATCGATTTGTGTGTGTGCGTGTGCCTACGTTTGTTTCGTATTATTAGCAAAACTGTATTACCCAGTTTCACGGTTTACCTGTTGAATTTCAGTTTAGCACAGGGAGTACATATTTTCGATTTTGTACCTCTGCACAAGCATGATTAATAGTGATTATTGTATTAAATTTAATCTTATTTTCACGCTTGCTTTTAAGTCTTTTTCATATTTTACAACTTATTTTCAGGTCAATGTTCACAAGTTCAACAGTATCCAGCTCAGACACCGTACGACAAAAAGACGCCATATTACTTTGGTTGCTCTAACGGAATAACATCCCCAATGCAGGCAACGCCATACTATGATAAATTCTGAAAACCATTTATATAATTAAAACGTTTCCACCATTGTATTAAATGTAAACCTTATGTGGTGATTGTTATTATTATTGATGTTATTTATATTATTATTATTATTATTATTGCTATTATTATTATTATTATTATTATTGCTATTATTATTATTATTATTATTATTATTATTGTCATTATTATTCATATTATTGTGAGAGATATTATCATGATTGATAGTACTATTATTGCATGTATTATTACAATTTCTATTATTGCTGTTACTATTGTTATTATTATTACTTATGCTAGTATTACTTTTATTGCTATTACTATTGCTGTTATTATTATTTCTGTTATTATTATTGCTATTATTATGAGTGACATTATAATTATTGACAGTATTATTATTGCATATATAATTACTATTGCTATTACTATTCTCATTATTATTATTATTATTATTATTAATATTGCTATTGTTATTGTTATCACTAATATGAGTATTCATTATCATTAAGTGCCGTCTCCGTAATGAAGGGTGGCTGAAACAGACATTCAATATTCCATGTCTCTTATCTTAGTGGTGCACTCTGCTAAACTGTAGCCTGTCTTTCTCGTTACTCTCCCACTTGTATCTCTGCCTTGATTGCCTCCCCTCGAAATTATAATTATTAATGCTATAAATATTGTCATTGTATTATTGTTTTTATTATTATTATTATTATTATTATTATTATTACTATTATTATTGCTATTATTATTGCTATCATTATTATTAAACTTTGAGTGACAGCCATTGAAAGTCAAGGGACTAGTCAACTATGTCATTACGAAGGCTGGATTTCCATCTTTCAGCATATACTTGTGGGCCAACTATTCCATCCATCTTAATGACTCATACGACTATTACCTTGATTTTTAATGGCTATCACACAAAGTGTAATAATAATAACCAATGAAAAGGGCGAAATTAGTCAAATGAGATTAAGATGGCTGGATTCCTACATAGCTAATATGTCTTGTAACGTAGAAGGTCATGATTTATCTTTCAGATATTGCTTGTGAATTTATTATTTTTAATTGGCAGAGTAATAGAAAACGATCACATTAGCCTCAGTTTTGATGAGCCATCTACAATGAGGGTACCCGCAACCACGAAGTCCATAACACCAGAACACAAGTACAATGTCTTCATAATCTAGTGTCTGTCACTAGGTGAATGATGGTTGATCGTATGCACACTTGCCGTTAAGCGTAGGGGGTAGGAGCTTCATCTGTCGTTCCAAGGTCAGATTGGTTACCTTGGTTTCATTAAGACCATGTTTCTTCAAGGTTATCTTCATGTTTTAAATCCACCGTTTTCTTGGTCTACTTTTGCTTATGTCCAGATATCCTTTTTTTATATGCTCTTATTGATATTTGGTTTGACTTCATTCTCATAAGGTGACCGATCCATTTTACTTGCTGTCTCTCAATATGTTCAATACATGATATACCAACTATTTTCCAAATTTTTTTATTTTATTTTATTTTATTTAGTAACCATTGCAGCTTTTCTCAGACATTTCATTTCATATGTAACGATTTTCCTCTGCTGCGAGGCTGTTAAAGTCCATGTTTGACATTGGTAGCAGAGTGTTGGTATAGAAATTGTAGATATTATCTGCCTTTTGATTTCCATCTTGATCCTTTGGTTGGAGAATTAATGGTGAAAGTTGGTAAGTTCATCATCAACGGGGATTTGTTGATACCATTTGATTATTTGATATAATTTGATTATTTTATACAATTTGATTATTTTATACAATTTGATTATTTTATATAATTTGATTATTTTATACAATTTGATTATTTTATCGTTTGATGCTTCGAAGTACGAGCTATGAGTTATACTCTCGGCAAGCGATGTACTGCTTCGTCGAGTGGAACGCGGTACGAATCAGATAACCCGAGTAGAGTAAAGTCAGTCATCTATGCTGTGTAGGCTCTTTTTATGTGATACAAGACAAAAGTTAGAAATTGAGAGAAGACGTGGATTTAATAAGTCAGTGGAGACAACAGAACATATAACATGGAATGTGTGTGTATGTGTGTGTGTGTGTGTGTGTGTGTGTGTGTGTGTGTGTGTGTGTGTGTGTGTGTGTGTGTGTGTGTGTGTGTGTGTGTGTGTGTGTGTGTGTGTGTGTGTGTGTGTGTGTGTGTGTGTGTGTGTTGTTCGTCTATCACAAGTGACGATGGCCATTTGTTACATCTACTTTTGAAAATTCTATTTGACTTATGTCCTTGATTATAACATAGAACATATAACATAGAACATATAACATAGAACATAGAACATATAACATAGAACATATAACTTAGAACATATAACTGTAGAGATGAATGCACGATTTTTACCATAAGAAAAATCTGGCTCTATAAATTTATTACCATTGCATTGTGGTATTTCTATAATTGTATCAATTTCATGGTGGTATGTCTATAAGACCAATGGTAAAGATCCACATACCGTCTATGCGCTGCTACAGTCTTAACTATTATGTTCTATAGGTTGTCTATAAAATGGTTGTGTATTAAAGTCATGCAGATCCTTGACAAATATTCATAATTCACATGACACAGTTTCATATCAACAATATAAATGAGTGCATGGCGACTTCATTAAACACCCAGTATTTTCTGAAATAAGGAGGTATGTTTGAACCGTTTTTTGTCTTGCAGCTAAGTGCGTTAAAATTTATGTATGAATAAGTTATTTTTCTTAAATATTTGGTCCATTACGGGGAGCAGTGACCAGATTTCAACTTTATTATGGGTAGTTTCATTCAGTTTTCGTGACATTGCTGAACGCGGATTAAACATTCGATAGATCTTCATCGATTGTCTCCCTATGCACTGAGAGTCCCCCCTCCCGTCCCTCAATGTCATCCAATGAGGTGGGGTTCTTGGTGTGTAGCGGGAAGATTGCTGGATACGCCTGTAGTCTTAGCTACTATGAACTGCTTCTTTATCTATATGTCGTGTCGTTAAATAATGTACTTTTTTGTTCAGTTAAAAAGTGGCCACTGCTTCCCATAGTGTACCAAATCCTGCCTCCATTTCCATCGTTAACCACTAACCCCCTCCTAATCCTTCAATTTTCAACGTTTTTTATTGGTAGCCCCCTTCTGCATCCTTGTCTTTGTGTGATCTTACACATTCCCAATACTTAGTGTGTTCGTATAGTCTGTGTCTACAGATGTCATCATTGACTTGAGACTTTCACTTGGTCGGATTTGACACTCTATGAACCCATCACTTATATTAATATCTAATATTTTATTGATCAATAGTGCATACGTTCTGGTTGGCGCACCGATAATGCAAGTCATTAAACATGATTGCATATCTTTCTCTATTTGTTACCGTTTCTAATACATCGAGATGAAGATGGGGAAACCATATCTCTGTATTTGAATATAATTTGTTTGTTTATTTCATTTGTGTATGTTTCTCGTTACAGATCCGTCTTGGACCGTAACGTAAAAAAGCCTTTGTGTCTTTTATTTCTGTTAGTTCTTTTAAAATGTGTTTTATTATTTGTAAGTTGTTAGTTAACCAACAAGTATAGTAAATTATCCTAATTATTGCCTTAATGTGTGTGTTTTATTTGTGTTTATAATTGCCTCTACCAAATAATATGCAAGAAAAGTTATTTTATTTTAATTATTAAAACAAAACTATATATTGAGGTAACAGTGTCGTATTATTTCTACTATTGCCTTTCTGAAGAAACTACACTTTTGTGAAAATAAATTCTGAATTTTTGTTTGTTCTATGGCGTTGTTCAGTTTATCTTGATAATTATTCATTATTTTTGTATCCCCTCCTTGCCCTATATATGACATGATGCTCTTAATTGATGTATTTGATATTCGTTTGAAGTGGTTGTCTCTTGTCTGCAGTGACACGTATGTATGTTTTAGATTCAGCAAAATCAAGCCGAGAACTTAGTGAGAGGAGTCCAAGTATATGTCGCACTTTCATGATGAGAATATCTTGATGCAGCCGAGGACTATCCGCATCTCCTCAAACTGTACACTTTTCGTAAATTGTGAATCTTGCAAATGAATGCTTTAATATTGTGTGGGTTTTTTCTATTTATACTTCTATCTACCATTACACAAATTGCACTATTTAATTATTGATATCGAAGGATTTATTAAAAAGAAACAATATTTTGATACAACATTTTTGGGGTTGTTTTTCCTACTGGTGAAAAAAAAAATTCTGAAAAAAAATTACTCTTTTGGGGGGGGGGGGGGGGAATAATTTATGTATTTTTTTTCCCTAACGTGTTGTTAAATGGTTCTTTAATTTTCGCTTACCTTTTTTATGTGTTTCTTTGGAATTTAAATGTATATTCAATTTTTTTTTGTTTTCTGTCGCTTGTGTAGAAGTGAATATTTGATATCTTCGTGGCATAGTTTTCTTCTTCTTCTTCTGCAATAAATTGTTAAACATTCAGTCCAACATTATTCCTGTATATAGCGATTTCTTTTAGGTCAGCTTGGTTTTTCCACAACTTGTTTTGCAAATAAGCTCATATGGTTCAGATTGTCGTTCTGTAAACAGCGAGATTTGGACAAGCCTGTAGTATGTATTTCAATGTCTATGATGCTACTCCGCAGATGCAGACCGCAGAGTCACTGTTACAGATTAACACGGTGTGTTTTTAGACGGCAGTATCACGTTCTCAGTTGAAATATTTTGACATGTTCATTTATCTTTAATTTGTTAATGTTGTGTTACTTTGAGGCTATATTTTACGTTTGGTTTTCTCCATTGAAATCACATTGAATGTTCTTACTGTTCTCATTGTTTTCTTAAAACAAAAAGAGAAAAACAATTTTTTTCACTGTCTTTTTCTTTCTTTCTTTCTTTCTTGAGAAAGATCTAACTGTTCGAAACGTTGAAAATGTCTTGTACATTGCAATTCGTATGTTTTCATGTTTATACCTCATAACTTCTTAGTATTAGTGATAGTCCATCTGTTGTGTTCACGAGAAACATCAAAAAATTGTGTTTACGTAAGTAAAAACCCTGTATTCTACTTAAGTAGAAAATCTGTGTTCTACGTAAGTAAAAACAACCTGTATTCTACGTAAGTAGAAAACCTGTGTTCTACGTAAGTAAAAAAACCTGTATTCTATATAAGTAGAAAACCTGTGTTCTACGTAAGTAAAAAAAAATGTGTTTACGTAAGTAAAAAACTTGTATTCTACATAAGTAGAAAACCTGTGTTCTACGTAAGTAAAAAACCTGTGTTCTACGTAAGTAGAAAACCTGTGTTCTACGTAAGTAAAAAACCTGTGTTCTACGTAAGTAAAAAACCTGTGTTCTACGTAAGTAGAAAACCTGTATTCTACGTAAGTAAAAAACCTGTGTTCTACGTAAGTAAAAAACCTGTGTTCTACGTAAGTAGAAAACCTGTATTCTACGTAAGTAAAAAACCTGTGTTCTACGTAAGTAGAAAACCTGTATTCTACGTAAGTAAAAAAACCTGTGTTCTACGTAAGTACTATGAATGTTTTAGCAGATTCTACTTCCTTGATAATGTGAGATATGCGGGTCTACGGAAGGTTGCCTTCTTATTTCTGCAAATTCGTCTGCTTTTCCGTTGCCATGTATGCCACAATGAGCTGGTTTCCATTGTAGTAATAATGTAGCTTGATTATTATTATTATTGCATCCTTATACTTTGCACCCTTTGACCTCTTATTAGTATAAATAAGACTTCTGAAGCACCTCATATATACCCTTGTTATTCAGCAAATACCTTATACATTCAGCAAAAATCAAGCAGTTATAAGAACAAAGTTAAGATTTGCCGGAATAAAATAGCTTACAAATTCTGACCGGCAGATACATTCATTTTAAATGTCTTGTGGGAGTGGCAACTGATGGTTTTGTAAGATTGCTTTTTCACTGCTTTTTTTTGTCCTACGAATATAAGCTGGTAATTCAGAGTGGGGGGTGGGGGGTTTCACTTTTATAACTTGATTTCAACCAGTGTTGACACACTTATAAAAATTACAGAAATCCGGCTTTTTTTAAAGCTTAGTTGGCGCCAGATAATTGACTGTTAATTATTTTTTTTTATCATTTTGAAAACTAATTGCACAATATTAACTTATGTTCTACTGCATATGGGGTGTGGTGGAAACAAAATGTGTGCAGGACGTAACAATTCCCTGGGAGAACCAGTTAATAGTTATCAACCAATTAATAGTTATCAACCAATTAATAGTTATCAACCAATTAATAGTTATCAACCAATTAATAGATATCAACCAATTAATAGGTATCCACCAATTAAGAGGTTATCAACCAATTAATAGTTATGAACCAATTAATAGTTATCAACTAATTAATAGTTATCAACCAATTAATAGGTATCAAACAATTAAGATTTTATCAACCAATTAATAGTTATCAACAAATTAATAGTTATCAAACAATTAAATAATTATCAAACAATTCAATAGTTATCAAACAATTAAATAGTTGTCACACAATTAAGAAGTTATCAACCAATTAATAGTTATCAAACAATTAAATAGTTATCAAACAATTAAATAGTTATCAAACAATTAAATAGTTATCAAACAATTAAGAAGTTATCAAACAATTAAATAGTTATCAAACAATTAAATAGTTATCAAACAATTAAGAAGTTATCAAACAATTAAATAGTTATCAAACAATTAAATAGTTATCAAACAATTAAGAAGTTATCAACCAATTAATAGTTATCAACCAATTAATAGTTATCAAACAATTAAATAGTTATCAAACAATTGAGAAGTTATCAACCAATTAATAGTTATCAACCAATTAATAGTTATCAACCAATTAAATAGTTATCAAACAATTAAATAGTTATCAAACAATTAAATAGTTATCAAGCAATTCAATAGTTATCAAACAACTAAATAGTTATCAACCGACACAGAACCAGAGCTGCCAGTTACCACATGCAGAATAGCATACTGAACATGAGACCTGAGCACCTAATGCAAGTGTCCGGGGTGCCTACATTGATGATAAGCTCATTGATGATAAGCTCATTGATGATAAGGGTGATAAGATGAAGACTAACTGCTGATTAACTTCTGAAGTAACGACTTATTTCTTTGTTTGTCATTGACTGTCGAAACAAGATATATATATATAAGGTTTGAAAGCCGTAGAAGATTGACTTCAATGAACTCGGTTTCCCATATGTACTCCGTCACTCTCAACGAAGCGGCGCACCGCCTGCCGAGAGTACCACCCATAGCACGTAACTCCGTAGCTTCAAGTGTTCATCTACAGGGATCTCCGAGAAAAATCCACTTTATAAACAAGACGATACGAGCCGGAATCGAACCCGTGACCTCTTGAACACAAGGCGAACAGCTTAACCACTACGCCAGGGATATAACGAAGGGTGAGAAGACCAGTAAACAAAACATTGGAATCGTTGACTTTCGAGAACTTAAACAAGTGTACACGATCAGTAAAGACGCTAAAGTTGAGGCTGTTTGAGCACTGTCTCGGGGGTATTATATCAATTGAACATTTGTCTACGCCTATGACTTGACACAACAGTTGTTGGACGCAAAGAAAACATAAGGATTCACTCCCATGTTTAGCCATTCAATTCCAGTCTGCGTTGATGCCTCCCATGGGGGTACCTGCCTCTCTCTACTCATTCCCTAGCGCCTATATTTATAGTATTACCTTTTCTCTTCTCCTTGACACCTGCTTAATCTCGTTTTTTAAATGTCATGGGAGGTCCTAAATTTCGATAATTCCGCTTCCATCAGACTCTCCAGACAAGACTATGTTCAGAAACCTTCATCAGCGATTCTCACAAACCATCTTCCTGCGAGGTTGAACTTACCCCTTGGATCACATGTGGTCAGTTGTTTACCTAATCCATGACACTGGTCGACTGAACGATGCCTTGATGCTGACACTAAAAATCAAGCGAGAACTTCTCATGTTGATCTTTCAGAGTAGAAGCAATTCTTGTTTTTGTTTCTTTTCTTAATTTCTTCCGTATATCTTCTAATAACCTTTCCACGGAGAAGATATAAATCACTTCTCAGAGTTTTGTTATCAACAACGGTTCTCACAATTTTTTGCACAGGGTATAAGTTATAGCTAAAATATCTAAAATAACCATTTGGGTCAACTACTCAACGTAATAACATGTCAATCTAATGGATGAACATTGACTATCCAACCATGTGGTTTCTGGTTTGATTCTCAGTTGAAAACAAATTCTAGGAGCGCATGTTTTAAACTGGCTTCCCATCAATATGTTGCGGAGAGCGAATAGGGAGTAAAGAGGACCAAACTGATAACCTTCAACCACGACTGTTGTTGAATACTTTGATGCATGACTTGATGTATACCTTGATGCACACCTTGGTGCATACCTTGACGTATACCTTTGATGTATACCTTGAAGCATGACTAGATGAATTACTTGATGTATACCTTTATGCATACCTTTGATGTATACTTTAATGCATAACTTGATTCATACCTTGATGCATGACGTAATGCACACATTGATGCACACCTTGATTAATGACTTGATGTATACCTTAATGCATGACTTGATTCATACCTTGATTCATACCTTGATGCATGACTTGATTCATACCTTAATGCATGACTTGATTCATACCTTGATGCATGACTTGATTTATTCCTTGATGCATACCTTTGATGTATACCTTAATGCATGACTTGATTCATACCTTGATTCATACCTTGATTCATACCTTGATGCTTGAAGTAATTCACACATTGATGCACACCTTGATTCATGGCTTGATGCACACCTTGGTGCATACCTTGATTCATACCTTGATTCAAGCATCGCTGAGGTACCCCTACGACCCTAAAGGGTTACGGGTTAATTGATTGATTGATTGACGTATTGATTGATTGATTGATTGATTGTTGAATATACCTGCGGATACTGTAGTTACCTCCTGTCAGTGGTGATGCTGTTCCTCCTTCGCATGAAATTTGACAATTTGTTGAAAAGAGGAAAGAATGGGGTAAAAAATTGACACACAAATTGTTGAGCTAATTTAAATACAGTCCCAACGATGTTGAGATCTGATGAACAGGTCATTCGTCCATCTTAGACCTCCTTAGACTTTTCCAGGATTTTATTGTCGGTATATATCAACAGAAAGCTAAAGAATCATCTGTGAACGCAATGATGAAGAATCATCTGTGAACGCAATGATATATTCTCTGAAAATGTCAAATCAAAATAACGGAAAAACAACTTGACATTGGTAAGAAAAAAATACATGAAAGTCAAGACTGTAAGAAAATATTACAGAATGCTCCCGCTTGAGATAGTGTCTGCAGCTGTGTCGAGGTAACGCCTAGTATAACTGAAAAAATCAAGGCGTTGTCTGTGAACGTTTCTCCTCTCATAAAACATTTATTATAATTTTTTTTATTAATTGCACTTGAAGCGGATGAATTATCAAAGTACAGGTTGAGTGTAAAGTTTCTCGTAAATCGTTCTTGACAGATGAGGGAAAACTGTAGAAAATAAAACAGTTAAAAAACTAATCTGCACTTGGTATCAATGGCATGTACTTATACAAGTGGTCGCCTCTTGGCTAAACGCAAACAGGGGAAGAAATATGAGGCAGATTTGCATGTGTTTTCTACGGTAGAGTATCCTGTAACGTCTGTGATCTATGGACGGACAACATCAAGGAATGGATAGGGCTAGATATTCCCACACTTATCCGCATCGCTGAGGATAGAATTCGTTGGAGGACTCTGTGTGCTGAGGCATCCAATGTGGTACACCTACGACCTGAAGGGTTATGGGTTTATTGATTGATTGATGTCATCTCGACATTGATGTATCAGAGGATAGCAGACAGCAGTCTAACGGATAAGTTATGTAAACACACTCTATAACTGGATAGCAGACAGCAGTCTAACGGATAAGTTATGTAAACACACTCTATAACTGGATAGCAGACAGCAGTCTAACGGATAAGTTATGTAAACACACTCTTTAACTGGATAGCAGACAGCAGTCTAACGGATAAGTTATGTAAACACACTCTATAACTGGATAGCAGACAGCAGTCTAACGGATATGTTATGTAAACACACTCTTTAACTGGATAGCAGACAGCAGTCTAACGGATAAGTTATGTAAACACACTCTATAACTGGATAGCAGACAGCAGTCTAACGGATAAGTTATGTAAACACACTCTATAACTGGATAGCAGACAGCAGTCTAACGGATAAGTTATGTAAACACACTCTTTAACTGGATAGCAGACAGCAGTCTAACGGATAAGTTATGTAAACACACTCTATAACTGGATAGCAGACAGCAGTCTAACGGATATGTTATGTAAACACACTCTTTAACTGGATAGCAGACAGCAGTCTAACGGATAAGTTATGTAAACACACTCTATAACTGGATAGCAGACAGCAGTCTAACGGATAAGTTATGTAAACACACTCTATAACTGGATAGCAGACAGCAGTCTAACGGATAAGTTATGTAAACACACTCTATAACTGGATAGCAGACAGCAGTCTAACGGATAAGTTATGTAAACACACTCTATAACTGGATAGCAGACAGCAGAATATACAATATATTCTGGTTCTTTAATTACAACCACTTTCAATGTTTATTTAGCTGTGTTAAGTTAACCCTGAACGTAGGAAAAACTATTTCCCGTGACATTTACCCGTGAAAAAGGCAACTTGGCAACACGTGCTGAACGGTCACCATCGCCAATATAAGACCTGTTGATTAATTGGAAACAGCCTTCTAAAGTGACTCAATTGATTATTCCAGTGATTTTAATTGGCTGTTGACGTTAACTATAATCATGGTGATTACTTAAAATCACTGAAAAAGTCATGCGAGTTATTTTAGAAAGCTGCTTTCCAATATTCCAACAATTCTTATAATGTCAATGAACTTGACTGAATTCTGCAAGTGCCAGTACAGGCGGAGAAATAAAATGCGATGAGCTTAGTGTGAAAAAAAACTCAGGCAAATATATTGATTCTGGAACAGATGTCATATTTGAACAGGCTTGGTTTGCGCTCGCGTTGAAGGGTTTAATCATCTTCTTCTTCTGCGTTCGTTCTCAAACTCCTGCAGATTAGCAGAATGTAGTCCGGAGAACAGAATGTGTTATGTCATGGTTTCCAGCATTGCTGCGATATCTGCGCCTTCCGGTCTGACACATCCGACTTCAGCATGGCTTTGGGTCACTGGCCCTAAATGGGATGTGGGAGCCAACTCCATTCCATAACCTCCTTAGTCGCCTTTTACGACATGAGTGGAAGGTAAACAGTGTTGCTATTCTTTGCTCCCCTTTCGGGCCTCGGCAGCACACGGTCGGGGTTTAATCGGTGTTAAATGCAACTTACGAGAGTGTGAGGTATGAAGCACATTTGTGCGCGAGGTCCGGTTGAATTTATATTTTAAATTGTGCAAGGAAAATACAGTTGTGGGGACGATGGTGATGTGTGGTAAAGATAATGTTGTGTGGTGAAGATGGTGAGGTGTGGTGAAGATGGTGAGGTGTGGTGAAGATGATGTTGTGTGGTGAAGATAATGTTGTGTGGTGAAGATGGTGAGGTGTGGTGAAGATGGTGAGGTGTGGTGAAGATAATGTTGTGTGGTGAAGATGGTGAGGTGAGGTGTGGTTAAGATGATGTTGTGTGGGGAAGATAATGTTGTGTTTTGAAGATAGTGTTGTGTGGGGAAGATTTGATGTTATGTGGTGAAGATTTAATGTTGTGTGGTGAAGATAATGTTGTATGGTAAAGATGTGATGTTGTGTGGTGAAAATGTAATGTTGTGTGGTGAAGATTTGATATTGTGCGGTGTAGATTTGATGTTTTGTGGTGAAGATAATGTTGTATGGTGAAGATTTGATGTTGTGTGTTGAAAATGATGTTGTTTGATGTAGAACATATGTTTGAGCAGATCTTTATCCGTATAATGGAGTGTATTTATCCGTATAATGGAGTGTATTTATCCGTATAATGGAGTGTATTTAAATGACAAAATGTCTACTAACTTTGAATAATATGTAATGTACAGGACGTCCTGACTTAAAGAAATCAAACATACAGGACATGAAATATTTTACTCCAACGTGTACAGGACGCCCTGACTTAAAGAAATCAAACATACAGGACATGAAATATTTTACTCCAACGTGTACAAGACCCCTTGACTTCAACTAATGATGTCACTCCAGCAATACAGAACGCCCTTACGTATAGGAAACACACTTGACATGACATATGTGCTGCGAACGGCTATAAGAATTCAGGCATGTTATATATTTGTTTACCGCCGAAGATGAATGTGTTGGGCCTAAGGCGCATATAAAATTGCAACACAACGCATTTCCTTTTTCTGGACTGTATTCAACTGGAAATATTGTAGGACCATTATCATGTTACAAGAGAAATCCAGCGGGAGTTTGAGAATGAACGATGAAGAAGAAGAAATATATTTGTTCATTATGCATGTGATGGTGGTGATGATGATGATACTGATGGTGATAAAGGTGGTGGTGATGTCGTGGTAATGACGATGGTGGTGATGATTGAACCTGAACGAATAAAGAAGGCTCCATTCATTTCGGAAGATACTCTGTTATGTTCATTTCTATAGATATATTGTTATGCTCATATATGTAGATATTCTGTTATGTTTATATCTGTAGATATTTTGTTATGTTTATATCTGTAGATATTTTGTTATGTTTATATCTGTAGATATTTTGTTGCGTTCATATCTGTAGATACCCTGATATGTTCATATATGTGGATATCTTGTTATGTTCTCTCACCTGGTGATATCTTGTTATGTTCTCTCACCTGGTGATATCTTGTTATGTTCTCTCACCTGGTGATATCTTGTCATGTTTTCTCACCTTGTGATATCTTGTTATGTTCTCTTACCTGGTGATATCTTGTTATGTTCTCTCACCTGGTGATATCTTGTTATGTTCTCTTACCTGGTGATATATTTTTATGTTCTCTTACCTGGTGATATATTTTTATGTTCTCTTACCTGGTGATATATTTTTATGTTCTCTTACCTGGTGATATATTTTTATGTACTCTTACCTGGTGATATCTTGTTATGTTCTCTTACCTTATGATATCTTGCTACGTTTTGTTACTTTTCTGTGTGTTTCGTTTCATCTCTACCATTTTAGTTTTTTCGTCATTCATACTCTTCCAGACTTTTGCAAAATCATTAATATGTGAACGCAAACAGCAACCGTTTATTACTCGTCGTGTGCTGTGCTGTTTTTATTAAAGGCATAAACTTCGAAACTTCGATTTGTGTGTGCTGTTGTTATATGCGTTAACAGCGATTATCGTAATTTCGTTACCTTTTTCTAAATTTTGCCCATTTACTTTCTACGGAATGGGTACCAAACTCTACTTCCAACTTAGCTGAACTGCCATATGCATCGTGCCTAGCAGGTCACAGCCTTATTTCTCCCCGCGTCAGCAAGATATGATATAACGCAATCACTGTTATTGAAGTCAGATGTGGACGCACAGCTGATAACATTATTCTGAAACGTCGAAGGAATGTCTGACCTTCTTTATATAATATTTTTCAACCCCACGCCGAGTGCAAATATTCGTAAAACGCTCGGTGGCAGATTCATTCGAAATTAATTTTAGGGTGTGCCCTTGTTTGCGTTGCATATGTTGGAAGTGAAAGCTTCTAATGTAGCACCGACACCAGTAGAGCATCTGATAAACAGTTTCACGTAAGCAGGTTTCAGTTCACCGACGGTATCGCTTGTGCTATAAATTTAGGATTCTCAACCCTTTTTGGGAAGTTACCCTTCTTTTCAGGACAATTTTTTTTCTTCCTTGATCTCCCTGGTGCATAATGAATAGAAAATAGTATTGCTAGTAGAACATAATTGAAAATAATACTCACGTGAAAGACAGGTAATGGAGTCCTACTGGATGCCGACTAAAACACTATCACTGTCGGATGCCTACATAAATTAATATAGTATACACAACAAAACACAAAATATTATCATACAAATGACGATAAACAGGACATAATCAACGTTTCGGCCCAAAAGGCCTTTTTTCAAGATACGCACATAACATACAAACATAAAAATACCACAAGTAGAAATTAATACACCACAACAATCTTCCGAGAGAAATATGGTAGTGAGATACCGGAAGGATACGAACAGGAAGTACACAAAGACGATAATACAGGTGGAACGAGAGGAACAAAACGATGACGTAAATGACGGCACAAAATTATTAAAGACAAAGACCAATCCGACCGAGAACTAAGCAAATGAGTGGTCGGAATTGAGTCAAAATGGCTTGATGGTACCCAAGTCAAAAATGAGACGGTTTTCTAGGGCGTACATAGATCTATAATCGGTGGTGCAGGATCTGATGGCAGTGACCTGAATGTCAAGGACACCCCAGTGGCCATCGCCGTTGAAGTGATTGGCCACAGGAGTGAGTGTTCTGTGTTTAATAGCATGCAGGTGGTTACAGAAGCGGTCGCTCAGTCTAAGGTCAGTCTCGCCGATATATTGCTTACCACAGCGTTTACAAATGATCACGTAAATAACATTACCGGATTCACATTTAAAGGCCTCATCGATGGAGAAAGTAGCCTTGGGAAATGAGATGTGGCGCATCTGAACCATATACGGACATTTGTAGCAACGGCCGCGTGAGGAACGAACGGTACCGAAATGGTCAGGTGCAGAAGACCTGAGGTGGCTGTGGACCAAGATGTCCTTCAGATTTTTGTCGCGGCTATAGGCCACCAGAGGTAAGTTGTGGAAATTGCACGAGTGCATAAGTGCAAAGCGATCATCAGCTTTCTTTACAAGTCACCCAATAATAACTGGACGGTTGTAACACTGTAAAACAATGGCACATATCTCAAACACAACATCGATCAGCTGTATAATAAACGTACAGACTACAGACCCCGTTATAAAAAATATTCACATAACAGTATGCAACACAGTTTCAACGTTTCAACCGTTAGATCTTTTTTTCAAGAACATAAGTCACCGGGCCTTTTCAAGCTATACCACTAGAATTCTGGTTGTCTATCGCTCAAGTTGCTACCTTGCGAGGATCATAATTGTACATACATTACGTCAGCAAATAGGGGGAGGGTATGAAAAAAATTTGACCGTGTTTGGAAGGGGGATGGGGTGTTGACAAAAGTTGACATCAACAATGCTGTTGTTGTTTTTTTAATACACCAGTTACACTTGTTGGATTTGCGGGGAAAAAAAGTATACAAATCTTATAACAACCATGTTACTTGTTTTCATTTTCCTCTTACAAAATTTGGAGGAGGTTTTAAATTTTACAAAATACTGCTAAAATATTTATATAATTACACATCGAGATATTCATGAATTTTTGATAGATGTCGATACGGTGAGGGGAGGGGAGGCGGCAAAAATAGGTTAAATGCTTTTGGCGTAATATACGGACAACCCCCTAATCTCCCCCCCACCCGGGATTGGTATATTGTATCCCATGCTCAAAATGTTTTTGCGCCCATCTCATGGTCCACATTAGGATGGGGGAATATGGTACAGATTGAGAACCGCTGCTGTGAATGAAGGCTTCAATGAATGACGTATGTAGGCTACGATTTAGACCAATGTTTCCCAACCTTTTTTTTAAAACCATACCTCACCTAAGTCTTTCTAAAAATACTATCTCCCCCCCCCCCCCCCCCCATGTGACATATACATATTTTGTTTGATTAAAAAATTAATTGAATTACTCCCAAAATGAAATATAATACAACTTGTTTGAGTCCCCCCCTCTTGAACAATCAAATTCCCCCCCCCCTCTGTGGGTCGTGGGCTCCCCGTTTGGGAAACACTGATTTAGACAATTCGTTAATGTCTACTTTGTTGTTGTGTGTGTGTGTGGTGTTTATATTCCCAGAGATTACTAGCAGTGAAGATCGCCTACCCTTTTGTTCAACATATTTGAGGAAGATTGTGACGCAGTTGTTCTCCAGCGTTGTTTTTCGTACACAGAAGACTTGAAAATTCACAGTGGTATGCAATATTTTGTGGTGAAGCCTCACACTCAGATGGGGTAAAAATGGAATTATGCTGGTGAATTGTCCTCAAGCGGAAACCCACACAAAATGTATACATTGTAGCGTATCCTATACAGGACATACCCATAATCCAACATTTTTTGGTAATATGATTTTCTAGGCAATATAGATAAGTCCAGTAGTTTGCCATTGCTTTCTGAACGGTCATATATATACATAATGTACTCGAAGTGTGCTGTTTCATGGCGAGATTTATACGAGTCCAGTCTGTGAGGGTGTAGCAGAACTGTACCCTTCGTCATCTGCTGTTGTCTACTCGGCACCTATAGATTTACCTGGATTCAAATGAGTTTGGTTGATAACCATTAACAAAAATAACGCTCTTTACTTGATAAAGTAATTACCTCGGAGTATAGGAACCGTCGGCAACGTCATACAAATTATATGTATTAATACTGCCCTATGAGCGTATCTAGCTGATAGATTCGAAATTTGAAACTATTTTCGTTTTTGATATAGAAGTAGATGGTTAGTATAGAAATAAATATATGGTTAATATATAAATAGATATATGGTTAGTATAGAAATAAATATATGATTAGTATAGAAATAAATATATGGTTAGTATAGAAATAAATAGAT
Organism: Meghimatium bilineatum; assembly: GCA_034231615.1. Classification (NCBI taxonomy): domain Eukaryota; kingdom Metazoa; phylum Mollusca; class Gastropoda; order Stylommatophora; family Philomycidae; genus Meghimatium; species Meghimatium bilineatum. The sequence goes on from CM067310.1 coordinate 20,718,802, forward strand.
GGTTAGTATAGAAATAAATAGATGGTTAGTATAGAAATAAATAGATGGTTAGTATAGAAATAGATGGTTAGTATAGAAATATATGGTTAGTATAGAAATAGATGGTTAGATTAGAAATATATGGTTAGTATAGAAATATATGGTTAGTATAGAAATATATGGTTAGTATAGAAATATATGGTTAGTATAGAAATATATGGTTAGTATAGAAATATATGGTTAGTATAGAAATATATGGTTAGTATAGAAATATATGGTTAGTATAGAAATATATGGTTAGTATAGAAATATATGGTTAGTATAAAAATATATGGTTAGTATAGAAATAGATGGTTAGTTTAGAAATATATGGTTGGTATAGAAATAGATGGTTGGTAAAAGATGTATGGTTACTATGAAAATAGTGCAGAAACTATGGTTTAGCAAGTAATGGTGCAAAAACTATTGGTTTTTTCTATGGTTGGGGCAGAAACCATTGTTTATTTATTTTTTTAAACCACGTAGAAATTATTGTTTAGTCTCTATAACTACATATACTATTGTTTAGTCTTTGAATGGTTAAAACTATATGTTCATCTGTGAATAGTGCAGAAACTATTTTTTACTCTGTGAATGGTACATGTTCTATATAACTATTGTTGAATTATTGTTGAACTATTTTTGAACTTTTGTTGAACTATTGTTTAATCTTTAAATTATGCAGAAATTATTGTTTAGTCTGTGGTAAAGGTAAAGGTATGTCCAATGGCAGCAACCTGCCTTCGGGAATGAAGATAACTCTTCATGTACTAAGTCGTTTTAACTATTAAATGGGATGACCAGTTCCCTTCCTTGCTGTCTTTACCTCCACTAACTCATGCGTCAGGTATAGCTGAGTCGACTGGTCGTATCAATCGTGAAATAAACCCGGATTTTTTTATTTGCCCGAACGTGGTTTCGAACCTGGCACGCTATGTCCCGGTGATAACAAGCAAGCAAGCTCATTATCAACTGGGCAACCTGTGAAACCATTGGGTTCAAAGACAATTCTGCACTAACTCTTGTTGCATGTGTTCATGGTGCATAAATGTGCAAACAATTCTGCACTAACTCTTGTTGCATGTGTTCATGGTGCATAAATGTGTAGTTTTTCTGTAAATGATGAAATTTCGTTTTAGTGCGTATATAAGTTTTTGCCCGGAACAAGATTAAAATGAAAAATATATTAGATAAATTTCGTTGCAAATGTATATAGCATAAATGTGTGATTATCTTAAATTAAATATACGTTATGGTGGGGTACTATCCCTTCAACCGCGGAGATAAGTTCAATGTTATTATATCAAAACTTTACAACCATCGAAAAAGTAGTGGTGGTTCTGGTAATTCGCTCATCGAAAGGTGGGTAAGCCCTTCCAATCGCTGATTTAAATCCAACTTGGGTTATATCATTGCTTATAAACTTTACAAATAATAATGGCCGTTGCTCTGGTAATCCTGCCATTACGAGCTCAGAAATATAAACGTGAAATGGAACGCGATAGGCCATACTTTACTTAGAAATAAAACGTGGAAAATATGGGATACAACTCTAGCAAATTTGAAACGTTTAAATTATATTTCATGCAGTTGTCTACCATTACAAGATTTATTTAACAAGATCATTGATTGATTTTGATTTCGCTTATACGATCACATTGCTCTTTCTTATAAAGGTGACTGTCTGCCTCAAGCTTTTCACATTGCCTTATACACTGCTCAAACAAACAAAAATATAAACGTGTACCAAGACTTTATTTTACGGAATTAATTTTTCAACCTTGGCATGAAGAAAGTTTCAGACTTTAACTAAACCAAACCTTTCTCCAGTCATTCCCAACGGTCCATTGATGGTGCGGATTCTCGTAATTCAGTCGGTTCTGGCGATGTATGTCCGTAAGAACAGGACTTCTGCATGGTCTTTTATCCCAAAGACCAGAGTCGTGAGGCCGGTACCTGATCGTTTGATCTGAAATTCGACGAGGTGCCGGCATTGACTGGACTGTGGAGAGATGAAAATCGATTCCTGAGAAGCGGTCTTCGACAGTTGTGACTCTAGGTCTTCCACCGCGCGGCGGTTCTGACACAGAGCCAGTTTGCTAAAGCGTCTCCAGAGTCGACTAATTGTGCGTTTAGCGACATTAAATTGTTTGCCCACTACATATCGTGATTGCCCAGTCTGTAAGCATTAAATGATGACGTATTGTTGTTCTGTACTGAGATAAAACCATACTTGCGCATTAAATTTTCAACTGAATTTATTCGAGGACCGTCAATTTCAAAAGATTCAAAAGAAGATCTCCAGTTACTGCTAGAAATCATAACAATGAACAAGTCAAGTCTCCAGTAACTGCTAGAAATTCTAACAATGAACACATCAAGTCTCCAGTTACTTCTAGATGTTCTAACAATGAACACATCAAGTCTCCAGTTACTTCTAGATGTTCTAACAATGAACACATCAAGTCTCCAGTTACTGCTAGATGTTCTAACATTGAACACATCAAGTCTCCAGTTACTTCTAGATGTTCTAACAATGAACACATCAAGTCTCCAGTTACTTCTAGATGTTCTAACAATGAACACATCAAGTCTCCAGTTACTTCTAGATGTTCTAACAATGAACACATCAAGTCTCCAGTTACTTCTAGATGTTCTAACAATGAACACATCAAGTCTCCAGTTACTGCTAGATGTTCTAACAATGAACACATCAAGTCTCCAGTTACTTCTAGATGTTCTAACAATGAACACATCAAGTCTCCAGTTACTTCTAGATGTTCTAACAATGAACACATCAAGTCTCCAGTTACTTCTAGATGATCTAACAATGAACACATCAAGTCTCCAGTTACTGCTAGATGTTCTAACAATGAACACATCAAGTCTCCAGTTACTTCTAGATGTTCTAACAATGAACACATCAAGTCTCCAGTTACTTCTAGATGTTCTAACAATGAACACATCAAGTCTCCAGTTACTGCTAGATGTTCTAACAATGAACACATCAAGTCTCCAGTTACTGCTAGATGTTCTAACAATGAACACATCAAGTCTCCAGTTACTGCTAGATGTTCTAACAATGAACACATCAAGTCTCCAGTTACTTCTAGATGTTCTAACAATGAACACATCAAGTCTCCAGTTACTTCTAGATGTTCTAACAATGAACACATCAAGTCTCCAGTTACTGCTAGATGTTCTAACAATGAACACATCAAGTCTCCAGTTACTGCTAGATGTTCTAACAATGAACACATCAAGTCTCCAGTTACTTCTAGATGTTCTAACAATGAACACATCAAGTCTCCAGTTACTTCTAGATGTTCTAACAATGAACGCATCAAGTCTCCAGTTACTTCTAGATGTTCTAACAATGAACACATCAAGTCTCCAGTTACTTCTAGATGTTCTAACAATGAACACATCAAGTCTCCAGTTACTGCTAGATGTTCTAACAATGAACGCATCAAGTCTCCAGTTACTTCTAGATGTTCTAACAATGAACACATCATGTCTCCAGTTACTTCTAGATGTTCTAACAATGAACACATCAAGTCTCCAGTTACTGCTAGATGTTCTAACAATGAACACATCAAGTCTCCAGTTACTGCTAGATGTTCTAACAATGAACACATCAAGTCTCCAGTTACTTCTAGATGTTCTAACAATGAACACATCAAGTCTCCAGTTACTTCTAGATGTTCTAACAATGAACACATCAAGTCTCCAGTTACTTCTAGATGTTCTAACAATGAACACATCAAGTCTACAGTAACTGCTAGATGTTCTAACAATGAACACATCAAGTCTCCAGTTACTTCTAGATGTTCTAACAATGAACACATCAAGTCTCCAGTTACTTCTAGATGTTCTAACAATGAACACATCAAATCTCCAGTTACTGCTAGATGTTATAACAATTACCACATCAAGTCTCCAGTTACTTCTAGATGTTCTAACAATGAACACATCAGGTCTCCAGTTACTTCTGGATGTTCTAACAATGAACACATCAAGTCTCCAGTTACTTCTAGATGTTCTAACAATGAACACATCAAGTCTCCAGTTACTTCTAGATGTTCTAACAATGAACACATCAAGTCTCCAGTTACTGCTAGATGTTCTAACAATGAACACATCAAGTCTCCAGTTACTTCTAGATGTTCTAACAATGAACACATCAAGTCTCCAGTTACTGCTAGATGTTCTAACAATGAACACATCAAGTCTCCAGTTACTTCTAGATGTTCTAACAATGAACACATCAAGTCTCCAGTTACTTCTAGATGTTCTAACAATGAACGCATCAAGTCTCCAGTTACTTCTAGATGTTCTAACAATGAACACATCATGTCTCCAGTTACTTCTAGATGTTCTAACAATGAACACATCAAGTCTCCAGTTACTGCTAGATGTTCTAACAATGAACACATCAAGTCTCCAGTTACTGCTAGATGTTCTAACAATGAACACATCAAGTCTCCAGTTACTTCTAGATGTTCTAACAATGAACACATCAAGTCTCCAGTTACTTCTAGATGTTCTAACAATGAACACATCAAGTCTCCAGTTACTTCTAGATGTTCTAACAATGAACACATCAAGTCTACAGTAACTGCTAGATGTTCTAACAATGAACACATCAAGTCTCCAGTTACTTCTAGATGTTCTAACAATGAACACATCAAGTCTCCAGTTACTTCTAGATGTTCTAACAATGAACACATCAAATCTCCAGTTACTGCTAGATGTTATAACAATTACCACATCAAGTCTCCAGCTACTTCTAGATGTTCTAACAATGAACACATCAAGTCTCCAGTTACTTCTGGATGTTCTAACAATGAACACATCAAGTCTCCAGTTACTTCTAGATGTTCTAACAATGAACACATCAAGTCTCCAGTTACTTCTAGATGTTCTAACAATGAACACATCAAGTTTCCAGTTACTTCTAGATGTTCTAACAATGAACACATCAAGTCTCCAGTTACTTCTAGATGTTCTAACAATGAACACATCAAGTCTCCAGTTACTTCTAGATGTTCTAACTATGAACACATCAAGTCTCCAGTTACTGCTAGATGTTCTAACAATGAACACATCAAGTTTCCAGTTACTTCTAGATGTTCTAACAATGAACACATCAAGTCTCCAGTTACTTCTAGATGTTCTAACAATGAACACATCAAGTCTCCAGTTACTTCTAGATGTTCTAACAATGAACACATCAAGTCTCCAGTTACTGCTAGATGTTCTAACAATGAACTCATCAAGTCTCCAGTTACTGCTAGATGTTCTAACAATGAACACATCAAGTCTCCAGTTACTGCTAGATGTTCTAACAATGAACACATCAAGTCTCCAGTTACTGCTAGATGTTCTAACAATGAACACATCAAGTCTCCAGTTACTGCTAGATGTTCTAACAATGAACACATCAAGTCTCCAGTTACTTCTAGATGTTCTAACAATGAACACATCAAGTCTCCAGTTACTTCTAGATGTTCTAACAATGAACACATCAAGTCTCCAGTTACTTCTAGATGTTCTAACTATGAACACATCAAGTCTCCAGTTACTTCTAGATGTTCTAACAATGAACACATCAAGTCTCCAGTTACTTCTAGATGTTCTAACAATGAACACATCAAGTCTCCAGTTACTTCTAGATGTTCTAACTATGAACACATCAAGTCTCCAGTTACTTCTAGATGTTCTAACTATGAACACATCAAGTCTCCAGTTACTTCTAGATGTTCTAACAATGAAAAAGTCTCCATGCGATGATGATGGTAGTGATAATGATGATGATTATGAACACGATGTTGTGATGTTGATTGATTATCCAGATGAACATGATAATCAGCGAGATGCTGACAGTGGTGATGTTGGTGATTTCTGATGTTGATGATGATTATGACGATGACAACGATGAATTTGATCCTGCTCTCATGTTTTCTATAAGAGACGAGATCAAGTTTTACTCTCAGATTCAGATTGTTATTTATCCTGGCATTTACTGTGACATTCCCCAGATGAATGATGTTGGAAATTTAGAAAAAACTACAACTGATGATAACTAAATTAAATATATTATTTGCTAACTACATTAACTATACTATATATTACAAACTTTAACTATATTATTTTAACAACCCTTATTATAGTCTTTATTTACTCCATCATTGAATAACTACGGGTGTATTGGCTATACTAACTAAATAAAATATACTATTTGTAATAATTATTCATTACATTATTCATTAATATTATTAACTATACATTTCTTCACTATATTAACTGTATAATTTATCATCAGTAACTACATTAACTATACCATATATCGTAAATAACTATATTAACTATACAATTTATCACCAATTACTATATTAACTGTACCATTTATCATCAATAACTATATTAACTATACTATTTATCATCAATAACTATATTAACTATACTATTTATCATCAATAACGATATTAATTATACCATGTGTCATCAACTACTATATTAACTATACCATTTATAATAATATCAATTATACTATTTAAAAACTATATTAACTATACAATTTATTTTCAATAAAAGATCTACCGTTTATTAACTAACTAACTTTGTTCTGCCATTTATTATGAAGTTAGTCTAGAATGTTAACAAACTTTTTAACACAACTTGCCCGTGTCTTCATGTAACTACAACTGCTACTATCTTGAAATCTACACGCCTGTAGGAACAATAATAATAGAGCTCCTGTTACTACGTTCGAATCTTGATCACACGTCTACAGATCGATATCGATCTGCCTAAGAACACACCAAGAATAACTTACATTTTCTACGATCCGGTTCATTGCGAGGATTATCTGCGCAATGTTTCGTTTGTATAGACTTGCCTAGCACCGGGCAAACTTCACTGTTTTATGACAAGAGCTGTATTACTTTGACTGATTTTCACAATATTTCGTTAACTATCTTCTCATTAACTCCATTGGTGTAAATGAAGGTAAGCCATATATACATTTTGACATTATGTCTTTACATTATAAATGTATGTTATGTAAATCTTAAGGATGTTTCTTACCCGCGATAGTCAACAAACTCGCAGAAAAACAGGTGCTAAACATATAATACTTAGAGATATACTACAACAATAAGATCATTGTCAATATCTTGGACGCATAAATCAGAAACTATAAGGTGTGAAACAGAAGTTAAAAGTAGAATAGGAATTGCTAAAAGTACAATCAATCCATCTCATGACATTTTTGTCCTGTCAGTTTCCACATGGCTGACATATATTCTTCGCTTGGCTTAGTGGTTCATATTATGTGTTTGTTTGTCCCTATCTTGATCAGACCTTTATGGTCGAAACGTCGATGTGTATTGTTCTACGTACAGCTGCTATTTAACCGTTGTTATAAAGTTTTGTCTATATTTGCATACCTTATTACAATCTATCACATTGCCCCCCCCCCCCGAGTAGAAGGCTCCTCCAATAGGCAATGCACCAAGCCGAAAGATAAGGTCTCCTGAGTATAAATCAGAGCTAAGAAACGTCTCCATTGCACACGGGAAGTAAGGAAGTAAGAGCTAATAACTCGTAATTCCAGGGGTTCTCAAACAAATAATCATAATTGTACTACATCCATCCATTTAATCTCAATCTATCTATATATTGTCTTTTTCCCAAGTCAACGATGGTTGTTCGTATCAAAACTTTTCGTTAAATTTAGGGGTGTGAGCTTCAGTTGGCGTTCCAAGTGCAGATGTGTCGCCTTGGTTGCGTTAAGTCCATACTTGTTCAATATTATCTTGTTGTTTTCTATCCACCGTTTTCTTGGTCTACCTTTAGTACATTAAATGACATGAGAAAAACACAAACATTGAAGCAAATCAACAAACTCACAATTATAAAAAGCTGAATCTATTCTATATTAATTTAAGTCTCATGGGTATGAAAGAAAGCTCAGAAAATCCTCCCCATTGCACATAGGAAGTAAGAGCTAATCGCCCGTAATTCCTGGGTTTCTCAAACAAACAACTATTAAGGTTCAGAAACATGGATAATGTACAAACAGCTAGAAGACAGAATTGATGTCCTTGAGATGTGGATGTATAGAAGAATAGGGAAAACCTCATGAAAAGATAAGAAAACATATGGGTTATAATAACACTGCATATCAAGAAAGCGCCCGTGTGTTGTCGGGGCCCGAAAGGGGGAGCAAAGAATAGCAACACTGCTTACCTTCCATGCATGTCGTACGAGGCGACTAAGGAGGTTATGGGATTGAGTTGGCTGTTCCATCCCATATAGGGTCAGTGACCCAAAACCATGCTGAAATCGGGTGTGTCAGGCCGAAATGCGCAGATATCGCAGCGATGCTGTAAACCATGACACAACACATTCAGTTCTCCGGACTACACCCTGCCAATCTGCAGGAGTTTGAGAACGAGCGCAGAAGAAGAAGAAGAAGAATATCAAGAAACAACTATTGCTGGAAATAAAAATCACACAAATTAAGTAATTTGGCTGAAAAATACATGATACAGAGTTAAAGATCTTACTTGAAGGTACATGGTACAGAGTTAAAGATCTCACTTGAAGGTACATGGTACAGAGTTAAATGTCTCACTTGAAGGTAGATGGTACAGAGTTAAAGATCTCACTTGAAGGTAGATGGTACAGAGTTAAAGATCTCACTTGAAGGTAGATGGTAAGGAGTTAAATGTCTCACTTGAAGGTACATGATACAGAGTTAAAGATCTTACTTGAAGGTACATGATACAGAGTTAAAGATCTCACTTGAAGGTACATGGTACAGAGTTAAATATCTCACTTGAAGGTAGATGGTACAGAGTTAAATGTCTCATTTGAAGGTACATGGTACAGAGTTAAATGTCTCATTTGAAGGTAGATGGTAAGGAGTTAAATGTCTCACTTGAAGGTACATGGTACAGAGTTAAATGTCTCATTTGAAGGTACATGATACAGAGTTAAATGTCTCACTTGAAGGTAGATGGTAAGGAGTTAAATGTCTCACTTGAAGGTACATGATACAGAGTTAAAGGTCTCACTTGAAGGTACATGATACAGAGTTAAAGATCTTACTTGAACGTACATGATACAGAGTTAAAGGTCTCACTTGAAGGTAGATGCGATTGAAGGCGAGTAACAGCAGGCATGCAGTGATCAAATTGAATGGTAAATCACGAGGTGAACAGGATAGTCTAGCATAGTGCACCAGAAATCAAGAGAAAGGATATCCTGGAAGGGGAGGAGTACGTTGCAACCATCCTTCGTTTCAGAAACGGCACTTGATGATGATAAGTCAAGACCGTTCCATTTATGAGACATACTGACTACTTGGAGATCCAGCCTTCTAATGACTCTTTCACTATTCAAGTTTGATTTCCATTGTTCACTATGTTTATACTGTGCGTGACAGTCATTAGAAATCAAGGAAATAATCAAATGAGTAATTAGAAAGGCTGGATTTCAAATAAGCAAGCAGGTCATACCATGCCCATAGATAAGGGTACGAACAATCCCCCCACCCTTTTGAGCAATCAGAATATGTCGTTTAGTATTAGGAATTTAAAGAATGATTTGGCTACCACTCCGACCTATACTTTAACGATTAACAAATGTCTAATGAAGAAGAAGGAATTACACACGAAGATAGGGAAAACACATGTTTAGGTAAACTTTCCCCTTATTTATGACGTATCTACGGTTACGGTCCTGTCCTATACTGTAGACGGCCATGTTTCAGCTAGTGTGTTTTTCTAGTGGAAAACGATCTATTTTTACTAACACAATTATTTAGTAGAAGTGTTACTTTAGTATGTTTCTGATTTTAGATTGACCATATTGGATTTCTACCTCACCTGTAACAAGTTGATTAACAGGTAAGATCTTAAGGTGTGACCGTGTCCATATATTCAGGTAAGATCTTAAGGTGTAACAGTGTCCATATATTTAGGCACGATTTGAAGGTATAACAGTGTCCACATATTCAGGCAAGATTTGAAGGTATAACAGTGTCAATATATTCAGGCAATATCTGAAGGTGTAACAGTGTCCATATATTTAGGCAAGATTTGAAGGTATAACAGTGTCCATATATTCAGGCAAGATCTGAAGGTGTAACAGTGTCCATATATTCAGGTAAGATCTTAAGGTGTAACAGTGTCCATATATTTAGGCACGATTTGAAGGTATAACAGTGTCCACATATTCAGGCAAGATTTGAAGGTATAACAGTGTCAATATATTCAGGCAAGATCTGAAGGTGTAACAGTGTCCATATATTCAGGCAAGATCTGAAGGTGTAACAGTGTCCATATATTCAGTCAAGATCTGAAGGTGTAACAGTGTCCATATATTCAGGCAAGATCATAAGGTGTGACAGTGTCCATAAATTCAGGTAAGATCATCTTATTTAAGGTGTGACTTTGTCCATATGTTTCAATGTTTTCATTCAATTTGTCCTCGATAGTCTTCCATAAACATTACCTGTTTTAGCGATCACTTTCCGAATGTAATCGATAACCTAAAACGCATGTATAATTCGTCATAGCTTGAACGTCTACCGGTCTGTAATTCTAGAATGTTGTCATCCAAATGTAAAAAAGCAACAATAACTATCGTAATCGGTTATCCATTGTGTATCTTATTTTATACTATATATCTCTTCTTCTTTCCTTGTTTTTATCATTGTTACCTTTTGGGTTGGTTTTATTTCCTGTAATTCTTTTTCTTATTCATTTTTGTTACATGCTTCTAACGCTGTTTAGCACTTCCTCGTTTTTCTCATTCTACTGTTGTCTCCTCTCTATTCATGTCTACTTGTCTTCTTCTTCTCTTTTTGTTTTACAATTCATTTTAAATTATTTGAGCTTTTTTATGTTAGATATGTTATTAGTTGTCTTTTGTCATGAGAAAGACTTTTTGGTCTAAACGTCGTCCGGTCCTATCGCTGTCGCTTTTTCACAAGATGATGCGCTTCTTTGTACTGTAGAACGTCATGTAGTTTTATTTTGTGCAATTTCCGCCCGTGAATCTTGGTTTTTTTCAAAGGCTTTTATTTAGATTCTTAGCGAGCACGTGCAGTGCCTATTTTGGACAAAATGATAACGTATGCCCTTGCTGCAACTCACCACAGATACGGCTTTCCTTTGGCAGGCGATGATCTGGCATACGTACCAAATGACCTGCCCAGGTAATCTGTGTCCACATCAGAATAGTGTCAATGCCAGATGTGTCAAAAATATTAATACTAAATACCAGTCAAGGGCAGTGGTATCTGGAATCTTGTCTTGCCATCTGATGTACATAACTTGTCTGTGACAAGCTGTGTGAATGTGATTGTGCTTCTTCGTGTGTTGTCTATACGCAGTCCATGTTTCACCAGCGTATAACAGCATTGGAACATCTACAACTAGAACCTAGTACACATTTACAACTGCAACCAAGTACATATCTACAATTACAACCTAGTACATATCTACAATTACAAACCTAGTACACATCTACAAGTACAACATAGTACACATCTATAATTACAACCTAGTACACATCTACAATTACAACCTAGTACACATCTACAATTACAACCTCGTACACATCTACAAGTACAACCTAGTACACATCTACAATTACAACCTAGTACACATCTACAACTAACACATCATCAATTCATGTATTCTATTTTGTCATCGGTCTAGCCATGGATACGTACAGATATAATACACACAACAACCAGGATAAGTGGAATCAAAGATGGGCTGTCCGTCAGTGGAACCCACCTCAAGGACACGGGGTATACCTCTTTATTAAGTTCCCTGGTCACTCTGTGGAATTCGCTGCGCAGACGGTTGTGCTTGGGAAGAGATGTGTTACAACCGCTAGAGGGGAGTTCAAAGGGATAGCTAGGAAGGTAAGTTAGATGAATGGTACTGTGAGATGGTTGCATGTATGTATGTGTGTGTTTGCTTATATATAGGTATGTATGTGTGTACTTGCGTGTATGTATATAGGTATGAGAGAAAACACATCCATGTAACCACATCAAAAGGACAGCTGAAGAGGAGATGGGCACCACTAGCTAAACCTTTTGCCCACTGAAATACTACAATGGATAATTACACACAGAGAATAGAGAACACAGCTCTTAAACTTATCGAAAACTGTGTTATCGGATTACAGACTTTCGAGTACAAATGCTACAGACGAATTCTACGAAGTTCCTATAGGGAACATAAGACCAATGTGTCTTACCAATGCGTAAGAAATAAAGTAGAGAGGTGTGCAGGTGTTCAGAAGTCATTGTTTTCAATAGTGAAACGACGAAAACTAGCATGGTTCGGACATGTATGCAAAAGCACGATTCCTTGTCCAAAGAAAATACTGCAGGGAACTGTCGAAGGTGGAAGAAGCAGAGGAGGACAAATAAAGGCATGGACATACAACATCAAGGTATGGACAGGGCAAGATATTTTCACACTCATCCGCATCGCTGAGGATAGAATTCGCTGGAGGACTCTGTGTCTGAGGCATCCAATGTGGTACCCCTACGACACTGAAGGGTTACGGGTTTATTGATTGATTGATTGATTGATTGATTGATTGATTGATTGATTGATTGATTGATATAGGTATGTATGCATGTATTTATCTATCTATTATCTCTGCTTTTGCTGTAAATTGCAGGATTGAATGAGAATAGGTTTTCAGGCAATGACACGTTTTGTTCGCTGAAATTCAGTAATATTGTGACGTAAAAGAACGTTGGTAATTATTTTAATCCAACTTCTTTTTGGTCTTCCTAGTTCCTATTCACCATTTTTATTTTTCCATTTATGTTAAGTTATTGAAGACTATATAATTATATTAGTCCCCTTATATATCGGTGCCTTTTTCTTTGTTCGTGTGTTATATCTTAATAAAGACTCTTTGATCGAAACGTCTGTGTGATCTGTTGTATGCTCTCTGTAAAATCTATTTAACCTAATTTAGATTTGTTTATAGTTATCTACCAGCATAACTCAAAGTGTTCGTCGTAAAATGGAGGTTTCTCCACGAGTACCAACAGTAGAACGGCTACCAACGCACCGAAATAACATTGCGCAAAATCTTAGGAATATTGTTAAGAGATTGAATAAAGAACCCTGACATTAGGAAAAAAACCTGTGAAACACCGATACTAGAATACATTAAGAGACAGCAGATCAAATGGTTTTCACACGTCAGCAGACTACCAGCAGACAGTGTTCCCCAACAAGTGATGCTACACAGATACAACGGTCATAGACCTATCTTGGTCTTTCATTAAATCTTGGTCTTCTACTGAATCTTGGTCTACCACTAAATCTTGGTCTTCTACTGAATCTTGGTCTTGCACTGAATCTTGGTCTTCCACTGAATCTTTCTTGGTCTTCAAATGAATCTTGGTCTTCCACTGAATCTTTCTTGGTCTTCAAATGAATCTTGGTCTTCCACTGAATCTTTCTTGGTCTTCAAATGAATCTTGGTCTTCCACTGAATCTTGGTCTTGCACTAAATCTTGGTCTTGCACTAAATCTTGGTCTTCTACTGAATCTTGGTCTTGCACTAAATCTTGGTCTTCTACTGAATCTTGGTCTTCCACTGAATCTTGGTCTTGCACTAAATCTTGGTCTTCTACTGAATCTTGGTCTTGCACTAAATCTTGGTCTTCAAATGAATCTTGGTCTTCTACTGAATCTTGGTCTTCCACTGAATCTTGGTCTTGCACTAAATCTTGGTCTTGCACTAAATCTTGGTCTTGCACTAAATCTTGGTCTTCAAATGAATCTTGGTCTTGCACTAAATCTTGGTCTTCAAATGAATCTTGGTCTTCTACTCAATCTTTGTCTTCCACTGAATCTTGGTCTTGCACTAAATCTTGGTCTTGCACTAAATCTTGGTCTTGCACTAAATCTTGGTCTTCAAATGAATCTTGGTCTTGCACTAAATCTTGGTCTTCTACTGAATCTTGGTCTTCCACTGAATCTTGATGTTTCCATTCTCATGTTCTCTGCTCTCGCTAATGGCAAGAATGGATTCATTCTCATTCAGTGGCTGAACTATTTCAGCCTCTTTTTAAAAATATATTGACCACAGGGGATATTCCAATAGTTTTCTTGTATCTCTTGTGTTTGCCATCCTTTGTAAAGACGTTTCCTAAATCTTTGAACTCTGATCCCTGCATTAGTTTTGTACTTTGACAGGTACATGTATCTTGTTTTCTACTTAATCTCAAAATTGAAGTATTTTCACAATATAACCGTGTTTTTTAATACTAATGTCTTCAGTCTGGCCCCTCTAAAAATCCTCACGGATCATGAACTTAAATCTTCTTCTTCTTCTTCTGCGTTCGTTCTCAAGCTCCTGCAGTTATCAGTATGTATTCCGGAGAACGGAATGCGTTGTGTCATGGTTTACAGCATTGCTGCGATATCTGCGCCTTTCGGCCTGTCATATCCGACTTTAGCATGGATGAACTTAAATATTATTATATATCTTTTTACCAGGTACACGATTTGAGCTCTGGACCCCGGCAGAGAGAATCTCTGGTTGTCTATCTGTTTGAATCCACCGAGGCTGCTACAAGGTTCTTTGTAAGCGATAATCGATTTAAACAACCAGACTTCCCTCCTCCTGCTGGTGCATGCGAGGCCTGGACTGTGGTCAAATTTTTGGAGACAAGGAGCGATGATTGTAAGATTATTAACAGATTGTCTGTGCACACTTCGTCCATCCCTTCTAGCTTTCAATGTCTGTTTATTAATTCTATATGATTTCATGTCGTTGTTCAATAAAAATATTAATAAATTGTTGAATCATATCATCTTTAGACATGATATGGGAGCCATGATATGGAGCCATGATATATGAGCCATGATATGGAGCCATGATATATGAGCCATGATATGAGAGCCATGACATTGGATACATGATTTGAGAGTCATGATATGGGAGCCATGATATGAGAGCCATGACATTGGATACATGATATGGGAGCAATGATATGGGAGCCATATATGGGAGCCATTATATGGATATATGATATGGGAGCCATGATATGGGAGCTATGATATTCGAACTATGACATTGGATGCATGATATGGAAGCCATGATAGTGTTAAGTCATGCATCCGCCGACCAGCAGACACGGGTTCCCAGTAAACTCGTTCTGCGTAGTTGGAAATAAAAGTTACTCTTGTAGCTAGTAAATGAAAAAGAAAATCTGATGCTGAGGCACGCTTCTTTTAATCGCGGACGTTAGTCCAATTTGGCTATATCAGTGCGTTTAACCATTAAAAAATAGTTGTTGTCATGGTGCGGGTAATTCAGACACTACTACCTCCAGAGAGGAGGATGTCAGGGTTTATGCTCTGGAAAGGTTGAGGAATGGCACAATTTATACTCGGTAAACAACGATAGTCAGACGGTTTCTGGCCAGCCACTGACTGGAATTTCAGAACTTATGGGAAAAGGTGTGCTGGTTTTATAACTCAGTTTGTAGTCAGCCGCTAACTAGGCAATATCTATTTCTTAGTGTCTAACAGCTATACCCTCGTGTGTAACAGCTATACCTGTATGTATAACATGTATACCTTTGTATGTAACATCTATACCTTCTTGTGTAAGAGCTATACCTTTAAGTATAACATCTATAACTTCTTGTGTAACATCTATAACTTCTTGTGTAAGAGCTATACCTTTAAGTATAACATCTATACTTTATTGTGTAACATCTATAACTTCTTGTGTAACATCTATAACTTCTTGTGTAACATCTATAACTTCTTGTGTAACATCTATAACTTCTTGTGTAACATCTATAACTTCTTGTGTAACATCTATAACTTCTTGTGTAACATATATAACTTCTTGTGTAACATCTATAACTTCTTGTGTAACATATATAACTTCTTGTGTAACATCTGTAACTTCTTGTGTAACATATATAACTTCTTGTGTAACATCTATAACTTCTTGTGTAACATCTATAACTTCTTGTGTAACATCTATACCTTCTTGTGTAACATATGTACCTTCTTGTGTAACATATATACCTTCTTGTGTAACATCTATAACTTCTTGTGTAACATCTATACCTTCTTGTGTAACATCTATAACTTCTTGTGTAACATCTATAACTTCTTGTGTAACATCTATAACTTCTTGTGTAACATCTATAACTTCTTGTGTAACATCTATACCTTCTTGTGTAACATCTATAACTTCTTGTGTAACATCTATACCTTCTTGTGTAACATCTATACCTTCTTGTGTAACATCTATAACTTCTTGTGTAACATCTATACCTTCTTGTGTAACAGGTATACATTCTTGTGCTTTCAAACAGTGCATTGTTTCTGTTTGTTTGTTTGTTTGTTTGTTTGTTGTTTTTTTTTGTTTTTTTTTTTTTTTGTTGGTTTTTTTTTTGCATGGATCTCCAGGAATGAAGAGCACAGATGTTCGTGTTTTCTAAGTGCAGTTTGTGGTGTTCACTAGACTTTTATTCCATACACTGAAAACTACATCTTCTAGCGGTATGTAATGTTGTGAATAAACAATTCCCCTACTCAAAGAAGGTATATACAGAGGTCAATGTAATGTTAATTATAAACAGGCACCATATGACATGGTGCCCCATAATTGTTCAGCTACTTAGTCCTGGGGGTGAATACACACCGTCGGACTAGCGTCGCCTGGTGTACTTGCTCAGTAGTGAGGGAGCCATTCCTCTACCTTCTCTGAGTATGCGCCATGGTACACTACTTCCTATTGGCTGGGTGAACCACGGAAGTAATTTTCATTTCAATCCACGAAAAAACAAATGGGATCGAAACGTGGGTCTGTTGGTCAAAGGGCGAATGATTTAACACTACACTGCCATACCGTGGAAGATCTATTTCTATATCATGCTACGCAAGATAGAAAAGTACATGCTGAGAATGGAATGGTGGGACTTATTGAACAACTCAATCATCCAGAGCATTACATGGATACACTGCCCTGGTCATGCTGGGGTCAGAGGAAAAAAGATTTATTTGGCAGGCAATGCGGCACTAGACGGCACAATTCTGAGAAGAGATAAAGCAGATTTGATCAAAGCAGTAATAAATTTCAAGATGGATATGATGTCAATGAGGCTGAGAACGTACACATACAGAGAATATTAGAAATGGGAGTATCTAGAGGTGAGAGAAGAAGAAAAATTTTGAAAGTCCCCGAAGATCACACAATCAACATCTGACCGGGGCTCTAAGTCTACATACACCGGGATGGCTGCTGGAATGGAGGGAGGAGTACTTATGAGAATGCCCCACGTCTGTGAAGCTAGTTTCTAATCAAGAATCAAGAAAGTCTATTTTAATGTGTATAATGCATGATTCACCATTTCTACATGCAGATACCCAATCATATAAAAGACGCATTCCTCCTCTTCTTCTTTGGGGATGACGCACTCCTCTTGTGTAGTGGTTAAGCTGTTGGCCTTGTGTTCAAGAAGTCACAGGTTTATAAGGTGGATTTTTTCGGAGATCCCTGTGGATTATTACTTGAAGCTACGGAGTTACGTGCTATGAGTGGTACTCTCGGCAGGCAGGGTGCTGCTTCGTTGAGAGTGACGGAGTACATATGGGAAACCGAGTACAGTGAAGTCAATCTTCTACGGCTTTTAAACCCTTTTTTATACCACCTCTTCGTCTCCAGCGTTCTTTCTCAAACTCCTACAGATTATCAGGGTGTAGTCCAAAACCTCTGCCCTATGTGTCACTTGCGGCACGAAAGGAACACAGTCCAGAGAACGAAATGGCATGTGTCATAGTATTTAGCTTGACTGCGATACCTGCACATTTGACTTTATCTTGACTTACGAATCACTTTCAACTTCTATAGGATGGGACAGCCAACTCCACCTACAATATCCTCCTTACTTCTCGTTTGCGACATTTTGTCAAGTAACAGTGTCCCTATTCTTCGCTTGGCTATCGGACCCCGACAATTTCTGCCTTTATATTGAGGTTATCTTCTTATAGAAGCCTTATGTCACGTCATCTATACAATCCGGTAGTCGTAACCTTCGATAACAGTTACCATGTTGTTCCGACGGCCTACGTTGTGCTTGAACTCGTTACAGACACGGCATGGGTGGTCGGAACAACAAAGAAACCTGTCGCAAGGGCCAGAGTTGTGCCCTGATGTCGACGTCTGTTTCGGCGGCATTATACTAGAAACACCATCAAGTCGAATGGCTGCTGGAACAGAGGGCGGAGCACTTATGGGAATGCTCCACGTGCTGTGAGGCCAATTTTCTAATCAAGAATCACGAACCCCGACAATTTACACACAAAACGTGCACATATTTTGCTATGATATCCCTATCGGTCGTATTTAAGTATACGGTACAGTCCGCATTGTTTATAACTTCAAAACATCAAGCTTAAATATTTTTTTTTATTATCTACCTTTGCACATTCTTCAGAATATTACGATTCTCTCCCTTTGTCCTATTGTTTCATGTATCATTATATTTTCTTTCACATCCGGTTTGTGTTTGTCGTATGACGTCATCAATACTTGTTGGTCTGTCTTGTGTTCTGTAATTGTTTATACCAAGATCCGTCTACTGTCGTAATTCCATGTCTGAACTGTCCAAGGACATTTACAGCTCGAATAGGGCTCATTAGCCATCTACGTACTCATAATCAAGGACATAACTCAAATTGAATTTTCAAAAGTGGATGTAACAAATGGTCATCATCACCTGTGATGGACGAACAACAATTGTTTCTACAAAATCAGTGATTTCAAAACATGTACAAATACTACATAATTTTATTAGATCAAAAAAAAGTAGTAACATGAAGCAATGAATCTTCAATTAATTCTACACACAGGATAGTGGGCAGTTGTTATGGACCAGCAAGCCGCCTGATTAGGCATTATTCGTTGGCATGCGGTCAACTTGTTTAGTTCTTGGAAATTCCAAACGATGTTTAAGAAGTAGTTGCCGAACGTCGCGAACGAGTTAGGTGCCAGTACATATATTTATTGTGGATTAGTATGGTAAGTCACTAGAATAGCTTGCTGGTTCTGACTGAATCCGCGGGCTATATTTTACACACCTCTGCTACACTCATTTTGTCACACCTTTGCCTGCACTCATATTGTCACACCTCTGACACACTCGTCACACCTCTGCCATACTCATATTTTGTCACACCTCTGCCACACTCATTTTGTCACATCTCTGCCACACTCGTCACACCTTTGCTACACTCATGTTCTGGTTGATATTTACCATATTCAACATTCAAAATGTGGTAGGTAGATAGGTAGTTCATTAACTACCTACCTACCATTCAATGTGCTATAAGCCGACATGCTATAAGCCGACATGCTATAAACCTACATGCTGTAAGCCGACATGCTATAAGCCGACATGCTATACGCCGTTATGTTATAAGCCGTTATGTTATAAGCCGACATGCTATACGCCGTTATGTTATAAGCCGACATGCTATACGCCGTTATGTTATAAGCCGACATGCTATACGCCGTTATGTTATAAGCCGACATGCTATACGCCGATATGTTATAAGCCGATATGCTGCAAACTGACATCATTGAACTCTGAACAAGCACATAAATGCTGTCCACTCCCGAAAAAAAATGTACCGTATTAATGTTAATAATTATTTAGTTTGCTATTTTATTCATTATCTTCATGTAATACATTACATCACATACTAGTTGTTATCTCCCTTATTCATTATTTTCATGTAATACTTTGTATCACATGCACGTTGTTATCTCCCTTATTTATTATTTTCATGTAAATCCTTACATTACGTACTTGTTGTTATCTCCCTTATTCGGTATCTTTCATGTAATACTTTACAAAAATTATATTCCCTAATATTAAGTGTACAAGACCTACATGTTATGTGACAACACCTTACGAGGGGCCTCTTACCACGAATACAAGCAACAGTTTGCAGAGCCTTTTTCTCAACTGGTTCTAGACTATGGAGGGCAGGTAATATTATTGGGCGGGTACTTATATTGTACAGTAATTCAAAGTATATCATGAGGGCAGGTACTTATATTGTACAGTACTTCAAAGTATATCATGAGGGCAGGTACTTATATTGTACAGTAATTCATAGTATATCATGAGGGCAGGTACTTATATTGTACAGTAATTCAAAGTATATCATGAGGGCAGGTACTTATATTGTACAGTAATTCAAAGTATATCATGAGGGCAGGTACTTATATTGTACAGTAATTCAAAGTATATCATGAGGGCAGGTACTTATATTGGGCAGGTGCTTTCAATAGAAACACGACAGAAACTAGCATGGTTTGAACATGTATGCAGGCACGATTCCTTGTCAAAAACAATATTGCAGGGAACCGTCGAAGGAGGGCGAAACAGAGGAGAGAAAATAAAGACAGGCAGACAACATCAAGGAATGAACAGGACAAGATTTCTCCTCACTCATCCGCATCGTTAAAGATAGGAATCACTGGTGGACTGTGTGCTGAGCATCCAATGCGATACCCCTACAATCTTGACTGGTTGCGGGTTTATAGATAGACAGATTTGTAAAACACATTTACTTATTCAGTTCTCACTTTATGATCCTGCTTTGTTTGAGGAAAATGACCAAACTACATATTGGCGAAAACTCTAGAACAATGAAATCAATCCTCTACATCTTTTAATCATCCGAACTCTTTATTTATGTAAGGGTTTTCCGATCATGTCATAATAAAGCCGAATCCCTTTATAACGTATACTCTTATAACGATATTCCCTACTTAACAACACTTTTCATAACACCCAATTATATTTATTCTTGAATGTATGTAATTGTTTATAGCAAATTTCCGTTTCTACATACATATTCAGTCTGTCCGGAGAAATGTGTTATAGAGGCGTTTCACTCTATATTTGTAAACCCTATATCAATGAAATATTTATTGGCCGACAAGCAGGTCTAGTTGGTCAAAGTGGTAGCTCTAACGCTGCTTTTTCCATGCTGAAGTTGGATGTGTTGTGCCGAAAGATGTGGATATTGCAGCCAAGCTGTAAACCATGACGCAACACATTCCGTTCTCTTGACTATTTCCTCATTATTCGTGGGTGTTTAAGAATGAAAGCAGAAAAAAATTTCCGTGCAACAAATATAACTTTTGAACCATATTTTACCATGACAACAGAATAACAATCGGTGCATCAGATATAAATTTTGAACCATATTTTACCATGACAACAGAATAACAATCAACAACTAAAATATTAATTCTTTTGCAATAGCCTTTTGTGGTACAATCTATCGGCGTGGAATCACTGAGAAGACATCACGTTGAACAGAATACAATGGTTACTATGCATCTGTTCAGGGATGAAGAAGACATCAAGAAGATGATGTCAGATCGTAAGTCCTGCATGTGTTCTTTGTGTGTACTTTATGTGTTCAAAATTTGATGTTTTCTTTATGTGTTCCAAATTTGATGTGTACTTTATGTGTTCAAAAATTGATGTTTTCTTTATCTGTTCCAAATTTGATGTGTTCTTTATGTGTTCAAAAATTGATGTTTTCTTTATCTGTTCCAAATTTGATGTGTACTTTATGTGTTCAAAAATTGATGTTTTCTTTATCTGTTCCAAATTTGATGTGTTCTTTATGCGTTCAAAAATTGATGTTTTCTTTATCTGTTCCAAATTTGATGTGTTCTTTATGTGTTCAAAAATTGGCAACATATTGTTAACGTAATTTATAGACAATTAGATAATGCTACATTCATTCTATATTAATGTATGGCTCAGAAACATGGACAATAAACAAGCAATTAGAAGACAGAATTGATGCCTTTCAGATGTAGATATATAGAAATCTTCGTGGAAAGAGAAGAAAACAGAGGTGCTAAAGACACTTAATATGAAGAAAGAACTGCTAAGAGAAATAAAGAACAAGCAAATAAAATTTTTTGGACACATTAAAAGACATTGCACTTTGCTGAAGACCTTACTTGAGGAAAAAGTCGAAGGGAAGCGAGCAAGAGGTTGGTAGATATACAAGTGGGAGAGTAACATCACAAGATGGACAGGTTACAGTCTAGCAGAGTGCACCAACAAAACAAGAGACAGGGGATGTTGGAGATCTGTTGCAGCCAACCTTCCTTGCGGAGATGCCACTTGATAACGATGATGATGATGAATTTATTGACATCTAATAAGAAGAAGACGTTATAGATAACTTTATTATAGATAACTTTATTATAGATATGTTATGATAATTAATAAATGATATCTAGTCCTACTGCGCTGAGAATCTAACGAGTTGTGTCTGCAAGACAATGGAAAGGATGGTCAACAGAAGACTAAAGTGGTACCTGGAATCAGAGAAGCTATTGGTGCCAGAACAAGCTGGGTTTACAGAGTGTAACAGCACAGAAGACCAAATAACATTCCTGTCCCAGATCATAGAAGATGCATTTCAAGAAAAGAAAAAAGTTTTCACCCTATCGATAGATTTACAGAAAGTTTTCGACAAGGTCTGGAAAGATGGACTGATAATAAAGTTGGAAAGAAACGGAATAGGGGGCAACATGAGCAAGTGGATCTGTTCCTTCCTACACAATAGGAAAGCAAGAGTCACCATGGAAGGATACAACAGCAAGAAATGTATCCTAAAACATGGAGTCCCTCAAGGCTCAGTATTGTCTCCAACTCTGTTTCTTGTCTTCATAAATGATATAATTTGTGAATAACCACAAGGTGTAAACGCTGCAATGTATGCTGATGACTTGGTGGTGTGGGGTGTAGAAGAACATCTAAAGATCGCCAACAAAAAAATACAAAAGGCAGCAGACAATATAGCAGCATGGGCAAATAAATGGATGGTAAAGATAAATGCTGAAAAGTCTTCAACGCCACTCTTCACACTCTCAAATAAGGACAAATCAGGAGAGATAAAACTCGGAAATGTACATATCCAAACAGAAGACGAGCCGGTGTACTTGGGCACTATGCTAGATAAGAGACTGACATGGAGGCCTCACATTGAGAAAATAGAAGCAAAGGCAAGAAAGAAACTTGCCTTCCTGAGGAAATTGGCAGGAACAAACTGGGGGGGGGGGGGAATGAGGCAACGTTAAAGAAGGTATATACTGGTGCAATTAGACCAGTACTAGAATATGGATCAACAGCATGGACTTCAGCAGCCAACTCCCATCTACAAGCCATGAACAAGGTACAAAATCAAGCACTTCGCCGTATCACAGGTGCCATGAAGACCTCTCCCATAAATGAAATGGAAAAAATTACAGGCATCACCCCCCTTATCATACAGGCGAGACACTAAGATCATGGTACATGCATAAAAGTACAAGATTATGCCAGCACATCCAATGAGGGCCAGATATAGTGACCTAGCCAGTGGAAGACTGAAGAGGAGCAGTTTTATACACCGATCCGAAAAACTAAACAGAAAATATAAAAAAGAACTACCAGACATAACAAAAGAGATATCACCAACACTTTTTCCAGTTCCGTGGGAGCAATACCCAAATCTCACTATCAGAACCACCATAAACAACTTCCACACTATGATAGAACTGAATATAGGCCCTAGTTACAATTCTCTCTTAAATCCCCAGATATAGTTACAATTCTCTCATACTTCCAGCATTTACAATGAGATATAGTTACAATTCTCTCTTATATCCCCAGATATAGTTACAATTCTCTCTTATATCCCCAGATATAGTTACAATTCTCTCTTATATCCCCAGATATAGTTACAATTCTCTCATACTTCCAGCATTTACAATGAGATATAGTTACAATTCTCTCTTATATCCCCAGATATAGTTACAATTCTCTCTTGTATCCCCAGATATAGTTACAATTCTCTCTTATATCCCCAGATATAGTTACAATTCTCTCATACTTCCAGCATTTACAATGAGATATAGTTACAATTCTCTCTTATATCCCCAGATATAGTTACAATTCTCTCTTGCATCCCCAGATATAGTTACAATTCTCTCTTATATCCCTAGATATAGTTACAATTCTCTCCTATATCCCTATATATAGTTACAATTTTCTCTTATATCCCTATATATAGTTACAATTCTCTCTTATATCCCCTGATATAGTTACAATTCTCTCTTATATCCCCAGCACGCTATGAGGACCTCAAGAGAAGACAGATCTCAATGGCGTCAGACTTTACATCAGTTTTCACGATTGACCCCCAGGCTTGCCCGTAGAGAATTCAGTGATCTGACATCTTTAACACAATTTTGGATATGTCTGTCAATTTTAACGTTTTCTGTTGTTTTTTTTGTTGACCACCAGTTTTGTCCGTAGAAAACTTAATGATAGTACATCTTTAACGCGATTTTTGATATGCTTGAACGTTTTTACATTAGTTTACTTTTTTTATTTATATTTATAATTAACACTTCGAGTACTTTAACCTTTAACTGTAAGAGGGATGAATTTAGTGGATGCATGGAAAAAAAATTAACGATAATTTTGTTGCAACTTACCACATATTCCATTTCGTTTAAAACGTCGCATCTTGTTGTTTGTTTCAGTATGTTTTGTACATTATCGTTTCATGTTATCTAGTCTGTTCTGTGAATGAATTATAAACTTTTATATTTATTGTTTTCCCGTTAGTAGCTATTGTACGTTATGACTTGCAGTAAAATGTAGCGGGATGATTTGTGTTGTTTCTGTTTGTCGAAGAGACTTCTTGTAGAGGAGGTGGACACCACAAACTAGTCCATTAAATTGACCACAATACAAGCCAATAAATTGACTACTAAACTGTTCATTACATTGACCATTAAACTGTTCACTTAAACGACCAGAAACCTCTTTGCTATATTGACCCCACATAGTCCACTAAACTGTTCACTAAACTGATCACACGCCACTGTCCACTACTAAACTTATCACAAAACTGTCCCCTAAACGTATCACAAAATTGTCCTCTAAACTGACCGCAAAACTGTCCACTAAGTGACCATTAAACTAACCACAATACTATTGACTAAATTGGCCATTAAACTGACCACAATAAAATTCACTAAAATGGCTGTTAAACTGACCACAATATAATTCACTAAATTGGTCAGTAAACTGACCACATCTGTCCACTAAACTGACAACAAAATTGGCCAATAAATTGACAACAAATGTGTACTAAACTGACCCCAAAACTGTCTATTGAACTGGCCACAACACAGTCCACTAAACTTACCACACTACTGTATAACGAACGTATTTTAACGTCAAAACTGTTCTACACAAAACAACATCAACAATTTGAACAGAAACGAACAAGTAAGGATATTTCGACTGAGAACTGGACAGTGTCGTTCACAATCAAACTTACGCAAATGGCATCAGGAAATCTGTGGCTTGTATCTGAAGAGCGGCAACTTAAGAACAACAACATATACAGCACAGCTTCTCAATCTTTGTGAGACAACAGTCCGCAATATATATATATATATGTATATATATGTATATGTATATATATATATATATGTATGTATATATATGTATGTATATATGTATATATATATATGTGTATGTATATACATATGTGTATGTATATGTATATGTGTATGTATATATATATATGTATGTGTATGTGTATGTATATATATATATGTGTATGTGTATGTATATATATATATGTATGACGGACCCAAACAAATTGTATATACTAATAACTAGCATTACCATTTAAGGAAAACTCCCGCTGCCTGGTAAAAAATGTTAAGGCGCGCGGCCCTGCGGTTAAGTAGCACTGTTTATATACTGTTCCAGCTTCGCTACTCACAGAACTACAGTCTGACAACATATCCATCAACAAATACAAGACATGATGAATTATTGGGAATAATCCTTCTAACGTGACTTTTCTCGAATGTTATATTGGCTATTGACGCAAAGTGGCCAACGAAAATCATAGGAAAATTCAAATAAGAAGGGTGGAGGGCTTGATGGGAGAAATATTGAGAGAATGATGGGGAAATTGATAGGGATGATGATTGGGAGGACCTTTGGGAGAAGGATTGGGAGAAGGATTTGGAGAAATGTGAGGAGAATGATTGGGAAAAGGATCGGGTGAAATATTGGGAGATAGATGGGAGAAGAATGGGGAGAAAGATGGGGAGAAAGATGGGAGAAGAATGGGGAGAAAGATGGGGAGAAAGATGGGAGAAGAATGGGGAGAAAGATGGGAGAAAGATGGGAAGAAGGATGGGAGAAAGATGGGGAGAAGGATGGAGAGAAGGATTGGGAGAAATATGGGAAGAAGGATTGGGACAAAGATGGAGAGAAGGATTGGGAGAAGGATTGGGAGAAGGATTGGGAGAAAGATTGGGACAAAGATGGGGAGAAGGATGGAGTGAAGGATGGGAGAAGGATGGGGAAAAATATTGGGGAGCAGCGGTAATCCAATGTTAAGTCATTTGCCCGCTGTGTGTTGCCGGGGCCTGAAAGGGGAGCAAAGAATAGCAATACTGTTTACCTTCCACTCATGTCGTAAAAGGCGACTAAGGAGGTTATGGGATGGAGTTGGCTGTCCCATTCCATATAGGATCAGTGACCCAAAACCATGCTGAAGTCGGATGTGTCAGGCCGAAAGGCGCATATATCGCATCAATGCTGTAAACCATGACACAACGCATTCAGTTCTCCAGACTACATCCTGCTAATCTGCAGGAGTTTAAGAACGAACGCAGAAGAAGAAGAAGATAAGGTATTCCATATATATGGCATTGAAGGGATAAGTATATTCCTGGCGTCATCCAGCGCTGGACATTCAAAAAGGTGGTGGTCAACCGTTTCATAGGAATGTGTGAACATTCGGCACTCGTCAGTGTGTTTTGTTTGCAAGAACAGATAGGTAGACAGATGTATAGATAGACAGACGGAGATACAAACAGACAAGCAGACAGACAGATACATAGACATACATATAGTTATATAAGCATGCAGATAGAAAGACAGACAGACAGACATTTATATATATATATATTTCGTTCCCGTCCTTAATGTCTTTCCCTGCCTAACTCATGTGTCAGATACCAATTTACAGCTGCCTTCGACTGGAGAAGCTGTCGTGTCAAGAGAGAAATCATAACCCAGTTTTTTGTTGTTATTGGTCGAACAGTTTCGAACCTGGCACGGTGTAACCCGGTGATAGCAAGCAAGCCCACTTTACCTGTGTGTTCGTCCATCACAAGTGATGATTACCATTTTTTCATATTTACTTTTGAAAATTTAGTTAAAATTATGTTCATATCTAATAGTTCGTAGATGGCTAATGAGCCCTATTCGAGCTGTACACGTTATTCTACAGTTCCGACATGGAATGACAACTGTACACAGATTGTGGTCTATCCGTGACTTTCTAGCTGCTCTCCGCTGTTGAGCTGCAGCATTTCTCCTATTTTCACAAGATGATGCACTCTTTTTTTACTGTAGAGCGCCACGTAGATCTATTTTGTGCAAATTCTTCCCATGTGTCGTGGTCTATTTCAAAGGCGTTCAGTGAGGTCATTAACGAGTCCTTGTTGGGCTTCTTTTGGCCACCTCGAGATCTTGTACCCTTCTCCAGCTCACCATAGAGAAGTATCTTTGGCAGGCGATGGTCTGGCATACGTACCAAATGACCTGCCCAACGAATCTGTGTCTGCATCAGGATCGTGTCAATGCTCGGGGATACCAGCTCTGTCAAGGACAGTCATATCTGAAATCTTGTCTTGCCGTCTGATGTTCATAATTTCCTGAAACAAGTTGTGTGAAAGTGATTGAAGTTCCTCACGTGACGTCTATATACAGACTACCTGTTTTTTGTCTAGGCTACAGCGGGAAGACCTACAACGGCTACCGACGGGAGACCTACAACGGCTACTGCTGCGAGACCTACAACGGCCTAAACCACGACCATCTCCAGAAAGATGTGTTATCTAGAATTCTCACGTGACCGGACGTGTGCCCGTGTTGGACCTTCCATTCTCACTATTTACATACTTGAAGTTGCCTTGCCTATTTTTGGCATGCGAATCCAAGTATGTAAATAGTGACCAACCGAACTCCCAACAATAATCAAAAACGTAACGAATGGTATCCTAATTAATTATTTTGGAAGGTCTCTAATCAAGGAAGTTCATACATAAACCAAACCGCTCTACACATGACACATATTTGAGTGGATTCCTAATAATTGATTGCAGAAGATTAAGAAAATACTATATCTATGTATTGTAATCTGTGCGTATATAATTCTATTCTGTGATAATACATAAGATATAATCAATTTCTCTCATATGTAATTAAGTTGTATAAGATTGACTATACGTTTGAGACTTGGTTCAAATCAAGGATTAAACGTTTTTTCCATATACGTCAATCATATGTTTTTATTACTTGTCGTATGAAGCATGTACAACTTCTTAATAAAAACTTGAGCTGGTGGGTTTATTTTGTACGTGTTATAGTTGTGTTTGTGTGTGTGTAAAACTCTCTTGTACTTGATGCTTGTCATCGTATCTGCGTCTTCCTTTCTTCTGTGCACCTGTCACTTTGTGTACCTATGTCACTCTGTGCGCCTCTGTCACAATGTGCACCTATGTCACTCTGCGCACCTGTCACTTTGTGTACCTATGTCACTCTGTGCGCCTCTGTCACTATGTGCACCTATGTCACTCTGCGCACCTGTCACATTTTGCACCAATGTCACTCTGTGCGCCTCTGTCACTATGTGCACTTATGTCACTCTGCGCACCTAATAATAGTAGTAATAGCAACAGCAGCTGTAGAACTACTATTATCATCAGTAGATTAGTACTAGTAGATGCCGCGTTAGCGCAGTGGTTAGCGCACTGGCTTCGCATATGAGTGGTCCTGGGTTCATTCCCCAGTTGTATTCAGAAATGTTTTCAGATCGCAACGGCTCCCAGGTCGATCCAGCCTTAAATGGGTACAGGATTAATCCGGGAAGTAAAGACTGCGAGGGAGAGGAGATGGCTACCGCCCTCATTTGCAGAGCCTGTGAAATGTGAGATCGCTAACATCTCACACCCCTACGGGTGTCATTAATAAATGCTATGGGTTACTTTACTTTTTTTTATAGTCTTCTTGAATTAGCATATATAGACCAACTTACAACCACAGCACAGCTTACATAGACTAGTTCACATCGACAGTACAGCTTACATAGACCAGCACACAACCACAGCACAGCTTACATAGACCAGCACACAACGACAGTACAGCTTACATAGACCAGCACACAACGACAGTGCAGATTACATAGACCAGCACACAACGACAGTACATCTTACATAGACCAGCACACAACGACAGCACAGCTTACATAGACCAGCACACAACGACAGTACAGCTTACATAGACCAGCACACAACGACAGTACAGCTTACATAGACCAGCACACAACGACAGCACAGCTTACATAGACCAGCACACAATGGCAGTACAGATTACATAGACCACCATGCAACAATAGTACCACCTACGATTGTACCGACACCTATTCAGTCCAAAATATATGAAATCATTGAACTCGCCAAAGAGAAGTGATAACTTATTTGCAACAAAGTAACGATACAAAATTTCACGTGACAGATCAATACCAACGATCAATCAGGACGTATTGATCGCAGTATGAAAAGTTAAAGTTTGAAAATAAAGCGTCATTATATATTTTTACACCCTATCCTGTCTAAATCCAGTTTTTGTCTCCCCCCCCCCCCCACCAACTTCTTACAATGTATTGCGGGTTTAACTGCGATAAATATTATGTGCCATAAGGGCCTAGCAACTAATGCCCTAGAGACTGGGGTTTATGATCGTTTTCTGTCACTGCAGCTTAAGTATTAGTTCAAATGCGGTGAAACGACTCCGTGTATATGGAAAAATATCTCATGTAATGTTATTCTTCAATAAACTAGCAGAATATTGGTAATGACATTTTTGAAGTCGAGTGTGTTAAGCCGAAAGGTGCAAAATTCGCATGTAATTTGTAAAGAGTGGTGCATCTCCTGATTACATCTTGTGAATCTGCTTGGGCTTGAGATCAAATGCAGAAGGGAAAAGACGGTACTGACATTTTTGAAAAAGTGCAAAATTCGGAATTATCTGTCTGTCTGTTTATCTGTATGTCTATCTATCTATCTATCTATCTATCTATCTATCTATCTATCTATCTATCTATCTATCTATCTATCTATCTATCTATCTATCTATCTATCTATCTATCTATCTATCTATCTATCTATATATCTATCTATCTATCTATCTATCTATCTATCTATATATCTATCTATCTATCTATCTATCTTTCTATCTATCTATCTTTCTATCTATCTATCTATATATATATATATATATCTATCTATATTTATCTATCTTTCTATCTATCTATCTATCTATCTATCTATCTATCTATCTATCTATCTATCTTTCTGTCTATATATCTATCTATCTATCTATCTATCTATCTATCTATCTATCTATCCATCCATCCATCTATCCATCCATCGATCCATCCATCTATCCATCCATCTATCCATCCATCTATCCATCCATCTATCCATCCATCTAGCCATCCATCTATCATCCATCTATCCATCCATCTATCTGTCTCTCAATATCTATGTATCTATATATTTATGTATTTATCTGTCTATCTGTTTATCTAACCACAACACACTCCAGGGTGCCGGCTGTGAACTCATGCCTATGACACTGTTGACCACCACCGTCTTGAATGTCCAGCGCTGGATGACTTCAGAAAAATGCTTCTCCCTCCAAGGCCAGATATATAGAACAAACAACAGCTCCCATACACATGTATATATCACACATTGACATTGGATCAAAGGACATGAGCCCATGAACCGCTGAATCAGCAACCAACCAACCATCTGTTTATCCGAATGTCTGTCTATTTATCTATCTATGGATCTTTCTGTCTATATATCTATCTACGTATGTATCTATCTGTATGTCTAACCCTATTAAGGTGTATATGTTTTCCCCTTGGGATCATGTGGATATGAGACTTGGACTTTAAACAAGACAATATCCAAAAGAATAAATTCATTTGAAATGAAGTGCTACAGAAAGATCCTACGAATATCATGGACAGAGAAAAAGAAGAACATTTAAATATTCAAATTATTTAAACTAAATGTAGGGCGGCTTCTAAATACCATCATAAGAAGTAAACTACAGTATTTTAGACACTTAAAGCGACATGATGGTATCGAAAGGCTGATTCTAGAAGGCAGAGTGCCGGGCAAGAGGAGAAGAGTACGACTAAGAAGATGATGGACCAGCGACATCGAAGAATGTATGCACATGTCTCTGGTCAATGCAGGCCTTCATACCCGGGACAGAGAGACGTTTAGAATAGCCACGATGAAGGCAACGTTCTGGAAAGAATATATCACGATATATATATATATATGGATGTCTGTTTATCTGCATGTCTGTCTATCTATATATCTGTCTATCTGTGTATCTGTATGTCAATCAATCTACATATATGCCTATCTGTTTTTCTGTATGTCTGCCCACATATATCTATCTGTTTTTCTGTATGTCTGCCCACATATGCTTATCTGTTTTTCTGTATGTCTGCCCACATATGCTTATCTGTTTTTCTGTATGTCTGCCCACATATATCTATGTGTTTCTCTGTATGTCTGCCCACATATATCTATCTGTTTTTCTGTATGTCTGCCCACATATGCTTATCAGTTTTTCTGTATGTCTGCCCACATATGCTTATCTGTTTTTCTGTATGTCTGCCCACATATATCTATGTGTTTCTCTGTATGTCTGCCCACATATATCTATCTGTTTTTCTGTATGTCTGCCCACATAGGCTTATCTGTTTTTCTGTATGTCTGCCCACATATGCTTATCTGTTTTTCTGTATGTCTGCCCACATATATCTATCTGTTTTTCTGTATGTCTGCCCACATATATGTATCTGTTTTTCTGTATGTCTGCCCACATATATCTATCTGTTTTTCTGTATGTCTGCCCACATATATCTATCTGTCAAATAGTGTGTTGATCTTCCTTTGCTGTAAGGACTCGCAGGTTTGAATAACGACCGGTTTTCGGACTATGGCATGCTAGGTTGCTTGATAATTACTATTGCAGTAATGTTGTGACATCTCAGAACGTTAGTAACTCCTTCAATCCACTTCTTCTTGTTCTTCCTCTGCCTCTTGTCGTTCCAAGTCTCATTTTGTATGCGCCTGCATGCTAGCAAATATAGGTTCATATTATCACCGAAGCTAAATTTTACGTTCTTTAACAGCTGACACTTTCAACAAGCTGAAAGAGACCAGCACCCATTGTGGCGCTCTGAATGAACATATTTCAATTGTATTGACTTTTTCCAATAACGGTATTTCTTTCATAGCGATTGACTGGTGCATTTTTTAAGAGAATTAATAAGAATGTGAACTCTCAGAAATTGATATATCTTTTAATCCCTCAATTTTCCCGTTTATTGATCTTCTATCAAATTTCAGTTCAATTAAAAAGTTGATGAACGATCCCAGTAGATTTATGGCTGTTTTTCTGTGCATGTTTACTTATCTCTGTCATGCCTAGTTGCGTTTGGAGATTGTATAGCGAGCTCATATCCTCCTCTGCAAATTTTCAGTCTACTATGTCAAAAATACAACATTTATGTTTCTATTTTGCATGCACAAAATGGTTCGATATTTGCAACTGTGGAGATTTTGCTGAAAGCGATATTTTCAACTGTGGAGATTTTGCTGAAAGCGATATTTGCAACTGTGGGGATTTTGCTGAAGGCAATATTTGCAACTGTGGAGATTCTGTTGAAAGCGTTATTTGCAACTGTGAAGATTCTGCTGAAAGCGATATTTGCAACTGTGGAGATTCTGTTGAAAGCGTTATTTGCAACTGTGATTCTGCAGAAAACAGAACATATTTTACACAACTACTGCCCACTGTAACACAACACAAGAACAAAACTAAGGTCATCTGAAACCTCTCTGACGGACACGCTCTACGGCTGTGTCTGTACTTGTGACCACAGGCATCATCATTAACCCTTTAGGGTCGTTGGGGTATCATTCTGGAAACGTCAACACAAAAATGTCGCCGTGCCTCTCTGTTATCAGTTTTTTTGTTGGAGTGTGAAGAATCTTAATCCTGTCCATCTTTAATATTATCAATTACACACTTCTCTTGATCACAATTATTATTCTTCTGCGTTCATTCTCAAACTCCTGCAATTAGCAGGATGTAGTCCGGAGAACGGAATTCTTTGTGTCATGGTTTACAGAATTGCTGCGATATATGCGTCTTTCGGCCTGACACATCCGACTTCAGCATGGCTTTGGGTCACTGACCATATATGGGATGGGACAATCAACTCCATCCCATAACCTCCTTAGTCGCCTTTTACGACATGCGTGGAAGGTAAACAGTTTTGCTATTCTTTGCTCCCCTTTCGGGCCCCGAAAACACGCGGGCGTGATAACAATTAAAGAGGTGATTCACGTTAGTGACATCTCTGTGGTGGAAGTGACCACGGTGCAGTTCAACGAAGAACCTCATATACCGTCTGACTAATAGGAGAACGGGGAAGGTGTTCATCTCCAATAATAGCGCAGCTTAGCTGTGTTTTTGAACTTGGTGTCTTTTTTTAATTTGAATTTGAAACATCGAATGTCCAAGTGTCGTCTGGATTTGATGATATGCCAGGAGTTTTTTGTATATCTCTAATTCTTTAGCCCTTCTTATTTTTCAATTAACGGGTTTGTTGTACATTAACTTAGCTATTAAAGGAGTCCGGCTCTGTCCGGCTCCCCGATCAAGGTACTGAGTTAGATCACCGCTACAGGCACTTGTTCATCCGGACCGTTCAGAAAGCAATGGCAAACTACTGAACGTATTTATATTGTCTAGAAAACCACTACATCCACAAAATGCTGGGTTGATGGCTACGTATGAAAAGGATACGCTACCAATTAGAGAAGTGATATTTAATTTGGCCAACAATTAAGAAGCAATATTTAATTTGGCCAACAATTATAGAAGTGATATTTAATTTGGCCAACAAATAGAGAAGTGATATTTCATTTGGCTAACAAAATAAGGCATTCTTCTTCTTCTTCTTGTGAATATATTCTCAAACACTTTCAGATCAAGAGAATGTAATCCAGACAGTAGAATAACTGCATTTTATCGTGGGTTACAGCATGGCTGCGATATCTGACACTTTCAGACTGAGACATCCGGCTTGAACATGGTCTATTGGTAACTTTCAGTGTCTATATTCAATGGAATGACACACCAACACCATTCCCCTAACAAACTTATTTAGTTGCCTCTTATGGTATCCCTGACAACACAATGTGAGGAATGCATTAAGCAGTTAAAGATAAGGGTAACCTGTGTTCTACCCAGCGCATGGCCCGAAAATCAATCGTTATTCAAAGTTGCGACTTCTTACAGCATAAGCCGAGGAAAGATAATAGAGAGGCATAGTACATAATTTTATTTATTTTTTGTCGTTCATTTAATCCCGAACAACCCACCTGGTTATCAAACCAATGACTAACCACTGAACTACACGAACCACCCGACTATAAAACCAATGCCTAACCACTAAACTACACGAACCACCCGACTATAAAACCAGTGACTAACCACTGAACTACCGCGAAACAGTCATCAGAAAATTTGTGTTTAAATTACCAAATAAAGTGTGTGTATTCATTCTCCCACTAGATATTCCTTCATAGCAGTACAATAGTCTTACTATATTCCCAGTATAAATGTAGTCAGTGGTTCTCATCATATATGTGTGTGTTCATTCTTCAACTAGAAATATCTTCGTGGAACTAAAATAGTCCTACTATATTCCCACAATAATATACTTCAAGGGCAGTGGTTTTCAATTGTTTTTGCTGCGCACTCCACCCCTTTTTAAGACCATTTTTCTTCCGTGTCTTCTCTGCTACACAAACACGGTTGTTGTGTCTCTTCACAGGTCACCATAGCATTTTAAGGCATATCCACATCTAGTTATCCACATCTAGTTATCCACATCTAGTTATCCAGTCTAATTACCTAAAACCAGCCCTCTTTGACCTTTAATCTACTTCTTACTTCGTTTGATTTTTTCTTTAACCGTCATACTCTCAAAATGACACGTATTTTTAAGAATAAAAATGTATACATAGACACTAAATTTGCATTATACAAGACTATTATTATTCCATCACTGTGCTACCAGTGCCAAACCTGGACAATGACAGCACAAGACAAAAGAAAAATAGTGACAACAGAAATTACATGTCTACGAAGAATACTCGGCGTGTCATAAAGAGATAGAATTATAAATTATAACATCAGACAGATAACCAAAACAATACCAGTATTGGAACACATCAAAAGGCAACAGATCAAGTGGCTTTCACAAGCTTCAAGACTACTAACAAACAGCATGCCACAGATGTCAATGACAAATAGACACCACGGCTATAAAGCCAGAGGCAGACCATGTACAAGATTAATCACAGAAATCAAAGAAGCCACAGGAACACATTTACAAACAGCACACATAGGAAGGCCATTTCCAGAGAACGAGAACTCTTCTACCCCTGACGCCGCAATGCAAACAAAGGCTGCAGCGTATAGATAGATATATAGACTCTTAAAATATGTCTGTAGCATCTCAACTCAAAGGCAGTGGTTTTCTTTACCGTTGCCGTGTTCAGTGTCCATGATTCGCGACCATCGTGGTGCGAGTGAAATGAATGTTCTTCCTTACTGTTGGGTTGGCTACATACAATACACGTAGTGAAGTACGTTCCCTTCAACCGTGGATATTAGTCCACGTTGGTTATATCAATCCTTTACAACAATCAAAAAATAAGTGAGTTCGCGGCTCTGATAATCCAGCCACCACAATTTCCGGGTTTTATACATTAGCACAGCCTAGCTTCCTTATCGCATAAATATTAAACAGAGTTCCTACCGACAGGATTGACAAACTACGGCAGTAACATGCCTAGCTTAGTATTATATATATATATATAATATATATATATATATATATATATATATATATATTATATATATATATATATATATATATATATAATATATATATATATATATATATATATATAATATTATATATATATATATATATATATATATATATAGGACCAAGATTGAGACAAGATGCCAGAAAGCAAACGTAGAGATGCCATTTGTCACCATTACTGCTCAACCCAAAGATCAAGATGGAAGTCAGGAGACAGATGATAAACAATATTTGTATGCCAATACTCTGATATCATTGCCAGACATGGGCACTGACGGCAGCCCAGCAGAGAAAACTTACAAAATGTGAAATGAAATGTATGAAAAAGGCTGCAAGAGAGACCAAACGAGACAAAATTAGAAATGATGAAATCAGAAGAAGAATCGGTATAAGACCATGCACGGAATACACTAAGAAACAACATATAAAATGGTTTGGACATCTTATGAGAATGAATCATAACCAACTACCAACAAGAAGATATACATAGAAGATCCGGATACAGCTATAGGAAGACTTAGAACAAGATGGATAGATAACATCAAGGCAACACTGAACAAATACGAATTCAATGCAACCAAGGTAACACATCTGGCCTTTGATAGACAACTAACCTCCCAGTCATCGCCCCTACGCTTAACGGCAAGTGTGGATATTCTGACCATCATCCACCTGGGGATAGACAATAGACAATGTATACATATATAGTGCCTGTAGTGTGTGTATATTTTTCTGCTACTGTAGGCTTGCAACCGCAGCGAAATGTACTTTCTTGTTACGTTCAATTTGAAGTTTAAACCCAGATAACGTTTTGAAGTATGAGTTTTAAACTTCAAGTTCAGACTTGGTTGGGTGGATTGGCGCACTAAACAAAGACTTGCGACGATAGTAAAGGATCAAACATGTCAACTCGTTTGTTTACAAAATGGCGTTGGTTTGGTAGTTATGGGGGCAGGTATTGGTGACCAAGGAGACACATAACTGTGCCAGTTTGTCGTTTTGTTTTCGTTTTAATTTTTTTATGCCTGTGTGTCAGTGTGTGTGTATGTTTGTATCTTACACATCAGCAATATGGAGGCTCATTATTTCTTGTAATTTTTCCAATTTGTAATAGAGGAAGTTGTTTTGTTATCATTTGTTTCTTACTTTAAGGTAAGTTGATAAAATAATTAAGCAACTGTCAGCGTTCTGTCTATGTCGTCATTGCTATTGCTTCAAATGTCTATTTTCATGTTTTCCTTTTGCCTATATTGGTGTTTTCCTATTTCCTATGTCGATGTTTATCTATGTCTATATTCATAATTTTCCTATTGTTTATTATGATGCTTTCCTGTTGTTTATTTGTGTACTGCATGAAGAAGGTATATAGATTTTACTAGTGTCCTACAAGATAAGCCATCATGGCAGATTGTATGAATATATAGTGAGGTTTGTCTTTCAGTGAAACATCCCTCCAACATTCAACTTCATGGTTTATATGTTTCCTTTAGTACATTCTGTTACCCCCTCACCTTTTCATGTGTGAACTGCACGCCTTGTGTCAATGTCTTATTTTTGTCTACTACCAATCTTCTTCTTCTTCAGTGTTCATTCTCAAACTTCTGCTGGATCTCTCTTGTAGCAAGACCATGGTCCTACTAGATTTCCAGCAGGATGTTGTCCATAAAATGCGCTGTGTCGCCGTTTTATTTTCGCCAATGGCCTGACACATCCGTCTTCCGCGGGTACTATCAATCAATTAAGAAGAGCTTCATTTCAGTATTATATATTGCCCTTTTGTAACAGACTTACAAGTGGCCGGGAATGCCATAATCATTATGCCTTTACATAAGTCAAACCTAACAAAATAATAATGAACTATTTAAAATAGTATATGCTACGCTTCTGGTAGGTAGCGAGTGAACAGTCTGTGGTACTGCAATTGAATGTATCCCTTCGGAAATCAGAACATGCATCCATAAACTACCCACTCTATCCCCCCCCCCCCCCCACAAATCACAATCATACTTATGTACAGTTAACATTATTGTCTGAAAGTGTGTGAACTGTCAAAAACTACCCTCTCACAATTTAAGGGTTTACATTAGCTCTTGTATTACATTCATAAAATAACTGGACTGAAATAATACCACTGCACTAAAATTTGCATATGCATCGATAGTTCTATATTGATTGGAATATCCAGCCGAAGACGGATGTGTCGGGCCATTGGCGCAAATAAAACGGCGACACACCACATTTCCATTTTCTGGACTACATCCGGCTGGAAATCTAGCAGGACCATGATCCAGCTAGATCCAGTTGGAGTTTGAGAATGAACGCAGAAGAAGAAGAAGATTGGAATATTTCCTTTTTTTATTAGGGAGCCGCGTTAGCGCAGTGGTTAGCGCACTGGCTTCGCATATGAGTGGTCCTGGGTTCATTCTCCAGTTGAGGCGGAAATGTTTTCAGATCGCAACGGCTCCCAGGTCGACCCAGCCTTAAATGGGTACCGGATTAATCCGGGAAGTAAAGACTGCGAGGGAGAGGAGATGGCTACCGCCCTCATTTGCAGAGCCTGTGAAATGTGAGATCGCTAACATCTCACACCCCTACGGCATTAATAAATGCTATGGGTTACTTTACTTACTTACTTTTTTATTGTCAATTTGGCTTGCAAGTTCCAATACACATACACGGAGTATTGCTTATATTAAGAGTTCTGGCAGAGAAATAGCGTTGATTTCGATTGGAGCTACAAGCTACCAGTAGTATATTAGGTCAAGTTCAATACATGACAGGCGCCGCATTACCGACATATCCATGCAGCACCATAGGTCCCATCCATTGATTTCGATTGGAGCTATACACTATCACCCAATAGAATTATTGATTCGATGATAATGATGACGGATAAAATTAACTCCTTTGTAGAACGTTGCCCTCGCTGTTTTTCTATAAGACTCTCGGTTCTGTGCAAGCTGTCCAGTCTCTTCCAGTAATATGTTCAAATCTTGGGTATCCTGTGTCATTCTTAGTCCTGGCTCACCTCTTTCTCTCTTTAATGGAACATTCCCCTGCATGATTAATCTTTCTAAACTAGTGTGCCTTTTTATATGTTCAAAATATATTTTCAGGTTTTTACAGACATCTACGTTGGATTGTCTTTCTGTCCAGGATATTCTTAGAACCTTTCCGAAACATTTCATTTCAAATGCAATATCTTCTTTTCCATTGTGGATATCATTCCCCATAATCATGGACATAAGCTTGAGATGGTGAATACCTTCAAATACCTCGGATCCAGTATATGCAGCGATGGTAAATGCAAAGCAGAACTAAAAGTAAGGCTGGGGATGGCTTTAACGTCCTTGCCAAGGCAAACGATGATTTGGAAAAGCAACATCAGTGTTGGAGTGAAAATCACACTGTATAAGTCGTTGGTGCTTTCTGTTGTGTTTTATAGTTGTGAGATTTGGACACTCACTGCGGACATGGAGAGAAGATTACAGGCTTTCGAGTATAAATGCTACAGACGACTTCTACGAATTTCCTATAGGGAACATAAGACCAATGTGGACGTAAGAAATAAAGTAGAGATGTGTGCAGGTGTTCAGGAGCCATTTCTTTCAATAGTGAAACGACGAAAACTAGCGTGGTTCGGACATGTATGCAGGCACGATTCCTTGTCAAAAACAATACTGCATGGAACTGTCGAGGGTGGAGGAAGCAGAGGAAAGCTAATAAAGACATGGACAGACAACATCAAGGAATGGACAAGACAAGATATTTCCATACTCATCCTCATCGCTGAGGATAGAATTCGCTGGAGGACTCTGTGTGCTGAGGCCTCCAATGTGGTACCCCTACGACCCTGAAGGGTTACGGGTTTATTGACTGATTGATTGATTGATTATTCCCCACGTCTTTCAATCATATATTTCTACTGGAAAATATAGCTTCGTAATAGTTATAATTTAGTATTTATATTCGCCACGTGCCATAGATTTTTCTAATGGGGATGTTTGTTGCATAGTCGTTACTAATATCTTTCTGATATTAGCCTGGCCCGAAATGTCTATGATCTCCCCGAGTTTACCAATCATAAATTAGGAGCTCTGAATTTCTGTGTTGCAATGCATTCGGAATAACAGTACAGCTACCATATAAACAGCTCTCGCTGCCATATTTATATATTAGAATAACGGTAGAACTACCGTATAAACAGCTCTCGCTACCATATTTATATATTAGAATAGCGGTAGAGCTACCATATAAACAGCTCTCGCTACCATATTTATATATTAGAATAGCGGTAGAACTACCATATAAACAGCTCTCGCTACCATATTTATATATTAGAATAGCGGTAGAGCTACCATATAAACAGCTCTCGCTACCATATTTATATATTAGAATAGCGGTAGAACTACCATATAACAGCTCTCGCTACCATATTTATATATTAGAATAGCGGTAGAGCTACCATATAAACAGCTCTCGCTGCCATATTTATATATTAGAATAACGGTTGAGCTACCATATAAACAGCTCTCGCTGCCATATTTATATATTAGAATAGCGGTAGAGCTACCATATAAACAGCTCTCGCTGCCATATTTATATATTAGGATAATATTTTTCTGGGTGTCGCAAACCTAATAACTTTAAACGTGAATTTTTTGTAAACGTGAACTTAGCATTTGTTTCCTGAGGAGGAGGAGAGGGGTGAGGACATATATATATACATTGTGACTTATGACCTGATATGCATGGCGCAAGAGGTGACTAAGGAGATTTTGCGGTGATATTTTCAGTCCCAGGCATAAGTCAGGAAAAAAATGCGCAGATATTAGAACCAAACTGTAAATCGTGATACCATGTAATTCATTCTTTGGACTACATTTTGCTAAGAAACATGAGTTTGACCAAATTTAAAAAAATCAGACATAAAATATATATATATATTTTACTGACAACAACGAACTCACCTCACCTCTCCTCACCCCCCCCCCCCCCCCATGAGATTATATTGTAGGAGAAACGTTATAATACTCAGAAATACCAATCACTCTGTGATATTGACCTTTACCAAGAAATCGATTACATGGTTTTTAATTTAAATCCCAGCAGCGATCCTGGAAGTTAATTGTTTGAAATGAGTCCGGAAATTGTTTATTGAATCTTGGCGTGAAGACTTCAATTGTTCATAACATCTTAGATCAATAAAACCTTTGGATACGTATGCATTCACCAAGGTAAAGAACCCAAGAATCAAATCAATGGAGTTCCCTGTGTGCAACAACAAATTATATAGAAGAATCGAGGATTTGTTAATAAAGAAAAGGCATGCTGTAAACGGGGTTTGAACCAGACCCGCTCAGATGGTACCCAATCGCCTCGCAAATTAAGTCTACCGACTTCGACCGCATTTCATTCCTAAGAGGATCCGATTTTAGTCACGACTGTCAACTTGTGTATATTATGTCACAATCTGAAGCAACCCTGTTTATGTTTATGTTTATGTTTATAAGTATGCGTAATTTGGTCAATGTGGTTTTGATGCCTTCTGGAATGTACCAATTTTTACATGTTTGTGGTTCTGGAGGAGTTTACATATCTAAGTATCGGGTGTGTTGTTGTCTGTGTGCCGATCGACGGGTCCATGTTAGTAGCAGCTTAGGAATATACATATTGAAAGTCTTGAATAAAATCGCATCTCTTTTAGGAGATACAGTGTGGTCGAAGACGTGAAACGTGTTAACTCAAGTTGCGAGGCGATCGGGTGTCATCTGAGCGGACAATGTATCTTTGTGGAACAAAACAACAGCTCACAAAATTCTGCATATATATCAAACATTGACATCGGTCAATGGGGATAAACCCATATATATATCATACATTGACATTGGTCAATGGGGATAAACCCATATATATCATACATTGACATTGGTCAATTGGGATAAACCCATATATATCATACATTGACATTGGTCAATGGGGATAAACCCATATATATCATACATTGACATTGGTCAATTGGGATAAACCCATATATATCATACATTGACATTGGTCAATGGGGATAAACCCATATATATCATACATTGACATCGGTCAATGGGGATAAACCCATATATATCAAACATTGACATCGGTCAATGGGGATAAACCCATATATATCACACATTGACATCGGTCAATGGGGATAAACCCATATATATCAAACATTGACATCGGTCAATGGGGATAAACCCATATATATCAAACATTGACATCGGTCAATGGGGATAAACCCATATATATCAAACATTGACATCGGTCAATGGGGATAAACCCATATATATCATACATTGACATTGGTCAATGGGGATAAACCCATATATATCATACATTGACATTGGTCAATGGGGATAAACCCATATATATCATACATTGACATCGGTCAATGGGGATAAACCCATATATATCATACATTGACATCGGTCAATGGGGATAAACCCATATATATCATACATTGACATCGGTCAATGGGGATAAACCCATGAACCTCATGAACAGTAATCTTTTGCTAATGAATTAATAATGCTTAAAAAGTGTGGAAGATAAACTTGAGAGAGAACAAAATGAGGGAAAAAAAGACAAACACGGTAAGAACAGAAGAGAGCGTGAAAGGAAAAGTAAC
Source organism: Meghimatium bilineatum (assembly GCA_034231615.1). NCBI lineage: Eukaryota > Metazoa > Mollusca > Gastropoda > Stylommatophora > Philomycidae > Meghimatium > Meghimatium bilineatum. Next base: position 20,761,708 of record CM067310.1, read on the forward strand.
AAAGTGAATAAAAGAAGGAAAGTGGAAGTAATATCAACGAAAATAATATATATTTCAAATTCGGTGTAATTGAACAGAATCGTTAAAGCAAATGTTTAGACAAATAATTAGAACAATTATATTTTATATGTTATTACTTTCTACAGGTTTATATTAAAATCAAGAACACACATCCACTAAGAAACTTTTTTTTTAAAGATAGACGAATACTCGACATTTCGCTTTGAGTGGATACCATGTCCAGACCTGCAGCAGATTACAAAATTCTCAAAGACAACCGGTCCAGCTACAACCTCATAGCACATAATCATCATGTGCCCAAGTCACCTCTATTTGGACCCTCTCATCCACGGTCTCAGTACGATCCTAGAGTAGAGCAAGAACCACCGGCTGCTAGAGATGTTGACAGGGGATATGCTGAAAACAGCGATGAGCAACGGAACGAGCACCGACCCGACGTGTGGGAAAATGTGCAGAACGTGGAGGTATGTATCTATCTATTTATCTACGCATGTGGTTGCGTCTGTGGGTCTCACCAATGGCCCACTAGACATACCACCCATGCAACAGAAAACCTTAGTAGATGACATGCCGTTATATTGAGGTTATCTTTTTATAGAAGCTTCATGGCATGTCATCTATACAGTTATGATTTTGTTTTATTGTTGAAATGATTTTCATGTTTGCCTGAATATATATGTATGCACCCTCTGTGGTTGGGAGGGAGCCAGAGATGTACTGTGCAGCACTGAGGAGGAGGAAACTAACATCACTGTTTTTCCTATGGATGAGGCCCATCATAGAGGCACAGTGACTCAGGAAGTGACAATCCTTTTGACTTGAACATTTGGTTGCATGCCTGGAGCAATAGAGAAGTTCGACATAACCAGTAGTCAATTGGTGGCGGGGAATGAGCACAGTGAACCCTATCTTGGCTACAATGGCTAGGAGCAGTGCATAGGTTGAAACCTACCTTCCTGGAGGTGTGATAGTTATTATCTGGCTTTGTCCCGGGGTGGGCCGAAAATTGGGGTGGTGTCGGTTCTTTGTCTAATGTCCTGATTTCTCACTCTGTCTCTTAGCGATATTCTTAGGATTCTGCATAAGCATGCCATTTCAACTATCACAAGTTTACATTTGTCTTGTACTGTCGTTGTCCATGTTTAACAATGGTAGCACAGCATATGCATAATAATCGTTTTTAATAGTGTTATCCTGGTGTTTAAATCTACTTTTTTGCTTCTGAAGATGTGTCATGTGCCCTAGAGATTGGTATGCTTTAGTACATTTATTGTGTTTTTCTTTGCTGCTCTTGCCGTCTGTTGTTATATTACTTCCTAGGTATGTGAATTATGTCACTTGTTTAAGTCTATTGTTTCCAATATATTTGTTGTATTTCTTTCTGTTCTTTCTATCTTCATTACTTCTGTTTTCTCATTATTTATCTTCATGTTAAAAGTTTTAAAATGTTTGATGTAATTTGTCTATTTGTCTTTGTAGTTGCTCTTGTGATGATTACACTAGTGATTGCTCGTCTACAAATAAAAATTCGATGTATGTATGATTATCATAAATATGCATATTTTTATGAGTTTTATTTCCTTTACTTCCTTCGAGATATATCCATAGCTGTATCCATAGCTGTATTCATAGCTGTATCCATAGCTGCAACTTTTTAGTTAATAAACTTGATTGCTTATTCTACTCGACCACATATTCTATTATTATATCTCTCGTGTTTCTTGGGCAACTTGAGATGAGGTTCAGTGAATGGAGGTTGTGTCTAAGGTTCAGTGAATGGAGGTTGTGTCTAAGGTTCAGTGACTGGAGGTTGGGTCTTTTATATTCTTAAAACTGACATCAAATCTATCTCCATATCTATTCAAGATAGCGTAACGTTGTCAGGGTGTTACCAGAGTTTAAATAGCGTAACGTTGGCAGGGTGTTACCAGAGTTTAAATAGCGTAACGTTGTCAGGGTGTTACCAGAGTTTAAATAGCGTAACGTTGTCAGGGTGTTACCAGAGTTTAAATAGCGTAACGTTGTCAGGGTGTTACAAGAATTTGAATAGGGAGCACAGAAGAGCAACACTTTTATCCGATCTTGTCATAACAGATAAATAAGGAGGTTAGTGGGGGGGGGGGGGGTAATTGCCTGCTTCATCCCCAAGAGAGTCAAAGTGACACAGAAAACATGCTGAAGTCACACTTAAGGAGGTTAGGGGGGTAATTGCCTGCTTCATCCCCAAGAGAGTCAAAGTGACACAGAAAACATGCTGAAGTCACACTTAAGACAACGAAGACGATAGCTGTAATCATATCAAAGGTATGAATGCGTAAGGAGGATTTATATTTGCATGTGTAGTTCTAGACGGGAGGTATTCTAGTTCTCCAGTATCCCAGGATTGCCATGTCCTGCCAGTAACAGAGCACACACCCAGGAGGCGTGCGTTATATTTTCTCTCAGTATGATGCATATCTTCCAAATCAATCAATCAAGTGTCATGTCAAGTGCCGTAGGCGATCATGCTTCTCCACAACTATGTCTCTTGTTTTGTTAATAAGTTCAGTTGGGGACAACTTTTTGTGCGACAGTGACAACACATCCAGAAATTTATCTCTTTGTCTTCCTCTGTCTCTTCTCCCCCTTGATCTTTCCGGTGGTTACTAAATGTGCAAGTTTTACTTTCCTCATCACATTACCTAAATCGTGATTGTCTAATCTTCACTATAAATTGTCGTTTTACCCCAACATCTTTGAGTAATTCTACATTAGTCTTCTTGGCTGTCCATGGAATTTTCAAAATTTTTCTTCAAAAAACCACATCTCAGTTGCCTCCAGTTTATCGTGGACACTTATTGTTTGCTGTTCAAGCTTCACCACAGTAAAGAAGGATTGGTTCAACATAACATCCTAGCACTAAAACTCGTGTATGCATTGATATTACTTCATCGCATATAATTTTTCTCAATTTTTTTTTAATGTTGATTGGCCTTAGCTATCCTCTAACCTTCAAAACGCCACCCCTTAAATGTTTTTTTTTTAATTAT